>BOPP01000070.1:3426964-3479340 GCA_017312745.1 Gryllus bimaculatus | reverse complement strand
ATATATGCCTATAAATGTCAAATAGTTGTAGTTTCTCTATTCGTTTTCATCGCCGATTAAATACCTTAGACGAACATAGCTTTCTTTTTATTATTTTTTCCACGCACAGAGGAGTATATTGTATTGAACTCAAGTTACTTTCTCTAAATTCTGATTCAACGCCTTGCTTGTGCGGTAAGTCTATTTGGTCTTTTCTTTTCTAGAGCATATTGCTCTCAGCAATACATGGAGCCAAGGCCTTTCCCTGCCTTACAGATTGTCAACCTCGCGCTGCCAACTCCTCTCCCCACGTCGCAGCCAGGCACAGGAGAAAAGAATACGTTTCGCGTCATGGCAGAGGCGATTGCGGTAGTGATATATCCTCGTAGGTAACATTTGCTTTATTTCAATATCATGCATTATCAAGAAAATTGTTCGTAAATGAATTATTGTGCTCAATTTTCTTCTAAACAAAACTAGTTCCCTGGAGACTACGAATTGACAAAATTATCCCTTTGCAAAAATGCACCGAAATTCGTCCAGTTAGTTCAACGGTGAGAATTCTTAAATTGTACTGGTTAGAATTAACTCACCAACACTGGAGAAACCGGAGATGATTGTGAACATAAGAATTCACACATCTGGAGCTTCATTTTCAAGTATATTTTTCAAAGTTCTAAAACACAGCACAAATATAATTTTTATTCCTCTACATAAAAAAACATTTAAAAATTGGTGGAATTAAGTTTATTTTTTCTTTCACGAGTACATACATATGCACGGAGTAATATACGTAGTACAGGGAAAGTTTTGTAATGCTGCGGAAAATCGATATCGGGATTTCATAGGAAATACATGTTTTGTGGTCCGCTGATAGCGAAAAAGTGTTTGTTTTGTTCAAAACGTCCGTCCGTCTAGTGTCTGTGAACACTACTAGCGCCTAAACCATGCGTAGAATTTTTTGCAAATTGAAGAAATCCTTGTCCATCTGGCTCGAGTCGAAAGTTTGAGATTTTGAAAAACATTCTTCAAAATTTGAGGGTACTTTACATGAAGCCCTGCGGACATTTCCAAAATTTTCTCAAAAAAGTCTCCAAATATTTTCTTTAAATTTCTTGTAAGAATAGAGTAACATACACGTAAGAAACTGGCATAGGTTCGATTTTCACAGTTAATTCTGAATTTTCGAAAATTACAAAATTATGAACTTTTTCGGTGTCTTTCTACTACTACAAAATTAAGATGGAGATTTTTTCTTCCTACATTTCTTCTAAATTTTAGTAGCTTTCGCGCAATACTGCATGCAATTTTAAACAATTACAAAAAGAAGTCTTTTCATAAACGGCTCCAAATTTTTTCTATAAACTGGTTCTGGTAGCGATAGTGCGAAATTTACTTTATAAAATGACATAAATGCTTTATTGCTCTACGCATTTGTTTTTTCAAAAATTATAATACTAATTTTTTTGACTTGATTGCTATTTGTTCACATTATTGTATTTATAAGTACACGTGCTTTAAATAATGTTACATAAAGTATCCCCAAAACTCAACCCTTTTCTGTGAAAACTAGCTCAAAATTCCGCATTTTCAGTATCACTCAAACGTCATTTTCTCAAAAACGCCTCCAATTTTTTTCCAAACATTTCGAACGGTTATTGCATTATTTAATACGACGTAATGTTAATTTCGGTGTATTTTTTGAATTACACAAATGTACATATTAATGAAAATAAACCAAAAAGTTAAGAAAATTTTAAAAAATGAGCTCTGGGCAAGAGTAAGTGGCAAGTCCGAGTAGCTAGCCGAGACCAAAGTAAATAGAAAACTGATACGAGAAAGTCGGTTCCATTCTGTAGAACCACTAGACATTTTATTTAATAGCTAATTATTACATATGTACCATAATTGCAGTACTTGTTAACTATGTGGCTAGGCTTAGGGGCCTTCAATCCCTTAGAATACATACATTCTCCAGAGGTCTAACCTTTAGAAATCTGGCATTCACCGCAAATGTTCTCTCCATCGCATCAAAGTCGCGGAAAAGAGTTCATAAGGTACGGCTTAGGTAAAAACTCTGAAGGGAGAAAATCTGCCATCAGAAGTGTAATGTTGTATGAAAGGAGAGACAGATATAAATTATTGTAAAAGTACGCTAACGAATGCCTCTGCTATCTTTACTTTATATAATACGTTACGGAAATATGGCGATTGATGATTATATGATGATTATTTCCTTTTATAAGAAACCGTAGACAACGAAACGCAAGTCTATTACTGCTGGGTGTGGAATTACCCCCAGTGATGTATCAAAGATACATGCAAGATGTTTAAGACGAAAACAATAAAAGTTCGTAGATGACGACAGATTTGGATTATCAGGCGAAAATACAACCCGTACAGAATAAACTCAACAACACACTTGACCATCGTGAATAACTCGAAAAAAATATGTCCCAGGGCCTTAAACCCACTTTTATACAAGTTTTTTTTCTATAAAGCCATCTTCAATATGATATATTTCAGAAACTTTTAAAATTGGGTTTGATTGTAAAGATGTGTTCATTTTTAAACTAATTATTTTAAAAGTTCTGGTTTTTTGAAGATCGTAATTTTTTTCTAAAGATCTTTGGGGCTCTTCTATTACATTTTTTTGTGTTTTCGCTCTTCTCGCCACTAGAGCTATTCAGAGCGCGTTTCATTCGGCATGGGAGGCACTGAACTCAGTGATACCAGTTTCCAGCTAGTCCTTTTTTATTGCCATTTCGTTGTTATGGCTTTTTCCCCCGGTATTTTAACGTCTTTTGCGACATTCTTAAAATGTCTACCATTTAAATTGATTTAAAGAATGTGAACACGTAATAAATGTGTTTTGAGAGAATATGTGCAAATACATGAAATTTCGGGTTCTAATTGGCATTCACCTAAATTCTAAATAACATTTTCATAATAACGTAACTTAGAGCTACGATTGACATCTCGCAGCAGAGTAGGAAAGCATTTTTGAAATAGCCGTTAATTAACATTCACTGGGAACGAGGGTAGCCTGTTCTACGGTGGGTGTAGGTCAGTAGAGAGAAAGCCAGCCCAGTTCAGAGAAAAATAACTGGATGTTGCCGCTGTTAATGGAGGAGCTTCACTCTTCATCTCAACCAATAGAAGCCTAATCTTGATGGTTCAGAAACCACACGATTCAAAATGCAGTCAATATTTTACTGACATTCACAATATTAGCTTATTTCCGGTTAAAATTGACAGATTGTACTGAAACAGTGTAGAGAAAATGCAAAATTGTTAAACAATATTAAGTATGACCCTCGAAAACAGAGAGTATTATTATTATTATTATTATTATTATTATTATTATTATTATTATCATCATCATCATTATCATATTCATGCAATAAATAAAAATAACTCAAGGAAATCGTGTGTATTCCATCTTTGATAGTTCTTTATTAAGCTTTGAGGAACGAATTCATTGAGAATGCTATTCCATTATTTCTAAATTTTAACAAATAATGCATGGAAAAAGAGACGCAATTGCAAGTTAAGTTTTCACGCTAAACAGGCACTTGTGCAGCTGCACAAGCCTTAATTTTTGCTCGATCATCTGATTGGCCAAAACATTTACAATCGAACAACTTACAACATATTTAGTAGATAATATTATAGGAAAAGGATTTCTGTATCTCAAGAAAACACTTCCTAATACGTCACAGACACCTTTTACTCGTTGGAAAAAATAAATAAGAATCAGAATCAAAAACTTTAAACACGAGAGACGCAATTCTCTACGAATATTCATTGTTCTACATGTGCACAAATCATTCAACTTCTGGAACGCTTGTAGTCGCGATGTTGAAGAATGTATGTGACAGTATAAATTTGGAGGATAATATTAAATGCTAAAATGACTTAAGTTACAAGAATGATATAAATGAACATGTCCATATCATACTATTTTAAGATACAAATTGGTTGGATATCATAATGGAATATTATAGATCACGACAATTATGAAGTACGAAATATTAATTAATAACCCAAAGTAGTAATCAAGTTAGTAGTTATTTACCAAAATACGAGTAAAATAAATTTATTTAAATTGATATGTTCTATAAAATGTGTCAATTAGTTAAATCGAATTTGCAATAAACTGGCGTTTTTTCAGTTCTCGTTAGAAATGCACAAGTTCAAAGTATCCACAAGGTCCCAGTCGGTTCTATTGTTTATTATTTCTCTCCCTTTTCCATTCTCATTTTCTCTTTTTCATCTCAGGCTCGAGTGAATGCCGGAACAAGTTGCGAATCCACGTAAGGATGCCGATGGTCATCTCCTTTAGAGAGACTGATGTTCTCTGCAGGAAATGAATCAATATCTCATTGTCATGGATGCAGTAAACCCATAATCAACAAACGAGCCACAGGCCGCGCGCGATATTACCTTTCTCGTCCTTGTCCCCTTCCCACTCTTTGTACACACACCCTCATACACACTTATACGTACTTCACTACCACACGTGTTGTTCCGACAGGAACGGTACCAAACTAGACGAGATACCTAGACAGGGAATACACGCAAGCCTAGTGTAGGTGTCGCTGGATCTCATATCCCAGCCGGAGAAGAACACTTCCCGAGTCTTTCACACACGGGACCAAGACAAAGTAGTTAGCGGTCCATTACACATTGAAATACTCACTCACTAGACCAGGAAGCTGATTTGAATGTCGTTTCGGTGTGGTTCCGGACGACAGAGACATCATGCCAGTCTTGGCTGCCTGCTTGTCAGGGCCGCATCAGTTGCACAACCGGTACGTATGACCATTACGCAAGGTCTATTCGCTAAGGCGGAGACCCCTGAGCTGACCCCTATTAGATAACCCTCGTTAAGGTAAGAATTTGCAATTTTCTCCGGAATTCGATGTTCCAAACTCCAGGGCAGTATGGATCGAAGAATTGGTGAGTGAAATTAAGACCTTTCCTTACACAACATTTCAAAGTATAGAAATCACCACCAAGTTTTCGAATGTAGATTAATTGCATCCATTGCATGGAACAAAATTCATTTGAAAATTTCAGAATATATAAATCAACTGTAACATTTCAGACCATTTCAAAATAATTTTCAACATTTCAGAATCAATTCGAACATTTCAAAATCCATTCGAACATTTCAGAATAAATTCGAACATTTCAGAATCAATTCGAACATTTCAGAATCAATTCCAACATTTCAGAATCAATTCTAACATTTTCAGAATCAATTCCAACATTTCAGAATCAATTTCCAACATTTCAGAATCATATCGCAACATTTCAGAATTCAAATTCCAACATTTCAGAATCAATTCCAACATTTCAGAATCAATTCCAACATTCAGAATCAATTCCAAACATTTCAAGAATCAATATTCTAACATTTCGAATCAATTCCAACATTTCAGAATCAATTGGAACATTTCAGAACATATTAATGAAATCCGAAAATCCTACTTCAGCTAACTGAGAAGAGGTTTAGAAGAAGAACGACCGGATATGGGTTACCTGTGTTCATGACAATGCGATATTGATTCTTTTCCTACAACATCAGTCTCTCTAAAGAAGATGACCATCGGCATCCTTACGTGGATTCGCAACTTGAACATCACTGCCAGCATTGATGTGTTGTGTCTGAGCCAACGTGCTATTTCAACTTGAATAGTTTTGGCCAGATAAAACCGAATGAGATATACCCGTTTCGTAGAAAGTATCCTCGAAGGTAAAGGCAGACAACAACCTCTTTAGAGTTGTTAAAAATGGACCAACAATTATCCAGAAATCAAAATCACAACTTTCTCAATTCTATGTTAGAAAAAATGTATGACTTATTATGCTGCATTACGCCGTTCTAAGTGTATTTCAGTGATGTTTTGTTTTCACGATACTTATACACAATGAAGGCCGGCGCCCTCCCTCTGTCCACTGGGGGTTGAAGCTCAATCGGATGACGGAAATGCAATTTAGATAAGTGCATTGGTATTTAATTGGTCTCCGATACTGAATGTGCGAAATAATAGTAAATGCAAACTGTTTTATGTGGTTTCCAGATGTGTCATGCTTTCCGAACTTTCTACAATCTAGTTTAAATCTTTAAACATAACGAATAGAAATAACTCACTATGCTATCCATTATTTTTTAAACCTAGTCTTCGACCATGCATCCTCACCACAAAATAATTCACTTGGAAAACAAAAGAGCTGTTATCGGATCACATCCACAAATTCATCTGCATTTACTATGAAAACACATTTTTGAATTTTCGATCAAATGCTGGAGTTGGATTTTTAGAGCTCTTAATGTCTAGTTATTCTTTTTCTTCAATAGGGAATGAACCAGAAGGATTTTTTAAAAATGTCTTCTAAATTAATTGTCTCTTTCCAGATAAATAAATATTTAATACTTCTATTCTTCACCAATTCTAAGATAAAAATCACACAAAAATCCATGTGCTGAAGAGGAGAAGATTCTTAGTTTGTTTCGAAAGCTTTCACAGTCACCGGTAGTAGGAGCAACGTCGTCAACAAAAATAAGAACAACAACTAAACAAATCACAGGTAATAATAGTGCTTCGAATTCTCACACACTTATGCGTATCTAAGCAAAATGACTGCATGGAAAAGAACTGCAAGTAATCACAAAGGACTGTCAACAGACCCTTCCATAAAAGTAACTGCACTCATTAAAAGCAAATTTTAAATAAACAAACCTTGTATAAAATAAATATTGGCCAAATTTGCTAAATAATCAACTCAATATAATCAAAGTTAATTGAGCTGTGTAATTTTAATAACGCGCAAATTAACAAAACAATATGCATATATACAATTATATTCGACGAAGACAAAACTTGTCTACCCCGATAGCCGCCCACTCCCCTTTTTCAGTGTGCCCGGCGACGAGTTCCCACCACTCCACGTGTGGCGCTTTCGGTGGTGCCACCGGCTTAGGAGGCTCGGGGCACCAACTGATGCCGCAGCACCGCCTCTGACTGAATGGTCGGAGGAAGGGGGAAGGATTTTCATGGATTTTTATTATATATATATATATATATATATATATGACTCGAAGCCGAGCCAGAAGGCTCGGCTTCGAATCCCAGCAACCAATTCTTTGAACAAATTTAATCGAGCTTGATACATGTATCAAATTCAACTGCAGTCTAGAGGAAAATTCTAAAGGCCCGCTGCTTTGATCGGTAGTTTTCCGTGGATTCTTCTATTAGCACCAGGCAAAAGATGGAGCAGTACACTAACAAATTTGATACGCACCGCGCGTAATATTTCCTTTTCCTATCCTCACCCCTTACTTATATGAGTGCACTTACACCCTATTACATGCCCTGCACATGTCGGGAGCTTCGAGCTTATCCTAGCTAAGACGATGCCCCTCTGGTGGAATACACCTGGTTGGTGAAAACCCCCACTCACCGTCGTGTAGGTCGGCGCCGGTTCTCACAATTCAGCGGAGGAACTTCACGCTACCTTCTGAGGGAAAATGGGTTTAATCACCTTAGCATTTAACGTGCCCGGAAACACTAAATAATCAGTTTAACGTTCTTTGGTAGAGTGACGAATCTAAAACATACTGGGAATGATCGCCTGCGCGCATAGGGCCACGCGTAAAGACGGAAGGCTCGTGTTTTGCAATATTAAACCATGGCCGCTCTCAAGTCTAGCTGGCGACAGCGCTAGACGGGCGCTCTTTGATTTCAAAGTGACATCATACATTGATATTGTTGGAATATATCGATTATTGAATGGCATTAAATCAAAAAGGTATATTTATAACAATGAAGAACTTTTTACGATCTTCTGGGGGTTGTGCAATCGTGAAAACTTTGCACGAGCCGCCGCGCCAAACTGAGAACGTCTGCTTCATTCGGTTGTGGCTTAAATTTTTCATCAATAATAATGTATAAGGTATGATATTTTATTATCGGAAAGGGACTTAACAGAGATACTCACTTCCTTTAAAGCTACAAGAACCATGACTTCACACATCAGCAATGTGTAAAGTTTGTTACCTTTGAGAATTGTTTCTATCGAATGATGCCCTTGAAGCTTTTGAAAAACCGGCATTCTACGCATCGGCACCTTATTCAACTTTGAATTAATATTACTAATTAAAACGAAACAGATTAAGCTATATTAGCCTTCAAGAAAAACACATTTTTAAAGAATGAAACAAGATGTCATGTGGGGCATTTAAAAAGGCATAATTACACTTAATAGAAAACACCATTGCACATCAAAGTGGCACACTTTTATAGTCTATTCTCAACAACTACTCAAGTTTAAAGAATTTTTGTCAACTGTTTTAAAGAAATTAATGCATGTAACATTTTTGTACTCAATATTAAACTTCATCATATACAGAAATTTGATATTTGTCACTAAATATTTCTATTTATATGAAAACAATAACTTTATACAAATATTTTGGTTTGTATTTATCTATACATTTTATAGTTCCTAGAATATATGAGTAAGTAGTCCAACATGTATATATGAGTAAGTAGTCCACATGTATATAAAAATAATGGATATATAATTGTAAGGTAGGTCAATAAATATCCAGTTTTTTACTACAGCCAAAGTTTCGGCCAATAATTTGACCTGTTTCAGGACTAAAAGGTACATATTAAATATAAATGAATAAATTACATGTTGTCTTTTTCTGTTCCTTTTTCCTTTACAAAGATTAGAAACCAAAGGGTTGTTTGGAGACACAGACCTGTTCTGACTACCACATTCTAGATATACTCACTCTTGGCCTAATTCATAATTGTTAATTTACTTGTGCACAATCTGATGTTTCAATCGTTTATTCTAATACAAAATTCATTATTCTGATACATGTTTTAACGGAATTTAACAGGTTTCCTGGAATTGAATAGATCTTGCAAAATGCACCTTAAATGTAATATGTTCACACAGTCCTATGCTTTACAATAATCCAGGAAAAGAGTGTACATATGCAGATTTCACTTTCTTTGTCTCTCTGATATTTCATTCAAAGTGAAAATTGTATCACAGAAACTTATTCATTTCCTAAACAAACTAATCTTTTCCTTAAGGATAATCTCCAAATACTTATTAACTTTGAATTTTAATATAAAATAGTACAAACATGTGAAATTATAAAAATCTATGAAATTTATTCTGTGTTATGAAATTTTCCCATTGAAATTAATATATTCTACTTGATCATGAACGGAAAATTTAATGTTTTATAAATTATGTGGTGAAAACTGTAATTTAATGGTGGCAATCTTTTTCTTTGGTGCGCTTTTACGTTATAGTGTAACGAAAACCTACGGCGCTGGTTGCGGGTAAAGAATCGATTCAATTCTGCCCACCTCTATTGCACATTCATTTCAAATGCACTGCCGCGCCGGTGGAGTCGGCGCTGCTACACATGCAAGCATGCCTCCTCCACATGCAAGGCCCCGTGCGACGTGCTCCCCCCCCCTCCCTCCCCCACCCAGTCCATCACAATGGGCCGCGCTCGCGTGCATCCTCTCACTTTCCCGTGAACTGCGGGCTTCCGGGATCTCGACTGCAGCCCCGTTTAGAGTTAATGGAACACAAATCAAGCCTACTTATACAGGTTTTCCACTGAGATTTGCATTCATTCTGTTACGACCTTTAATGTGGCGATCTAGCATATTGTGGATATCCGGACGTGCTTTTTGTTGTATGACGCCATGCTAATATTCTACGATGATTGTATGGGAATCAAGAAGTGAAGCGTTAATTGATTCAAGGGCGTACGTACTTGTTTTGTGCATCTGTTGGGAAATTTCTAATATAATTATCATACTCCGAGTCGAATCCCTAAAACTTGCAGTCGTTTTGAGACCCAATTTACTTTTTCTATAATAGTTATATTTTGGTACATTTTCGTTTACATATTTTCTTCAGTACATAATTCAGTCACAACTTGCCCCCGTTTGCGTCTTTCACAGTATCTACTTTCATTTTATAGACTTGAATTTATGGCAGGCAACATTCTTAAAGATTTCACTTGATATAATTTACATTCTGACCGAAAAGGAAGTGAAGTCACGAGCTTCAAGCGACACAAATAAATTCTGAAGATCGAGGCCAAGAATTCTGTAAAAGTTGGGGTATACAGAAAATGTAAATAATGTGGCATACTACGTATATATTTCAATAAAAATGTAATTTTTAATGGATGATCCTGTTTTTTACCATATTTTCTTATTGCGATTGAAACATTGTGTTTCCCTTCTATTAACATGCCATTACCGTGTGACTCCAGGTACTTTTATGTATACACCATGACTATACATTACGATAGGTATACCAATTTTCCCTTTTGATAATTTTAATTATTACGGAAAAGGTTTTTTAAGGACAATTAAAATTGTGAATTGATCATAAACATTTAAGGTATATTCAGTACATGGAAGGGATTGTTTTTTATTAATGTATTTATTTATTTACGCATTCATTTATTAACTTATTTATCGTCAAAAAAGAATAAAACCTGTTTGAGACGTATAGCAAAGAATATAAAAAATTAAAAAAAGAATGGCAGTACTAGGAGATATATTGGGAGAAGATTTGAAAACGAAGAAGAAGAAGAAAAAGTTAGAAAATGAAAATTAAAACCAATCAGAAGAATGACGCGAACGTCGAAATGGAGACAAGGAGCGTACGGAACCGGAAAGCCGAGACGAGCAAGAGTGGGAGAGTGTGCGAAACAGAGAGACGCCTGGCGAGGCGCGATTCCCGCCGATGCCTCACGCAACAGGATGTGAAGTCTTCTTCCTTCCTCGAGCGAATGGCGCAGCGCGGCACGAGGCAGGGAGCGACCCCTGTGAACTTCGCCCCCAAAGATTCAAAATTTCACATTTTCCATGTGCATTCGTTTGACCACTATTGCCCAACATTCACAAAATGTTTACCAGCTTCTGTTCACAAATTGGAGCAAAAGCATTTTTTTTTGGCCACCTTTACATTTTTACGAAACTACAAATTTTTTCCTGAAATTGTTTTTGGTTCCATGTTTACACATTGGGGTTCAATGGAATATGTTTATCGGTATTATCTGACAGGGGAAACGAGATAAAAAGAATATATTTTGTGATTAATGGTGATGAAATGATGAACAACAAAAGTACAATACAAATTTCGTTATTTTCAATATTTCAGTCAAATATTGTACGGGTAGTTTCGTAACAACATGAATTTGTCCGGAAAATTTTATTTTTGTTCTAATTTTCCAACAGTAGCTATTAAAAATTTTCTAAATGTTGGGCACACATCGTCAAACGATGCATAAACAAATGCACACGAAAAATTTGATTTTTTTAAAATTTTTGGGGCCAAGTTGACAGGGATCAGAACGCGGCTCAGCATCCGCAGAGCAGCCGTCGACAGGCTGCGTCGCGGCGCGCTCTACATTCGGAGTGGATGCGCACACGACAGCGACGCACCACGCTCCCGATATTGAAAGTCTTCTGCCTCGGCAGCGCGTACCAGTTCAATCTTATACCGATGGCTCGTAGCACACATATTGTGTTCACAATTCCTAGCTTTGAGAACACCAAGTTAGGAAGTTTGTAAAGATGCAGTTACTTATGGAGCGACAATGTTTACATTCCGGGTAAAAGTATGATCCTGCTCAAATGGTCATACAGTTTTTATATACTAGGTAAATAAAAACGAGAGGTCACCAAAAATGATATTAATTTTAAAATGTCCTTGAGTGGACTCACGAGTACAATGTATGTGCACTTAGTCATCCATATGTTGAGTCTACTGTAAAGATATGCTTTGCTTTTATCACTGCGATTTCTTGCAACGGCACACCGGCAGCAATGTTGCAACTGCAATACACACACACACACACACACACACTTCATGTATTACACTAACACACAAGTCGCGAGGGCAATCGGGAGCTTAAAGCTAGTCCGTAAAATAAATACTCACTTACTCTTAAGCTCCGCATATTTACACGCTGGTGCAAGTGTGTATGTCACTTGATGGAATGAAAATTATACTGTATATGGATGGAAGATATAGGTTTTCCACTGTCCTTCATTTCGATCCTACACATCAATCATACAAATAAGTGGGATGCACACCACCACCCTCGATTTTCTGTCATTGAGGGGCATGCATTCATACAACACTGAATAAAGGAGGAATAGTATTTTCGAAAGTATACTAAATACAATTTCAAATTCTTTGGATTAATCTATAGTTTTCAAAGAAAAGTCTTGTTTTTAATAATTTTTCTGAATTATATTGCCAGGTTATATTCCTGTAGATTTCTAAGCCAGATGGCATCATATTCTTATTTCGTATCTCAGTGCCATATCAAAGAATTAACAGTTTATGTTCACGTTACGGATAATATTACTTTCACTAACAGAATTATTATTGTAACATTCAGTCACATTGCACATTTTCAGTAAAGTTTTCATTCAATAATTCATTCATTAAATAATTTCCAGTCTTGTTTTATATTTCAATTGTATCATAATGTAATTGTGACAAGATACAATTTCGTTTTTTAATCAATCATTACAATTTTGCTAACTCATTAGGCCTTTTAATCCTTCTGTTATCCGTTTTTCAGATTAGTACTACTACTACTACTACTACTACTACTACTACTACTACTACTACTACTACTACTACTACTACTGCTTTGGTAACTCTTTAAGACTGCTCTCTCTGGACTCCAGCAAGATTTGTATTCTTGGAAGATAAAAAACGGAACATTGAGAAAACAATTCTTGCATCTACGGAAGCCGTAGAGCACATTGAAAACAAAAAGGACCATTCAATGGGGATTTGTTGTGATTTAACTGATACACTTGAGCAACAATAAAATTTCTGACAGAATATTATATTCTCCGAGGGGTTCTTGGGCACTTTCCAACTCTGCTATGCGACACGTCTTGCGTCATCGCCGCGAAATCCACCAAAAATTTGCCCTCGGCATGATCCACGAGTTTGCATTCTTCATAAGTGGCCCCCGGGGCTCGAGATGGCTCCATTCCGCCCATCAGAGGCCAGCCTGCCGCCGCGCCGCGTCTCTCGTCTCTCATAACTTCGCACCGCTTCATCACTTCGCCAATTCGTCACCCCGTCACCTCCACGTTTCGCCCTCTCGGCACCCCATCCCCACCGGCGCTCCCGAGCGTCATCTCATACACTGTCTGCCGCCAGCGCCGTCACCACTTCTGCAACCCAACAAGCGCTTCCCCCGCTGCAACTGCCGTCACCCCTGGCCCCAGCCCACACCCGCCGCCATCGTCGTCACTGTCTGACACCCCGCGCCGACACTACACTTCGCCTCCCCGCCTATTTTCGGCAACAGCACACCGTCAACGAACACCGTTGCCATCACTACCCAACCACCACCGCCATGCCGCCAACCTTTGCCATTACCCCGCTCCCCATAATCAACGATGCCGCCACGATACAGGCTTCGCTCCCGCTGCCGCCTTCGCCTCCCGCCCCCGGTGTCACACAGCCATAGCCCCATTACGTCACTAGGTCGCCACCGCCTACAATACACTATCCTCACCTCACAGCATCGCATCTCCGCACCTCTGCAACATCTGTTAACACGCCACAATCGCAGCAGCTTCCACCGCCACCCTCATCGCCCGCCCACCCCCGCCTCTGTCCATCCCTGCTACCACAGCCCAAAATCCGCTTGCCGCCGGAACTATCACCCTATCCACACCTCCAGCCACCACACGTACCACTTCACGCCCGCACCACCACACCCTCGCCCACCACCACCTCACCCAATCACCATCCGCCCGCACACACCTCCACCACCACCACTTACCACTTCACGCCCGCACCGACCTCCACACTACCCAACTACACCTCCGCCGCACCACACTCCACCACCACCACTACCATCTCCGCCGCGCACCACACCACCTCCCGACCACACTCCGCCCGCACCACACCTCACCACCACCGACCTACCATCCCGCCTGCACACAACCTCCACACCCACTACCCTCCGCCCGCACCACCACCTCCCCCACCAACAGTACCACTTCGCCCGCATCAATCGTCCACCCCACCACTACACTCGCCCGCAACCAACCACTTCCACAACATTACATCCCCCGCACCACCTCACTCCTGCATTACCAGCAACCACCACCCACGGACGGACCATTCCGCCCGCACCTCCACCCCTCGCAATCCCTCCGGGCGCTTGCAGCGCGCGCGCACCCCCACACCCTTGCAGCACGGGCGGCGCAGCTCGCTGGATCGAAGCATGAACGCATGACCGGCCGCGCATTGGTCCAAAGGGCCTCCTGGGACACGCGCCTTCCCACGCGTAGGCAGCGCCTGCTCGCGCTGCTCTCTGCCCCGGCGCCGGCGCCCTGCGCCCCCGCCCGCAACCCGCGCGCGCGCTTGTGTTCCCGCGCCGTGGCCTTGTTCCTGCGGGAAACCCGCGCCGCCGCCCGGTCACTTCCGCGCCCTCCTCCACGCCCCCACTCTCCCGCTCTTCCCACCCTACCCTTCCCGATTCCATTATCGCGCGAGAGTGACCATACACAGACAAAATAGTCGCATTGTTGCACGCTTTTTATGGCGTTGCCACGCCACGCACGCAATTAGAGCTTCCGATGGGGGGCGGTCAATAAAAAAAATTACAGGTCGTTATTGGCGAACTCGGAAGGACGCGAAAAATTACGATTGTTCCAGAAAGTGTCTTTTTTATTGTTCATATGTCTTACGGGCGTGTTGGAACATATAATACTCCCTAATAAAAGAGACTGAAATTGAAATGGTTGTGACACACTTGAGTTATACTGCGAGACTTTTCCAGGCCTTACCCAGATAATAAAGAGACAGTAGAACGCAACCCAACACTTTTTTTGTTCCGCCATTAAATGCCAAAGATTACACTTCCTTCCGTCGAAGACAACACGAGCACATTATATCTGTAGGAGCAGCAAATAAGTGGTTAAGTTCCCGGTTTTCCCTAATTTTCATGGCACTAATTTTAAGGTTTGATTAGTTGCGTAAAATTGGGATTTCGTATTAAATAAATGAAATTTAGTAAGGACTACCACAATATTAGTAACTTCTCACCTACGAAGCAGAAATATCTACTGTCATTAGTAAAGAGATTGACAATCCTCTTATTTACGACGCACACATATTCCCCCCCGTTACGGAACATTATTGAAGACTACGTCTTTATTAAACGCAATCAATGATTTAAATGAATCTAGAACGACAAAGTGAATTATATATTTTTTACTGAGCTTAATTAGAATTGGCATGAAAAGTGCTTCCGTCCGCAAAGCTTATGACAAGCAGGGAGAGAGGGTTGCATTCACATTTTGGAAGACATCGTTATGCACAACTCGATTTTAAGGCTTAATCATGATATGCTGATAAGTTCACAATACTTATAAAGTTTTCCAGCATTTCGACCAGATGAGATGCGTAGCTACTCATATGAAACGTACTAAGTAGGTGGCACACAATGATTTTCATTTCTGGGTGATCCGAATGCGAAGAAACGTCCTTCATTGAGTACTGTTCTGTTCTTATTTTACTTTTAACTAAATAAGATCTTAATTTTATTAAAAAAACAGTTAAACAATATAAAACATTTTACATTACTTTTAAAATGCTGTATTGACTTCAGGTTTTTCATGTTAACTGGTGAATATTATGTTCGCTATATATATTCTATGAAAGATTGAGACGCGCATTAGGCCGTCAGTTTGAAATATACTGATTTGTAGATGACGAATCAAGACAATGGTTGCAAATTCATGTGAAATGAAGACTGGCTTGCAGAATTCTTAAGAATAGTATTTATTTATTACAGTATTCTTTTTTTTAAATTTTTGAATACTATTTGGACTGTTTGACAGAATATTGTGTCATACTTAAAGCAAGAATATACAGGTATCCCATAATCATACCGACAAGACTCGTTATTAGAGGAAGTTTGGTGCAATCGATTTCTTGCCAACAATTTTCGTTTTTTTGAAAAATAGACTTCTTTCCTGCTTCCAGACGTGCAACTCAAATTCTCAGCCGTGCAGAGAGACACGCGCTGCAGCTTCGCTGCATAGAAAGATAGAGCACAAGTGTGGGGATAAGTTTCGGCACTGCGTTATCGACACCTACAGAACTGGCAAATATTTTTGTAGTACAGCGTTTGCGAAGAACACCGTTGCCAATTCACGCAGAAAAGTGCTTTTAAAGAATAATGCAGGTAATATAAAAAACGTCAGTTTCGTTGTAGAGACCGTCAAGATTTAGACTGTAGTGTCGAATGTGTTGTGGCAGTACATGGATCTTGAAAACAAATTAAGAGTCCACTTAACAAGCTATGGTCTTTAATGCATTACACTACCACGCATGTCGGGAGGGCAGACGGGAGTTTAGTTTTCTCCAGCTGGGGCATGCCCCGCTGATGGTAGGTAGCTGGTTGTGAAAACTCCGCTAACCGACGTGTAGCCGGATTTCATTTTGTGGGAAAGATCACCGCCACCTCCCGCGAAAAGAACATGCGTTACATTCACGGGCCTAATGACTTTAGCTGTTGACCAGCCCAGAAACACTAATCAATCAATTAACATGATTATCAGTTTTAAAAGTGGAAAATGTGAGAATACGAGAAATAAATTATAATGACGAACATAGAATAATTTTGAGAATCACGAAAATTGAAGAAAGAAAGAAAAAAGAAAGAAAGAAACAAAAAAGAAAGAAATAATTTTACACTTTCCTATTACGTACGCCTTAACCTGTATAAGGTATCATGGAATCAGTTTCTGTTGGAACATATTCCAGACGTGCGGAAGAGGAGATGTCTTCGCAGGGCACAGAGAGCGCTTTCATGACACTTCACTCTATTCAAGGTTTTCCCATTGTCATCTGTGGGAGCAGAGGGCACAAAGGATGAAGTCTTTGTTCCTACTTTTCTATTAATAAAAAAACGGGATTACAATGAGAAATTATAAGGATTTCTGAGAGGGTAGAGAAATAATCAGGGTTGAGAATATAATTCGTTCCGAGTGCAGAAAATAGTTTTCAATGATCACTGTCTGGCCCATAAAGAAATGCAGCTTACACACCAAAGTTTGAATTTTCCTATCATTTCGTCTTAGGTTTAACCTATTTAATAAAATCACTCTCCTATGATGAAAATTGAAAGAGGTCAAAATGTGGAATTCTTAAACTTAAAGTTGTTTTCTTCATAATTACACCAACGCACTCCTTTGCCAAGTAACTACAACATTAATAAATGTTTTGGTAATAACTGATTAAAAACTCCTTTCTTAAAGGTTAAACCAACCAAAGTTACCGTTTAGTAAACATGTGAAATGTACAGGATAATTCATTCATAGTAGGAAAAACATACTCAACCGTCTTCTCTTCAATTATATGAGTTAATGTTTCTTACTTCATTTTACCGAAAAAGACTTCGATTCTGAACATCACTTTCTCCGCAAATTCTCTTCTTGGACTGTAATGTCCTCTTGTGCTTGGAATCGAAGCGCTGAGGATATTTCTGTGTTTTGCAGAATATTTTTATATACAAATGACAAAAAAGGGAAATTTGTGAACTGAAGAAATTGGGGCAACGGCAATCCTCTATCACACGTGGTCCAAAAATTCCACCTGAGCTCGCCAGCTAGTCGTCGAAATTGCAGTTCTCTGACTGTTCACAAATGATGCAAATAACCTTCTGACTCTCCAACAGCGTTTCGAGTCCTGGAAATGCGCACAATGTTCCAGTGACATAAAGAATGTAACGAAATTGAAAAATACACTTTCGAGGGAAAAATATGCCTCTAACACCAAAACGGTATAGCAATGAATAATTGTTACTTTCTCGCCCATACTTTGTAACAAGAGAAAATATTGTAATCAAGACCCGGAAAACGGCGAATTTTTGGTAGAAAAACTCTTATTGCCGGGCCCCGATAACGAAAAAGTGAATAAATTTTGTTCCTATATAGGAAATTACTTCCTCTACCCTTGTGTATTCAGAATCCAAGTTTTATAGATCTTTGACTCCGAAAATTACAAAATTGTAACCTTTAAAAATTACAAAATTGAAGATAGATATTAGAGAATTGGTAATGCCACTCTCTTAAGAGAAACAGGAAACAGGGACTATTGGAAAATTGCATTGTGGAGAGAGAGGGAAAGAGAGAGAGAGAAGAGAGAGAAGAGAGAGAAGAGAGAGGAGAGAGAGGAGAGAGATGAGAGAGAGGAGAGAGAGAGGAGAGAGAGGAAGAGCAGAGGAGAAGAGCAGAGGAGGAGAGAGAGGAGACGAGAGGAGAGAGAGGAGAGAGAGGAGAAGAGGAGAGAGAGAGAGGAGAGGAGAGAGAGGGGAGAGGAGAGAGAAGAGAGAGGAGAGAGAGAGAGAGAGAGAGAGGGGGGGGAGCAAGAATGAGTAAGGTTCCGTACTAAATTAAGCTCTTAACCGCGGTTTAGGGAATAAGTACCCGCCTGAGTAAAATCGTGTCGTCGCTGCTGCAGCGGGCATGCTTCTACCGACCTCACTTATCTTGATTCACTCAACGAAAATTGCAGACACATTACAGTTCATGCTATAAATTGATTTATATATTACTTAAAATGTATAATTCTGTAACATTCACAATTTTCGACCATGTGTTTTAGAGTTTCCTAAATAAATCGGATTTGAAATAAACATTGTTGTATGATGAATGTTTTGTGAAAGCCCTTGCTTCTCATTAAAAATTGAATTTATGACAATATGGGCCAAGTCAATTACGACCTCGTGATGATAAGTTGTTTTACTTTATTTCGTGGGTTTTTTGGAAAAATATGTACATATATATGCAGTTTGTTCTAACGTATGCATGACAAATGGCGACATTAATGATAGGTTACATGTGAATGTCTTCATGAGTAGTATTCGCGAAACATTTTTACCTCATAGTGATTATCAAAATTGCCAAAAATTATTGCCAATTATCAAAAATACTTCTCTTTTCTGTAACATGTTTGTAAACTGAAAATGTTCTTTCAATATCTACCAATGTGTTTGGAGAACTTTAAATCGTACCATTAACGAAAGTGACATATTTAGACCATCAAAAATTTATCCTGAAAAAAACTTGAGAATATCCTTTTTAACAGCAAACATCCTGTATTTTTATTAATGACAGACGTAATTCTTTATAAAAAATTTCACCATTTTTCCTTTAGCTTATTTACAGTTTTTATCAAATTCGTTAATTAAGGAGAATGAATCAACAAGTGATAAATTTTGCTTTTCAAGTAATTTAATTGATTCAAGAATGAAGCTATAGAGTGTTGGTATGCTGTTCTGCTAATGTATACTAATATGAAGTAATTAAAGTTTGACATTCTTTCAGGGTTCTCAAGAATATTCAGCCAATTCTAAAATAACTTTTTTAATGTCATCAAAATTGTCACAATAATGCTTAACAGCAACCATCAAGTTCCCGTTCTTGTCAAAACCTCCTGTAGTGGAAATGGTCAATTAGTAACGAATTCTTTGTAACATTGAATCCGAAGACTTTTAAAAATATAATTTTTTTACAATACATTTATTTATCATGGTATACTGGTTTCTGATTGTTTCTACTACAACATTAGTTTGTCTTGGCATTGCATGAAGACATTATTAGTGTCCCATGAATGGAGCCATCAAAAACGACATACTTCCACGAAATCTCACCTGCAAATTTTTGATTCGGATTTCTTTAAACAGTAGTCATATGAACATATATGAAATATTGTTAAAATATGCAATTATCTCAAAAATATGCAAAATATGTATGCATATATAACTTGCATAAAATCCGGTCTCTACTCATTAGGTACTCGAATAAATTTCAACGTGGTAACCAGATCCAATACTGTATGTCTGGAAGGCTCTTCCTTTAAGTCTATGTACTTGTAGTATTCGAATCGTTTACAACATTGTAAACAATGTTACATGAGCGGATCCAGAGGAATTTTGGGAGGGAAAATTCAAAATGTTTTCGTCGAATAGATCATATTACAGATTTTGTAAAATGTCTCAAGGTACACTCAACTCATGCAAGAAAACGATTTTATTCGTTTTAATGATAATCTGAAAATATTTTTGCCTGAAAGTCTCGTGACAAGTCAAAATTAATAGTTACTCAGACATTTTAGGAGGGAAATTTCCTTCATTTCCCTCGCCATGGATTCGCGTCTGAATGTTACAATGTTGTATACATTACAAATGGTACAAGTGGTAGGGCGTTAAATATTCACGGAACATGGAAATGTAATAAAACGGACTTACACATCCTGGTGGCGTAATTGACTTGCCTTGTATGTCCTCAATTCGATTTATAATAAACATTGGTAAAATAGTTTGGGTTCTAAATACAAATCTTCCTTGCATTCAACAAAGTCTAAAATGTTCTCGGACACTGAATACAATAATTTTTGCTTTTTCGTCGATTGTTCGACCCTCAGCCTTCTTCGCGACCCTAGGCACGGAAGCGGAAGCCTACTTAACTGTCTGCCAGCGCTTCTCAGGCATCTGAACAGGAGTTTCACTTTACTGATGTACCGAAGTGCAATCCTTTCGTTTCCGATGCATCTGGGGAAACTTTCTCTTTCGTTGCTCAAATTGTAACATTTCTGTAGTCGTTCCCCTCGATTTATACATGTGGCAAACTAGGGAAAAGAAACTTTTGTGGGAAGTGTCCGGATACTTGTCACGACAACAATACAGTCGTAAGATCAGACACGCAAAGACACTGGCATAAAAATGTCTTCATATAGTCCATGAAAAGCAGAGGATAAGTAGTCATGAGCAAAGAGCCTTTGAAACCGCAAGATTTATTCGACGGTTATTCGCATTGACTCTGAAATTTTGACGAAAATCATGTCTTTTTAGCAATGTTGAATTCCAAATAAGCTCAAAGAACTTCCTAAAAGCCAACTTCAAAATTTTCAGCAAATATTTATCGACCATGGATATTTGCTACAAAGTAATTCAATGTCTTTGAGTTAACTTCATGGTAGATTCTTTAAGGCTCTACTCAGCCACGGAGTTAACTAAAAAAAATTATATTCCGGTCGGGTCAAAACGTATCTTTTATCAACATTGAAAAATATCAAAACTGATGGATGGAGATTTCTTTCCTGTAAAGAAATTTGTTCCAAAAAATACATCTTTAAATCAGGTCATGTACAATTTTTTGGAAAAAAGAAGTAGTTTTTGCGTAATACTTGCTTTATGATAATGTAATTAATAAAAAAATCTCAAAAGCTAGTCCAAATTGTTTCTTTAATGTTTCCACTAATACAGCAAAGGATGCTTACTTTGCAAAGTTCTCCTTTTGAATGAAGTCTCTGAGTTTTCGAAAATTGCTTCCAAAAATTAGAAATTATACAACAAAGTATATACTCTTGTATCTACACTAGTTTATCTTAAGCTTTAACTTTTAAACATCTAAAGGATGCAATGAGGTTGGTGCGCTGACAGCATACAAAATCACGAGAAAAAACATAAAAGAAACATGCAGCACAAATCAGAGGCAACTAATGACTGCAGGTACGACTACTTTCGAGTTCGTAAGTACTTACCCCGTCATTGGTCGACGGCTTCACAGCGCCGCGTTCACTTTTGTTTCAATTATATCGTTACGTTTTTGACTGATCACGTCGCAGTCAGTCTGTGTCTCTTATCCCTTTGGTCAGGGGCTTGATGCCATCTGTAACTGGGGTTCCCAGATGGTCACCCGTCCAGGGATACGTGGTGTCTCGAGTTCCTTAACATCCATGATTTCATGGAGCGTAGTTAAGCAATTAGGCTAACGACGCTGACGCAGTTGTGCGAGCCGTTGTCTTTGTGGCGACTGAGTGAAATTGACCACCATGCTCACCGTCCTCCATCCGTGTTAGTAATTTATTCTAGTACTATAATGTTTTTCCCCGCAATATTGATCTAAACAAGGAAATACTTCACCTATTATTATTGAAAAAATGCATAGTTGTCTTTCAGATTATCCATGTTTACACTCCCCCTTTTGTGGATTTTATAATAAAACGCAAAATCGCTGCCTTTTCCACTGCATACCTAAAGTGCTTTACCCTCAAAATCAAACATGGTACTAAAATTTAGACGACTCTGAGGCGAAACCAATTGCTTTATACGATTTGCTCTTTAGGATCTAATTTCACACTAAATATCACTACAGTTCGGGCAGCGTACAATCAACTCTTATAGTTCAATGCGCCGCGTATTACTACGAACATGGCGCCACCACCAAGACAGGTAAATGAAATCTCAAAAAATTAAAATTTACTGACAGGCGATGACACGTCTTGATATCATGTTCATAACCTTCGCCACAGCCGAATCTTATCGACTCCCAAACCGCTTTGAACACTTGACGCGTTGCCTAAGGATGACTTCGTTCTCTATTCCGAAGGCAACAAGCGCACTCTCAGGTCCTCTAATTAAAACTGAAGACAAAATTACTTCCTCACTTTCACCCCTGCTGCTATCAACGTCACCTCCCAATGATCTTGACAATAGCTCAACATTTACATCTTGCAGTCCTTATTGCGTTCACGCCCTGTTACTTTCTCGCTACGGAGTAGAGAGAAAGTTATGTAATGCTGCACAAAAAACGACGAATTTTCTACAGAAAACCTTATTATAGGGCCTTGGTAACGGAAAACTGGATAAATCCAGTTGCTAAATTAAGAAAAAATTCTCTAACACGTGGTGTAGCCTAAATCCATGTTTTTTGGGTCCTTAATACAGAAATATTGAATAAGGGCTAAATGTCTGTATGTCTGTCCGTCTGCGCGTCCGTCTGTGAACAACGCTGGCAGCTAAACTTTTCAGCCGATTTTCCTCAAAATTGATATTCCCTCATAGCTGATGTCGCGGTCCTTTGAATTTGATACTGATATTGTATTTTTGGGAGGTTTTTACCTGAAATCTCTGGGACACTTTCAAAACTTAAAAGAATGGTTTCACCGATTTTCTTTAAATTTTATTGTTGGATAATGCGAAGAACGTTTAAAAGAATGGTTCAGGTCCAATTTTCGTTAAAAAATCTGATTTTTTGAAAATCTGCTAAAATTTAAACTTTTTTGGGCCTCTCCCTATAACTACAATTAAAAAGCTAGAAAATTTTCCTTAGTGAAATATGTTCCTTAAAGATACATTTTAAAATAAGGTCATTTACAATTTTTCGAAAATTTCTGTACGTTTCTCGTAATTTTGCGTGAAAGTACGGGCGAGAAAGCACGTAATGTTTTAGCACCAATTGTTCTTTCAATTTTTGCGTACATGGAAAATAAGTTATATAGATGCCAAATAGTCCAATAGTTTGTAGGTAATAGTATATTGCCACGTAGACCAATATCAATTTCTATTGCATTTCCAAAATCTTCTAAAATATTATATTATATCTATAAACAATAAATATCAATTTGCAAAAGGATTAAGAACAAATAAGTTCGTAACAAGATAAACGGTTTCAAATAACATTTTTTATGTGAGTCACATTTTACTGCGTTCGCTATATGCTTGCAAGTAGGCAGAAATAAATTTCCAAAGGCGTTTAAGATCACTTTGTTTTGCTCTAAAACTTGAAAAGCACGAATTTGCTTCCGCTCTCACTTCGCATTTGTATCATCTTCAGCATTTGCTTTAATAATGGCAGACAGTTGTAGTTGCTAATCCTTGGAAATTTCGTATTTCCAGCGTTAATGTTCGTAGTGTCAAGTTTCTCCTATGGACGGCAGTACTTGCAAACAGTGAGTTGTAATTGAGTTCCTCGTTGTGGAGAAAGAAACTGTTGTGTACATCTAAAAATACCTATGTGCAGTATATGCTACCTCTCCTGTTGCAAAGAGTACCGTTGAACGTTGGGATAAACGAGTAAGTGCTTCAAAAAACGGAGAATGCGATCTCAATGTTATGCCGCGCTTTGGGCATCCCGCCACAGCGACGAGCCCTGACATGCTGATCACTGCCTTTTGGCTTGTTCATGGTATTATTAATGTTGATATCATGCTCCAAAGGCAGTACCATCAATTCAAATTCTAACATCACCACTCTGAATACCCTGGAAAAGCATTTCACGCGAGTTCAATCCCAAACGAATTGTGCAGAAAGTTTGCTCTTGCACGATTACTCTCCCACAAGTGTCGCAACAAGAGAAGCACCGCCAGAAATGTACTGTGCTTCCCCATCCACCAAACAGTCCGTATTTAAGTTGCTCCGATATCCATCCCTTTCAGCTACTGAAAACTGCTATTCGTGGAGGAAAAATTAAAGATGACCCGACGTGAAGGAAAGACAACGCCGTCAGGAAAAGACTTGGTACCAGCAAGGCACGCGCGCCTTTGTATCACGCTCGCGCAAGGCTGTTCAAGTCGATGGAAATTCTGAGAAAAAATAGAGCTACTACAATAACCATGTATTAATATTTTGTGCAAATTTCAGGTTCTTCCAACACATATTTCCGAAAAAAACAAAATGAAGGGCATTACTTTCTGGCTGCCCTCGTACTTTGGGGGGACGATAGATGGCAGCTGGCAAGAGTATGTGGCAAATTCCTATAGCTAGTCGAGACCAAAAGAAATAGAAAACTAATAAGGGTAAGTCTGTACTATTCTGTAGCAGCACTAGTTTAAAGTTGTTTTCTCTTTCTAATATAAATTACTTTTTAATGTAAATTCACACTATCCAACAAAAAATTTTAACAAAACGATGGAGCCATTTTTTTAAGTTTTGGAAATGTCCCAGGGGCTTCTGGTAAATTTCCCTCAAAATTTAAAATATCGGTTTCAAATTCAAAAGGCTAAGTCAACAGCCAGCCGCTAGGGTTGTTCACAGACGGACAGACAGACAGACATTTTGTTGTCATTCGATTTTTGGGTATAAAGAATCCACTAAACATGGCTACACCATGTGTTAGAGGATTTTTTCTACATTTAGCAACTGGATTTATCCACGTTTTGGTTACCAAGGCCCGGTAATAAGAGTTTTTCTGCAGAAAATTTGCCATTTGTTTGGACAGCATTATATAACTTTCTTTTTACTGCGTAAGTGGTAGCGAGAAAGAAAAAAATATGCAGCCTTATGCCTTTTGAGATGAGTGTGTAGTTTTGTTAAATACCCAGGAACTCCGGAAAAATCCACAAGGAAATAAAGACTTTCAATTTTGACTGAAAAATGCAAATATTACATATTGTTAATCCGCCTAGCCTCAAACTGACAGCACCGACTGAATTCTCATATTCAGTGCGACACAGCAAACATTATGCAACAGCAGGTCTCTAAAGATGAGCCCTCCAAGAAATATGTTATTGCAGAATCCATGAAGATTTTTGTTCAAATATTTCATGTATTGCAATGTTGTATTTTATTTGTTGTTCCTGAGTATTGTGTAAGTTTTGAAAAAACTAGTTTAAAGTTTGTTGTTTTATTCAGCAGTATTTTTATTGCTGCAGGTCAATAGCTATAATTTATAGCTATGAAGTAAGGATATATTAGTTGACATGTCTGGTGGGGCTGTATATACCTCCTGTAACAATTTTATGACTTTTATTGGGTAGAGTTTATTTAAAATATTATAGTACTTTTTTAGTACTCGTAGTAAACAAAATGTAGTACAACAGTGCGCCAGGAAAGTCTCTCCGCACTGAGCCGGATCAGGGCCTTCTATTAAAAATTGCATTTATGTTGGTAACTACCAGATCGCTGGAAAAAAAAGTGAAGGGGACAACGCTTCCAATATCTGTTATAATTGTGGTGAGTATGCAATTTACATTTTATTTTGTTACGAGCTGCAACTCGTGCTACCAACATAATTTATGTTGCTAGCACTCGCACTAGCAAGGTGCCACTGCAGAGAGTGTTTCCTGGCCCACTGTAGTACTACGTTTTCTATACTACGTATACTAAAAAATATAATGATTTTTTAAACAAATGTAGTACTATACAAAGTAATATTAAGTAGTACTTCACAAAATGTTCTACTACAGTAAAGCGATACTCGTGAATGTGCTTTTTAATTCAGTGCGTCCGTCCGTCACAGTCCGTCCATTCGTCACAGTTCCTCCGTTAGTCATAGACACATTCAACAAAACTTATATCGAAAACAATGATCATATACAATGGGAATACGAATCATCATAATATGACAAATTCTGATGAAATACTTAATTTTTGTAACTATAATACACGGATCAGCTCTAGTGTGTTAGTTGATTATTGATTGTCTCCCTTTCGGATCCTCATTGCGTTATGTGCCTTAACTCATTCGGACAAATCCACAGCGCAGATAATGCATCATCTCGCTACGATACTTGCAGCTCCTCCTCCCCCACAGCCTCATCGCGAACGAATTCAGTAGAATGACCTGCCTCCATTCACTTCGATGACACAAATATCCGACATAACCTACTCTCCTCGCAGTCATGATGAAGAGCATATTGGGGGCAGTGCTTCGAAGAAATGGGAAGTAACCACCACAAGGAAAAAGAACCAACGCCAGACTGAAAACTGAGAAGGAATTGAAAGAAAGCTGCGGCTATTTACAAGTCGCAGGTACGAGTCCTTCAAACTTGTGGCGATGGGGAATAAAGATACGTAGAAGTAAAGACTGATGCCAGGAAGACAAAAAATTTCATGCCAAGAAGAAAAGTGGAAACTTTATTGTTCAGCTAAAGTTACGTAAGGCAAGAGGAAATATTTTTTGAACAGTACCGGGTTCTGAGAAGCATACAAAAGCAAAGGAAATTCATAAACTCCTGCATGGAGTCAGTGAAACCTCGCTCTCAAAATGAAGTAAGAAAAATAAATCCAAACAACGCTTCATATTTCGCCATTAATTATAAAAAGAGAAGGATATGCAAACTATTCTTTAGAAATCATATCAAAGAGATACCTTGTCTGGAAAGCGACTACTGTCACTCAAGTTTCAATAGTACAGCGATGGTGGTAAGGCCATTGAACAGTTGTATTGGGATTGGGAAAAGGGAACCGTATTTTTGTTGCACCATCGCATACTCAACAACGACTTGAATATTGCGTTTCACAAACTCAAAAAGATTAAGCGTTCTCTGTGTTACACTTACATTAATGCCAGTGAAGTTGAAAAACGATGAAGTATGACAGACACGTCGATGAAAATAACTTATCAAGAGTTGAGCAGCAATATAATACTACTTGAACCTGCAAAAGTATTTCCAAATTGCAACAACTTTTCCCACACAGGGTTTAGAGCTCGTGTACACATCAACATATCCTAACAAGCAATAAGCATAACCTCTACACCAAACTCCTGAGTCACGATAAATCTAACTGTTAGGACACCAGCATTGAACTGCTTCACCTGAAAAACAAGAATATTCAAAATCTAAGTCCAACTCTCTATTGACGAAGTGGATATTTACATGTTAATCACATACACAATAAAATGCAAAAAACGCTGTAATGGCAATGGTAAAATAAAAATTGCAAAAAACGCTGTAATGACAGAATGACTTATGTAACGATAATCGTGTTTTTAATTACAAACTACATAATTTTCACAAGATCAATTTTGTATACAACAGATCCTTGTTTCGCGTAGCATAGCTACCGCTAGAAATTAACTACACCGAATATGTTCCACAACATCCAACTGTAAGTATAAAATTGCTTTCTAAATTATAGAATCGTGCAACTTGCCGTCAAGTAAACGTAAAAGACAAAGATGTGAATAATAATATTCTCTCCTAGCCAGACACGTCTGTCCGGACTCCATAGAAGAGAAGTGAAACTGGTCATACACTGTTATGCGAGTCATAAATTAGGTCGTCAAAAAGATCGACTACACCACTCGAACGATTATAAGAATAGTATACTGACGGTGTTCAGAGAATGATTTATATACCGCAAACAATGGACATGTATCTCCCCATAAATAACGTTACTTTGGAATGCTTTCAAATAGCTGTAGTAATAAATGTTGACGGTTATGAGTACGTGTAAATACAAGATATAAAGAGGACACACTTTTTAAAGGATTGGTTATAATTATATGCTGGTAGTACGAAAAGTTATAACTTTCACAAATCTACTGCGCTTGTTTTTATTATGGTCATTGAATCAAATTTCAATGACGTAGGGAGAAAACATTAAAAGCATTGAAAACAGCTGAAAATATCAGGATTGTCACAGTTACCACCTTAATGTGATTAAAAATAATACGTTATTTCTGAACAAGAAAAAGGAAATTTACTGATTGTGCAAATAAAAAGTACATGTCTTCAAGAATGCAATTAACTAGTTTTTCCAAAATAAAATAATTATGCAGTGGAAAATATTTATAGTGTCGTTTTCACATGAGCAAAATTTATGTCTGGAGGATTCCTGATGTTCCTCCCCGATTAATATTCATGGAACATTTAAAGGGATGGGAAATTCACTCTAAAAACCTGCGTAATCTCATTGCAAATGGCACATAGTTTATTCTAGAACTGCGTGGAGAGAAGTTCTTGACATTTACTAAATACAGGGAGTATTCAATATGAGTATACAATATGTTGAGTGCAACGGCAACAAAATGTCTTTGCTCGATTTCTTCAAGTTCTATGTACGTACATTTCATTCACGGATTGCCTACTTTGTGTTCGTTTTTTGTAATTAGGCAAAGGAAATTAGGTTGGCTGGTAATTTTAATTAGAATTTTGTCCGCATGGGAAAATGTAGATGCCATGAATGTTACTGGTGAGGAGAGTTACCTCAAACTTAGAAACATGAATTTTGATAACGTGAAGTAGAGGTTTGACCGTTTATATTAATACAATTCCACGACTCTTGATTGTGTTATAAGTAGTGTTCCTTCATTTCAAGAAAAGAAGTTTCTTGAGAAGCAATACTGCGTTTTTGTAAAAGGTGTTAGAGATTATGTGTTTACTAATTGTGGTTTATTTCAATTCTTGTATTTCAAGTTTTACTTGTCCTTATTCTACATTTTCTTTTTTTATGTTAAAATGTGTCAAAGTTTTTGAATTTTTCATTGAATCGAGATTTGGTATGTGGTATCCATGAATATAATTACTTCATTTTGAGTCATCCCATACTTTCGCCGTTTGTAAAAAAGCCATCCTACTCGTACTCGTGGCAGATTGCCGTCCGGTGCGTAGGATTGACTGATGTTTCCTGGTATGTCAACTTCTATGGTCATTAGTCCGTTTAGTGAATATTTTATCCTGGGAGTTTGCGGTGAAACATTCTCTTCTGGATGTTTAGATTCGGCATTGACGAACACGATGGTTTGAGGTATTTCCTCATCCAGGTATTTCCCCCAGGGGAAGATGGACCCAGCCATGGTGAGCTCTAAGCTCCTGACTAGTCTCCCAATATGTAGGGTAGTGTTGTGCATGTAAGTGTGTGTGTGCAAGTAAGGGGGTGAGGATAAGACAAGTAACAGGAAGATAAGATCGCGATCAGTCCGTGGCCCATTTGTTAGGGCATTGTCCCGGTATTCGCCCGATATTGGAGGGGAAAACCACGGAAAACTACCGATCAGAGCAGTCGCCTGCGAGAATTCTCCTCCAGACAGCGGCGGAATTGGACCTAGCTATTTTCCAAGTGTCGAAGATCCACCACCATCGGGGCTTGAACCTTAGCACCTGCTAGTCAGAGAGACCGCAGAGCTGTGGCAACGCTGGCTCGGAGCTGAACGCAGCCGATGCGGTGCGTAGGAGAGAAAGACGCCGCTGGCCGCGTGGGCTCGTTGCCGGCGCGGCGGCGTCGTCGGCTCCCGACCGCCTGGAGCGTTTCTCCCGCTGGCGCTGGCACCGGCCGCTGACATCGGCCGCAGTGAAACCGACAACCCGCAGGCAATCCACTTTTGTTTCGCGAGGCAGCCGGATGTCGCGACAGAAACACCTTTCCAGTCCCCCACCTCCCCTTGCTTTGTGGAGAGTTCACCGGCCTCCTTAGTACCCATCTCGCAACCCAGCGCACCGGGCGCTACGCGGCGATACGGGGGGCTCCTGGAAGCGACAGGTTCGCAGCGGTTCTTTCGTCGTCGCGGACAAGTGAACACTGAACGCGGGACAACAGTTGCTCACCAGTGCCATGTATTGAAATTTCACAGAAAAGGGCGGAAAATGAAAAGAACCGAGAAAGAAGTTGAGGCGTTATAGACTATGGCATGCAGTAAATATGCCTCTGAGAAAAACGCGATTGAAACTTTTTGTACTATTTATTTACAGGTCTATGGATGTCAACTTCCGATGAGAATGGTTTTGATACAATGGACTCTGACAAAGCACGTATTCATGAAGCACGTTTAAGATACGCATTTTATTTCCGCACCTTATAATATACATTTTAATGATTTCAAATGGTAAATATTGACAAATATATGAAATCACAATTAAGACGAAAATCTCTAATTTCAACAATGAAGATGTAGAAGAGGCGCGAAAGAAAACGTATCTTTTGCAATGTGCGAAAACGAAGATGTTTTGCTAAAAATCGTAACTTTATCATATTTCTATTAGAAGCAGAAAGTTAATGAAAAAATTGATACCTTTCTAAAACAAATTGAAATCATTGTTTGATCTTCATTAAAAGTAGTAATTCCCATTTACTAAAACAATGTTAAGAAAGCAAAGCACCATCCCTCCTATAAGCACGCCATCTGGGAAAATTTTCCCCATAGACAAAAGCCGAAGCATTAGCTGACTTCTTTGAAAGTACTTTTACGCTCAATAACACTCGCAGCCACACAGAACATATACAAATTGGAAACTCGGTCTCGAATTTAATAAAAAGTCTCCCCTCAAAAAAAGCCCCTGGACATGATATATTAACAATAAAATTATAAAAAACTACCACTCCAACAATAGCCTTCATAAATAATATTTATAACTCAATATTAAGAATTGTTACTATCCAATACTTTGGAAAAACTCAAAAATTATCCTATCCCAAAGCAAATAAAATCACAGTAATCAGAAAGTTACAGGCCAATCAGTTTCTGCAACTCTTCAAAAATTCTTGAAAACAAATTCTGAAAAGATTAAACAATTATTTAAACAAAACAGAAAACATACCCCAACATCAGTTTGGCTTTATTAATCAAGTTTCCACTTCACACCAACTTCTTAGACTAACTGAACACATCCATTCAGCATACCAGATAAAAAAGCACACAATAGCAACCTTCCTGGACATATCACAAGCTTTGACAGAGTTTGGCACCAAGGCCTTATATTTAAACTGCAAGCCAATTGGACACCATCTACCTGGTCAACATTATAAAACATTTTTAACAGATAGAACATTCACAGTGACAGTAGAAAAACACAATCAAACCCCCGTAAAATACAAGCAGGCCTTCACAAGGCTCCCCCACTTTCACCAACTCTCATCAGATATCCCGACCACAAACAGACCCACATAGCACAATTTGCAGACGATACAGTAATTTACAAATCCAGCCATTCAATTAAAATCATTAGTGAAAAAATACAAAAAACATCTAGACAAAATAGATAACTGGTCAACAAATATGGAAATTAAACTAAACCCAACAAAATCCAATGCCAAAATATCTCGCTTAAGCACTTCTACACTCCCTCCCCCTTTACATCAACAACAACACAATTCCATGGACCCTCACTCTCAAACAGTAAAATACCTTGGACTAAACCTAGATACAAAACTGAACTGGAACTCCCACATTACAATCAAAACTCAACAAGAAAATGCAAAATTGCCCAATTACAACTCTAATAAACTTCAAAAGCTGCTATCAATAGAACATGCTACAACAATATATAAATCTATAATCAGAAACCATTTAATGTTGTACGCATGCCCCGTATGGACAAACGCATCAGCCACAACCATAAATAAACTGCAAATAATACAAAATAGATTTCTCCGTTAGCAACTCACGCCACATGGTTATATCCAACAGACAACTACAAAAAGAATTGAATATAAAACCCATCATCAAACACATAGCCCATCTATCCAATAACTTTTATTCAATATCAATTCTATACCACACATCAGCCAATACAACCTCGCCTCAACAGACTATACTCGAACACGAATAAAAAACCGTTACCCTTAAATGCCTTCCTAAACATATTTTCCAACAATTGTGAAGAGTAGGTGCAGATTGAAGCTTCCTACTCCTCCTGTAGCTAGAGTTAGTTTTTGATAGATAATAAGAATATTTGTAAGTCATACAATACATAATGGAAAAGTGATGTAACTGAACTATGTACTTCCGAATGGAAATAAATAAAATTGAAAAAAAAAGTAGTAATTCCCAAAGTTACAAGAACCGTCTCAATTCGCAGGATCGCGGGCTGAGGCAGATCGATCGAAGAATGATAACATAGGTAGAGTGCGCAACATACGCAATTTTAAACGTAGATTAGGAATATCACTACGAAAACAATATATCACGTCACAGCTTTTAAATATATCGTATTTTTGTACTGTATCATACCGTATTTTGCTATTAATGCAAATACATTTAAATTACACCTGTAAGATATGTAGATTCAATACTCATAATATCTATTAAAAATAATTTATTTGTTTAGATCATTTACGCTACTTTCATGAGATGTCAAAAAATTAAACATTCGTGTTTTTTCTAACTCCTGCATTAGAAGATACCCATCTTTATCTTGCGTCTGGTAGTCCCGGTCAATTACGAGTAAGTCTTAGTGGTCTTAGTGGTCATAGTGGTCATAGTGGATGTTTTTAAAACAAGTCGCGTGCACCTTCATATGTCCTATTGTGTATCAGTCATCGAAAGGACTTATTTTAGCTCCTTACCTTTTCGCAAGTATACAAGTATAAGTATCTGTTGGTGTGGCAGATTCTGAATCAGTCGGTGTCATGCGGAACTGTACCCGCAGTGCGCGTTAAGGTCGTGTTTGGTTTGCGTGTGCCAAAAATACTTTTCTGTTATTTGTATAAAATGAAATTCGCCACATGATCTGCAGAATTGAATCGGTTAGATAAAAAGCAAATGGTTATTTTACATCAAAAGTGTACGAATCAATCCGACAACGTCAGTTATGTTTGTGGAGATTTACATCCAAACTTAAGAGGAAAAAAATAAAATTACAAAAATTGCGTATTCTTTATACTTTGGCTGTCGTAACAAACCATGGGTTGTTCACCAGAGTTGAATCACCTGTAAAACGAACCTTAGGTTGTGGTTGTAGGGAAAATTTAAATAATTGTCATTCGCTCTACCAATGTTGTGGAGAATGACAACAAACCATTTTAATGTCGGCATATTATTGCACGAATATGGGTATTTCATTTTTAACTTGATCTTACCTCATATGAAGCATACTCATACAGTTTTGTAGTTATGTAACCGGAGTGAAAATGTGGAAATTAGAATAGGATTTTTTTTATTTCAAATAGAAAATGTGTTTATACTTTTTGAACCATGCGCAATAGAGACTTTTTAAAATGATTTTCGAAATGAGCGTGATCGCGTCTTTTGAAATCACCTACTAACATTCTGAAGGAATTAAAAATACTTTTTTTGTTTCCTAGTGTAATTTTATACAAAATATTTGGTCTCTAGCGTTGTTACCACGGTAAGAACGCCATTACATTATTTATATTCCTCGATATTATTATCAGAATATCAGTTAATTTCCGTTGTATCACAGGGATATATAACATATACACAAAAACAGTCGGGTTAGTTACAGCATTTAACTCAAGCGCGGCTGGAACAATTTTAAATATCTCTGCTCTGTTGTATTAATCTCCGTCCCGAATAGCATAATAACTATTATAATATCGGGAAAATGCACTAGATGGCGCTGCAGAACAAAACTAAGTATTCATGACATATTGAACACGCAACACATTTGGCAGGATTTTTGTAAATCTTTATTGTTAAATAACTCCTAAACGAGACGTTCTTGGGTACTGAAAACTAAAATTTGGAAGCCGAAGGCTTCGGCCTGAAGCCTGAAATAAACTTCCTCAACAAAACCCTGAACCCTCAAAGAAATGTTTATGAGGTGGTGGGAGGAGGGGGAAGGCACACACGAGAGAGAGAGTGAGAAAGAGAGAGAGGAGAGAGAGAGACAGAGACAGAGAGAGAGACAGAGAGAGACAGAGAGAGACAGAGAGAGACAGAGAGAGACACAGAGAGAGAGACAGAGAGACAGAGAGAGAGACAGAGAGAGAGAGAGAGAGAGAGAGAGAGAGAGAGAGAGAGAGAGAGAGAGAGAGAGAGAGAGATGAAGGGCAGAACGTCTGCTAGGTTCCGCTAGTTGTATCTTATTAATTGATTGATTGATGTTTTCTTGTATGTCGGCAGCTACTGTCATTAGTTCCATGAAGTAAAGGTTTTATCCCAGGATGTGGCGATGTTCCCTCTCACTGAATGCAAAGGATTTTCTGTTCCAAGTGTCTCCCTCAGCCGGGCACGGTCCCCCCCCCCCCACATACACACCGGGTCAAGCACCAGGATGGCCTCTCGACATGTATGGAAGTATAGTGCAAATAAACGAGGGCGTGAGGAGAGTGAATAGGAGAAGGAAAATGAAAAATCACGAGATACAGTCCGTGGACCATTTGTTAGGGCATAGCTCAGTCATTCGCCTGATATTGATGGAAAAATCATGGAAATTTACTGATCAAAATACCAATCACTAGATTCCATCTCCACACAGTGGCTGAATTCGACCTAGCTTTCAAGCTAGTTCGGAAAATCCGACCCTGTCCGAAAGGTTTCCTTTCGTCAGAGTTGCTACAGAGACATAATAGGGTCTGTTGGCTCTGATGTAAGTCATTCAATATATTATTTTGAGGAAAATGAAAAACAACATTTAATTAGGGAACATTTTCGAAAGTTGTGGTTGAACAAAAAATATGTTCAGTTAATACTGTAAAATAAGCAGTAGCTAGTAAAATACATGCAGCCTTTCCTTTCGGATTCGACTAGAACTCAATAAAAACCACAGGCTCAACTCCAGAGCACATTAAGATTCACCAACAATTCAAAACACTGGATTACTTCGCAAACACTACACACTTCGTTTATGGATTAACAGAAATTAAAGATGCTATAACAGCACATACATTTTGGAATTATTTATAATGGTTGTGTAATATTATAATATTGCACCTTTTATTCTTCTTGCGCATAATCTCTTCAAAACATATTTTATACTATCATGGTGCGGAGATTCGAAATAATACGTCTTTCATTGTGAATATTGACACTTGTGCCATAAAATTTAGTGCGTTGTGCCCTATCCTTTTAATATTTACTGAAAATTAACCAAAAACTAATGGTATTTTGAAAAAATACTTAAAATTGCAATTGGGAAGGTGCGGGGCAAATTTTAAAAAAAAGTAATTTTAACATATATTTTTCAACGGATTTATTGAAAATTAGATATGTACAAAACGTGTAGACGCAGTGAATTCTATATTCAAGCAAACAAATAATAAAGCAAAATTTGAAGCTATACTTGAGAAAATTTTGAAAAAAAGACGCATCCTCAAAAATTAAAGCTCCATTTCAAAATCGCAGGACCTCGAGTTCACACAAAACAATCCAAGGATGTCCATTTTTTCATAAAATCCTGTAGACAGTGCTCCTACATTTTACAGACGGACAAACTGAGAGAAAAAAACGGACAGAGACAGAAGGCGCATAGAGAGACAGGACAGATGCAGAATTGTAAAATGAATATAATAATGGTAAATTCAATTAATAACATAAGTTTACAACATCGAAAAGACATTTTCATTTTTTATGTATAATTGAAATTCGCCAAGACGAACATTCTAAGGTGAAAAAGGAAGCAAACACACAGAAAAACATTCAGAAGCTATTATAACATATTTTATCATTTTACGTCATATTTGGACAAGAGAGTAAAACAGTTGGAACATTGTGATGTATACGACTTAAATATAAAATATCAGTTTTCATGCAAGTAGAATTTAAAAATCCGTGAAGTGAAATGTAATAAAATTGTACATTTTATCTTGAGGATTTTTTTACGATAATAGTTTTCTACAAACTGAATAAAAGTGCTGATCGGGTCGATAAAACTTGGTCACCTAAACCTCCAAAGCCATTTTCGGTATTGGAGCAGAAGTGAAAATTTCGTGATCGGAATTCTATTTGTGGCGATGTAGTAAATTGTCATGTTCTTAATAAAAACTTCTGGCACCCCCCGTTCGCCTTATTTGGGTCACGACCTGGCTTTGGGAATCTGCCATAGGCTGACGGGTCGATGCTATCGTTGGCAACATACGGTGGCGTGAGCCTCCATCTCGAGAGACCTTGAAAACAAACGCGATTGTCTTAATCTTGATGTTGTGTAGAGTTACCTAATGCGTCTCAGAATCAACCAGTTTCATTTCACAAACATCCTGTGTGCGAAATGGCTCTTTGTTCTTAGAATTGGATTTGATGTTTACTGGACAAATATGTACCATTACGGGCTTGTCACAAATAGTATAATTTTCACCTGGATACGTTGTAGGCTTGTTTGTAATAGCTGAAGACTCGTTCAATTAGAAGAGCTCGTCTCATCCCTGAATTGTCTCCTTTATTTATTTCTAACACTTCGTAACACTTCTTTCACGCTCATCTGCTGTAGAGAAACAGTAGAATTTTACGTTAACATCTCGCCCTGGATAAATAGTGTAAAATATTTTACTGAGAATATTTTGCAAGATCGAATGAACTGGTTATTGCTCAAAATTCAATATACAAGTATTCTATACTGAATTGGAAATACTAAGAAAAAGTGTGGCACACTAAAATAAAACTTACGGATGTCCCCAAATATCTTCTGCTCTCAATGAGATAATTATAAAAAAAAGTATTTAATCCACACTACCCTGCACATACGCACATTACACATATTGCAAGCACAACTAGGTGTACAAGGAGAAAAATATAGTTAATTAAAAAAGGTTGATTGCTGTACAGCTTGGGGAAGTGGGGCTTGATTACCCACATGTTGGATGCAGTAAAGCATTGACTTCTGTTGTAAAAATAATTAATCCTATTTTTCTAAAAAAACAAAAGAACAACAGTTTTGACATGAATACAAAATTAATGCATTTTAATAGAAACAGTTGGCGAAATAACTATAATGAATGTGATAAAGTATGAATCAAGCAAAATAGACCCATATCGTGAATGTAAATTCCCAAATGTATAATATATCGAGTTATTCAATCAAAAGTAGACGAGAATATTTTGCAAGATGATATAGATAGATTATATTTCTGGGCAGAAAAAAATAGCATGGTAATAAATTGTTCAAAAGCATCACGCTTGGTAGGGACTGTAAATATAGTGAAAGTCAATACTGTTTAGGCAACGAAAATATTCCAAGAGTCCTGGCATGTAAGTACCTAAGAATAATATTTGATTAAATTGACAAAATCAGGTAAACTTTGTCGCAGGGAAAGCCTGGAGGTCTTTGCATTCTACTTTGCGAATACTAATAAAGAGTACTGCGAAAGCGAGAGAATTAGCTTACTTATCTCTAGTTCATCCATTAATGGAATACGGGGCGATTTGTTGGGACCCTTACAGAAATTCACAAAAGGAATATTTGAATAGAGTACAGATAAAGGCGTGTAAACTTACTTTCCGCAGCAATTGGAAGAAAGTAGAATAGGAGTCTCTAGAAATCAGGAGGGTTAAGGCAAGACTCTGTGCCATGTACAAAGCGTATACCGGTTTATTCAGCTTGGAAATATATTTTCATTCGACTCGATAGACCCGCTTACTTTAGTACAGAGGATCACAAGCACAAAATTAAGTTTAGGCCACAGAGAACAGTTGTTGGAAAATTTTCCTTCACAAATAGAACAATAATGGACTGGAATAGGTTGCCTGCGACAGCCATGGAAACCTTTCCTCTAAGTGTACAAAGTTTTAAAAGTATATTAACTAAAGACATTTGTGTAATGTATTAGTAAGTTAGACTTATTAAAATAGTTATTATTTTAATTATAATTTATTATAATTCTTATTTTTATTATTAGTATTGTGACAATCACTATTAAATGCATTGCTCTATTAAATATACAATTATATTTAAAGTAGTAGTCGAATTGGAGTGTCGTGATGTGTTGTGAAGTGAAGTGCAAGTGTAGTAAAGTGAAGTGCAGTGTATTTAAAAAGTGTATTTATTAGTTAAAATTTCCGTGCAGGACAGTCATAAAATGTAGAGTTAATGCTGTTATTGTTATTATTGTTATATTATTATTACTTTTGTCTTAAGATGTTTTAAAATTACACTGAATTACTATTCCTAGTTGTAATATGTAAATTGTACTCTTCGGCCACCAGGTTGTATACCTTTCTGCAGAAATAATAAATCTAACTATCTATCCATATAAACGTAATATTAAAAGGAGTTCATCCGTTTTGTTCCTTTTCAATATATTGACGGTGATAAAAATAGTTTTATATCAGCCACACTAATGACAACCATGTGGTCAACGTGAGGAAATAAACATTAATTGGCTACTTTCGAAATATATAACCTCAGGTTCATTTTCTTCTGTAGTTCCTTTTGTAATGAGCTGAGATTCATATTTTGGATTCACCCGAGTCTCTTTACCGTTTCCTACTGCGTCACATATTTTACGCTTAATAACGTTTCTAGAAAATAAAAATACATTTTACAAGATAGAATGGTAGCCAATGAACCTTGTAAAGAAACGTTCATTGAATAAAAATTAAATCATAAGTCAAACTTTAGAGTAAGGACAGCTTTAAACAAATGTGAAAATAAAATCCATAAATTGCCTGTCGACTTTGGTTCACGTAATGAACACCATTCTTCTGTTGCTCTCCTAATTTTGTACATTTGTCATTGAGTATAAGCTGCAAAGATTGCGATGCGAATGCTCAGAGTGTCTGTGCTCTGATTCTGAACAACCAAGGAGTGACTATTGATGAGAGGCATACGAGAGGCATTCGTACCATATGCACGATAGTCAGGTTCTGCGTTTGAGAATGCAAAGGTAGATTGACGAGTCATTCCTTTGTTGGAAGTGAATGCACCTCCACATACCGTCACCCAAGCTCTTCAAAATCTGTATTTCGAGATTTTGGATACAGTTCCTTTCTTGTCGTGTCTAATTGCCATCTTTTTTGTCCACTTGAAGTTTTAAGAGCCCGAAGTTTTTCAGCTGAAGATCCAATGGCGTGCTGCTCAAACGAACATTCTTTTTTCTGAAGATATTGGAAAGCTGGTGCTATGATAGGTCATGTACACAGAAAAGTACAGAGCCTTTGTTGAAAAATGGCCTCATTTTAAATTTTGTACCGCTGTTGCAATCAATTTTATTACGTGCATATACTTACTGACATAATCTCGTACATTATATTTTCATCTTTCTATCTGTCATTATCACAGTTCCCTCTGCCTGGGTATAATAAATAAAATAAATAAAACTACAGTGAAATTATATACCTAATATACAATAATCAATAACAAAGATTTCGATATATAAAAATGACTATACTATGAAAAGCATATGCTTTTGAAGTACGTATAATTACGCTATAGCCTGGACACAATGTAATCCCTTTTACAGTACCCCAGCTACAAAAACCTTTTTTTTCTTTCAATTCTACCAAAGTGCTGTGATACGTGTAATATGAAACAACAACACTAGTATTATTCAATAATAATTATCTAATAACAATTAAAAGTATCATTTTACATTACGGTACTCACCTGAAAACTAATACTCTAATACAAAACGGCACCCTAAAGAAGAGTTCACAATGCCATCTGATGCACTAATAGTTCCTGTCCGACTGGAATTTCTGTGTTATTCTTGCATTATAAAAATAAATCCAACTTTTTCACTATGTTCCATCTTCAATCAACAAACAATTATCAAGAACTTGTATCTTATACGCACGTGAGTATCAACATTGGTGGAAACGACTTGTAACGACAATAATGACCAATCCTTTATTCATATATGATTTTTCAAATTCTTGTAGACGTATATTTCTATTATAACTACTCATACAATTTGCACGGCCCGTCGTCTCCCACGCGTTTTCTATTTTGTCGGCGTAATGGTCGACTGTTGCAAGGCTGAGAGCGTCCTTGATTGATTGCTGCTCCCCGTTTAAGGCCAGTCCTCCGCGTCTACTTTCTCAGCCAGCCTTCCTCTGCGTTCCGCTCTTCGTTTGGAACCACAGCAATTAGTGCGCACCCATTATTGGCCTGAGGCAACTTTAGCATTTACTACCGGTATACAGTACTTAAACAGACATTTTAACGCACTGTAAATAATATTTGAATGGGTGGAAACCAGAACGTGACAGTGACATTTTATAAATTCAGAGATATATGTTTATTTAACTCATTATTACTGTAAAGTAGTGGTGCTTTGTTTCATCATTAAAATCACATTTTAATTGTTCATTAAAACCACGAAAATACATTATCACTGAAATAGAAGCTAAAATAAACCCTTTTTTTAGAATTTATAAAATGTCACTTATACCGTTCGGCTTTTCACCATTTCGTTTGTCAACTACACCTATAATCTACTAGTACGCCGCATACCAAAACATATTTGCGTGATACACCAGATACATTTTTTTAATGAATTCTTTCAATGAAGTTATTTTTACTTTATTTTCTATTTACTGATTGAAGAATCATCGTGCAATTTCTCAAACCCGTGACAAATTTCAAAAACAGTTTTTATCGCTTGAGGTTTTTATCAAGTAAATAAGTAAACTCATGGGAAAAATTAATAAAACGTGATATGTACTATTTTGATACGTTCAGGACATGTTTCCATATTTTCTTCCTTTTTTTAGGAGACATTTCATGTTTTCATTTTTACAACTTTCTGACAATTAAGAAAAGACCTACACACACAAACACACACACACATAAAAACAATTAAGGAAAATTTAAGTTATTCAAAATGTTTCATATTGAACTTTTAAAATTTGCGTATTATATACAATAAGTAATTATGTTAAAATCTTGTATATTACGAGAATAACACTACGAGAATACTATAAACTGTTTTCATGAAATACCTAACACTTTTTGTCGTCTGCATCAGTAACAAGTATACTATTTTAGAATGTTGCAAACGGACAATGATGTAACCTTATTAATACTCCTTCACGTGATAATAGGACACGTTTCTCGAGAAACCAAGTGCCCTTTATACAGAAACGTGGACATCGTCTAAACTACACAAACATCCGAAATATTGAACACTTATTCTATCAGGCACGCAAAAAGCTATGCGACTCATGTTATACATATTAATATTACTAGCTGAAGTAACCCAGAGTTGCCAAGTTATTTTTTGTCATGTTCACATCCTCGCCATGCCACACTTATGTCCGCTCAAACTCGCCCACCCGCCATCAACCCAACTCCACCCTCCCTGCTCCACCGCACCCGCCTCTGCCATTGCCCCTGCCACTGCCACTGCCCCTGCCACTGCCACTGCCACTGCCACTGCCACTGCTACTGCCACTGCCACTGCCACTGCCCACGTTCCTGCTCCTGCCCATACGTATGTTCATGCCCACGCCCATGCCCCTACACCTGCTCCTGCTGCTGTTGCCCCTGCCAATGTCCGTGCCCCAGCTCTTGCTCGTGTCCCTATGTTCGTGCTTCTGCCTCTACCGGCCTCACCCTGATTGATATTGAATAGTCGAGTTGAACGATTCCATGAGATGATACATCAGTGGTTATGGATAATTTCAGAAAATCAGATTATCGGTTGAAACTTTTTCGCAGAACATACAATCATGCATTACCTTTTAGTATAAGTAGACAACACTTATAAATTCATGGACCTACAGTAACTTCCTTAATTTTTGCCAATAAACCGTTATCCAACGGCATATTCTCTCAGACGATCTCTTGTTAGACGTCGGGCTTGTTTTAAAAGAACACACATCCCCACGACCCGCCTATGCATAATCCGAAACAATGCGAAATAGCCGCCCATACACTCCTGCACTTCCCTCGGGTAAGCTGGGCCCCGGTCCAAGGAGAGTGGAAAACCCCCTATTCACAGGGCCGGCAGCCAGCGCCGTGCTGTCCGCGCCTATCCTCCGCGCCTTCGGCATCCAAATAGGGCGGGACGTGCGCCGGTTTCACCTCGTTGCGTATGCCCGCGCGCGAAAACGGCGGTCCGGTGCGGGGGTGGGGTGGGACGTATGGGGGCGCGGCGGGGTGCGCAGGGCCGGTTGCGGGGGGGGAGGAGCGTGAGAGGTGGGAGGGGCGGGCCGGTCGGGAGCCCGCGGCCAGCAAACGATGCCACCGGAAGAGGGGGCGGAAGCGGGGAGGAGCCGGGGGGCGGAAACGGAAAGCGTGAGGGCGGAGGCGGGGGCGGGACCGCCCCGGCGAAAGCGAGGCCGCAACTTGTCTCCCGATGCTGCTGCTATGCCCGGCTGCCTCTCGTTGCCGTCGTGAACTCGCTGTTCAAACGAGGTCACATGTCCTAGGTACTTTAATAAGTACCTGCGATTGCAACGGTGTATCTGCTACGAACGAGATCTCCTCTTGTTCGAAATAACTAGCTTACCTTGAAATCACTTCCCCTATTGTATTTTTATTGAGCGTTCCTTTTGCTAGTTGCGTGAGGGTAAGGTCAGATAGGGCCGGGAGTTATTTTTGTCAACAATTCCACAATATCAAAAGTTTTAGTATTTTGTTCAATAGAAACATGTTTTCTATTATTCGCAAGCAAAAATCTACTTTTCAATTGATGGCAACCACACTCGTTGGTATTTTTGTTTATATTTATAGTTAAACGTCAACAATGATTGACTGATTGATTATTTCGTTTTCCAGCGCGATAACTGCTATGGTAAATAGACCCATAAGTACTGTGATGTCAAGATCCAGCGCCGACAAACACACTTCGCCTTACTGGATTTTCCCTACCTTGATATCTCCCACCAGCGCACCACCTCAGCCGGGAAAATCTGTTTCTTCCTGACTGCTCTCCCCACATGTGCGGTGAGTAAGTAACGGGTGAGGATAGAACACAGAAGAGGAAGGAATAATTGCGCGGCGCGGACCGTGGATCGTTTATTAGAGTAATACTCGCGCATTCGGCTTGTATTGGTAGAAAAAACATTGAAAACTACCTATCAGAGCAGCCGACCACCAGACACCGACTGAATTCGACCGAGCTATCTACTCGTAGAACGTGTGAAAATTCTGTCACCGTCGTGACTCGATCCCTAGGACCTTCCACTGTAGTGACATCAGTTGACGCCCTGAACAATCTTAGCCATTCATTCAGACCAACCCCTTTGGGACCATTTTTGAACGAACCAATAAAACGGCATGTAGACGTCTACAACGTAAAAATGTTGCTTATATAATTCATGATCATTTTGATGGATATAGAAGTGTAGCTGATGATAACGGTCTGCAATCGTTAGTATTAATAAAATTATTTACTTCTGGCAATGCTTAAAGCAAAAATAAACACACATATAGTATTCATTTAATTCGATTTTCTTCGAGAAAGTGGAATCCGGATGTTGATGGATTTTTGTGACCGAGTTATTGGCGTTCTACTATATATTTATAACATTGATGTGGTATGGTCATCTAGGATGAATGGAAGAGGTGCGATGGCCGCTGAAAATATGGGACTGAACACCACCTGAAAGAAGAAAAAGTGGAAGGCCCAGGAGAATAAAGAAATGCTGTAGAAGAAGCGTTTACAATGCTTCATAAAAAGATTCGGAATCTCAAGAAATCGTACGCAGCATATACCACAGAGTAAAGTGTCCGAATGAGGAATACTATTTACATTTTCGTCTACAACTTCATAAATAAGAGAAAATTGGAAGATTAGAGTAGACAGGCGCGAATCCACGGGGGAGGAAGAAGGAAATCCCCCCTAAATTTTTCAGTAATTATTAATTTTAACTTGTCACGAACGTTTCATGCAAAACCATTTTCAGATTATCATTAAAACGAATAAAATCGTATCTCAGCATGAGCTGAGTGTAGCCTGCGACGTTTAACAAAATCTGCAATGTTGACGAAATATTTTGACATTCGCCTGTGGATCCGCCCCTGGAGTAGATTATTCCTTTAACTAGTCATTTACAGATAAGTTTGGTTAATATTATTCACCTAAATCTATTAGAAATTCACAATATTTTGTAATTAAAAAGGTCTACATACATCCAACATAACAAAAGTGGAACAGTGAATTTTTTTTTCTTTTTGGCAAATTATAAATGTATTAACGTTTAGAACAATTGTTCTTTGAGAAAAAATACATATTAGGTTTAATATTGCAGACAATTCCTGCAGACTAAATTTATTTTCGGATTACCTACACATGGGATATGAGACGGGTCCTTACACTTCTGACACTGGGTCTAATCAATTAAACTCTTGGTTAATACACCTTCATAGTAAAGTTTAGAATGTCAACATTAATAGGTTCGAAAATACAACTTAAAGTATACACACCAAAGAACCATGCACATTTTATACACAGCAGCAATGCGGAATATTCTACAATGCTCTTATTTCACTTTATAACGTATAGTGGTCAAACTGCTTTCAAACCGTTTCGCGGTCTAAATGATATTTTTCTTGATGCTCTGAAGAAAACACGCTCTGCCACTTCACTCAAGAGCAATTCAAAAAACATTATCTACGCTGGATCAACAGCATCTTCAAAGTAATTCTCAACTTTTGTTTCGTGACGTCAGCTCATTACAGGTGCGATACTTCGGTATTTTACATTAGGAATTATATATATATATATATATATATATATATATATATATATATATATATATATATGTATATATATATATATATAACTCTAACACGAATTTTGCTGTTCTTTTTACATTCTCATCTTACTACGTAGTAAAGAAAAAGTATTGTAAAGCTGGGGCAGAAACAGGCTTGTTTTCAACCGAGAACTGGTATTTTCAGGCCACTTAATGGAAAAAGTGGATAAATCTGTACCTGTATGTCGTAAATAACTTCCGCTCACATGTTGTGCAGTCAGAATCCACGTATTCTGGTTTGGCGTCCATTTGGCTTAGGTCAACAACAGCTCGTAAACCATTTACTCGAATTTCTTCAAAATTGATATTCCCCGAGGCCGTATGAAAATGTTATTTTGATTTTCTGTGGCAACAACATTTCTAAATTTTTTTCTAAATGACTCCAGATTATTTATTAATCTTTGTCCCCTGATAGCGCAAAGAATTGAACGGGTTTCATTTTGGTTGAAATCACTGATTGTTTTCGAAAAATGCATACGATCAAAACTTTTTCGGTGTCTCTCTGCAACTACAACTTTAATTATAATGATTTTCTTCTCAATGAAAAAGACTTCAAAGACGGTTCTTTTCATAAGGTGATTCACAACGTTTCGAAAATATGAGCAGTTTTCTAGCAATTTTCTGTGAAATACAAATAATTTTAAATAATTATTTTCTAAAAACCGGTTCTATTTTTTCTTTAAATTTCTTGCTTGGAAAAAACATCAGACGCTTAAATAAGATTTACGTACTTTTTTGTTGCCAATGCCTCACAATCTGGGTTTTTGTGTTGAAAAATCGCCGATTTTTTCCGAACATTTGAATACTTTCTCTTTTCTATGTAACTGCAAAATATGCGAGAGAGTTCAAAATTGTGCAGGTCACAATTTCGGCGAACATTTTGTACTTTCCAAATAAAAAAAAATGTACAGCAAAAGTTCAATATTGATGATGAATATTTTTTCCTCAATTAAATCTGTTCTAGAAAATTAGTCCTTTAATTTACATTATGTAATTCTTCTTAAAGAACTGAATACAAGAAAGAAGTTAGATGAAAGTATGTGCTGTTGTGGCACTACTAGTTGGATATTGAAGGATCAATAATTGTAAAATGTTGCTTTCAAAGTCAATATACATTTGTTAGTTCTGTTATTTTTACGTATTTACTGAACTACTGAGAATGTAATTATGGAATAGAAGTTGAACTCTATGTAATATTTTAACAAATATGATCACGTCACTTAGTCACAGACAATCAGACGCACCACACGTTTTTTGGCCACTACAGCTACATAACAGGTAGCAACAATATCACCTGATAAAGACACCGAAAGATATTTTGAAACATGTCTGTAATTCAATTAATGAAATAAATAACAATAACATACGATTTTTGACTGTTATTAATTTAAACGATCAATAATTTGAAACAAATTTATAAAATATTTTTCAATTTACAGTACACATGCTATTACACTCTACACAAACACGCAAAGCACCTCTCTTGAACTATCACGGCCGCTGCCATTTTCTTCCTCCAGTAGAAAGACGAGGTTGGTGGTTCGCCAAGTCGAAAGCAAGGTCGTAAATCGACCCGAGGCAGCACGTGGGCCTTATTTGTCTGAATACTTTCTGAAGGGATCACTGAAGAGTTTTGCGTGTAGTACTCAAGTGTTAGCTACCGTTACCATGAATGAGAGTGTAATCATCGCTTTTATCGTTTCACTGCCATCAGCACACTTTCTATTTCAACTTTTCCCCACTACTCTTCATTTTTTGGTTGTCTTCTGCTCGTAATTGTAGGTCGTTTTGCTCCTTGGGAGGCAGATGGCAACGGTACTCATGTGGGCGGGGTTTCCCCGGGCGAAAGCGACGCTGCAACTATGTACTCGCCTTCTGCTATGCACTCGCTACGTAAAGGAGGACGTTCGTAATGCTCCACGGCTGTCTTCAGTTGAAACCAACACAAATGGGATTATCGTCTGCATCATAGCTGTCTATTAAGTGGCCGATTAACCCTATACACGCACCCTATCATCGCTTCCACAACATACACAACACATTTCCACATTGTCACACCGCCATCACCACCGTCAACATCAGTACCTTCGTCACCACCACCGTCACCACCACCGTCACCACCACTGTCACCACCACCGTCTCCACCACATCCATCATACCCCCAAATACTTACGACATAACAGCAAAAGCAAATATTGAACAATAGGGCTATTTCCTATTTTCCTCTTTCTATTCTTTCACATTGAATGGTGCCCTTTATCATCGTGGTCTCTTTTCTTCTCATGTCGGTGGGTTCCAGTGACAAGTGGGAGAACTGTTTTGGCGAAATGCTCGTAAAATCTCCTGAAGCAGGCACGTTGCCTAGCTTCTGTTTTTCTCGTGGAAGATTCGTCGTTGGAGCGAGATTCGCACACTTTGATGATCGACATACTTTCGGATATCTAAAACTCAAATCGGAGTTAATGTCTCTTTCTGAAATATTACTGCCGCATTAAAGCTTGAAGAAATATGTCTCCCAGATATGAGAAATACCGCTTTTTATTTTGGGAATATCTGATTCGACGCCCTTTATTATTGAAGTATCATGACTTACGATGGTCCATTTTCAAGAATATAAGGTATAAAACGCAGTTTTAAACAAATAATTTGGATATGTTCACGACTACGCGCGAAGAATATAATTTTATTACTACGTCATGTAGATTTGTGTTTCATATTTTTAATTTTGAACAGTTCTTTTAGAATTGCTCTACACAATATTAAATATATTTTTTAGAAATCGCGTAAAATAAGTTATTGATCAATAAAACATAGAGCGTAGATTCATGACACGTGGGGTAGCGAACAGACAGCTCACTTTTCATCGGCAGGATCTGGGTTCAATTTCCGGTCTATTTATACTGAATGTCTGGTGGACAAAGCGGGTTCGCAGCACGTGTTGTCGATGCTTCAGAGTTTTCCGCGCTTTTCATTCTATCATTGCTCTATCATTAAATCATATTATCAACACCCGTTCATCAATTCACCTCACCTATTGTACGGTAAGTTGAAAGGCGTTGAAATGAGGAATAAGCAAATAAAGAAGTTAAGTAGATTTGCGAGTGTGCTTGATTGCAATAATACCGATATAGGCCTATCTCAAAATAAATACTAAGAGATACTTTTATTTCGAATATTTTCATGTTTGTTTATTGCATGAATGGTTTTTGTTCAATATATACAGACCAATGTATACTGTAAACTTTAATTGTTAATTTATCAATCGTTCACAATGTACACATAATGTTTCTATTCCTAATTTAGAATCTTCAAAAAATTCCAACAAATAACACAAATACTTTCAATATATACTATGTATATCAAGAAAACATTAATTTTAATAACATATTAATAATCAATACGTGTAAATAGCTTACCTATGACTACATATTGCGAATCTCCGAGTGAGTGCTTTAATTGAATTTTTAACACAATTTTGTTTGTATGGATTGGGCATTCTTGGGTCGACTGTCAAACTTTGCCGGCTAGCACAATTTGTTTTAAATAGAATAATCGATCTTGGGAATAATGATTACAAAGTATTATTAATGCTAAGTAAACAAAAAGGCATAGACACCCAAACACTAGTCAAGAATGGGAGAGCTTGTGACTGGTCACGGCGAAAGTGACGTGGTAGGGTCGACGACTCTCCCCAAAGACCCTGCGTAACACCCATTTGCAAGTACATGCAACTTCCCTGAAGAAGTTTCCCTGTTAGTACATGACAACGTGAAGGGCTTTCGCTATTGAGTCACACGAAACATTTCAGGCTGAACCGTTAAAAGCTGATCCTGTTCGTCATCTTGTAGGACATTTCCGTTTGTGACTGTGTTTTTCTGCCTTTCGACTCCTCGCGGTGATTCCTGCCTTGTTCGTTGCATCCGTTTTATCCTCGGCAAATCTATAGTATTTTTAAAACTAATCTCTGATATATAAAAATATATTTCTTACCAAAATTGTATGTTGCAATCATAAGCATTCTTACAATCGAGTTTCAGTTCATCCTACAGCATCGTATCTTGCCCACGATGTCTCATAATTGTTTGTTTGCATTGACCAGGGACAAGGAATAGAATACATTGATCAACCTGCGACATGGTTATTTCACTGGAACATTTTTTTCTGGTCACCCTTCGTACTTCCAATATTACCAACGCGTATTCGGTTTTGAAAATTGCACTTTTGAAAATTGTAGCAGATGCGTGGATGTGTGTAACAAAATGATATAGATAACATGATTCACTTCTTTACAATATTTAAAAAAAAACCACCAAACACACCCTTTTGGTTGAAGGTGATTAAAAGATATTATGTAGTGATAATAATGTCAATTTCAACCCTCATTGAAATTGGACAGACAGTTTTATTTTTATTTAGTCTTAAATATAAAGGGTGACTTTGATAGAGATGGATGAATTTCTACGTTTTAAATAACTGGCAACAAGGAATTACTTTTATATTGTGATAATTTTAATGAACATACATCTTAAGTATAACTAATCTATTAACTAGAATTCCTTTAAACGTCTATATGACCATTATATTTGTGAGTCATTCTTCGGTCAATTTCTTTCTTCTCCGTGGCAAAAGTCCTCAACATCAACGTCAAAAATATCCTTTCCCACAAGCTTGATTATCTGATAAGTGGTATACAGACCCTTGAAACCAATTATTCTATATTCTCACGCACTCAGGGAATCCCACCGACGTATCTGTAGGTTGTGAATTCCTGCTTTCCTGACACCACCTTCACCAAAACGTACCCTTCCGACTTAATTGCTTGTAAAGTTCGCTGATACTTCATTTGTGTCTTTCTCACTGCTATGTGAGAGCTTGACAATTGACGACAATTCTCCATTTTGCGATACATGATCATGCGTCTCAGATGTTTCACTGTTTTTGACAGAAGTGTACCAGTATTTTTTCCTGGTTCAACCGAAAATCTCTTCCTCTTTCTTACTTCCTTAACACCAAAGTCAGCAAGTCTTTAATCCTTCAAATATGTAATCAGACAGTCCCATATAACATGTTGAACATTGTGGTCTAATTGAGCATTAGAACGTTGGGTCATAACTTTGGAACGATTGAAAGGTGCTATGTCAACTGCTTTATGTTAAATAAAGTAACATGTGATAGAAATATTGTTTAAAACCCGTATTACATGGTTTATTTGACACAAAATAATAATCGAAGTCACCGCTCGACTGTTATCTAAGTCACCGCATTCACCAAATGATCACAGAACTCTCTGACATTTTAGGTTAGAATATCTTCCATTTACTATTTTTCTCCCAAAGACTCCTACTTCCTACTAATTTCTGAAATATATTACACAAACGTTAAAACAAAACACAGCTACAACTACGAATTGTATGAAACAGTTATATGAATATTCGCGCTCATAGTCATACAGAATAGCCAACTGTCGCACAAGAAATGTATTAAGTCAAGAGATGCTACATCATCTGCTACATCAAATAAAGTGTGAAGGAGATATCAGTCACCCCTTGATATCATAGTCAACCCACTCTACGGTACTACACATGATTACATGGGCAGGGCCATATGAGACTCGCAACAGAGAGATCCGTAGACCAGAAACGTCGCATCAATACTGCGTGCACCCGCTGCGGGCAGTACGACAAACCCAGATGCGGGCTGGCATCCCATCGGGTGGCGAATAGTGTCCTGCGGCGCACTGTTCCTCGCCTCCTGCGCCGCCTCTCGCAGAGCAGGCATAATTGATGGGGAGTCGCAGCACGGGTCAGGCGTTCGCCCATTATATCCCACACATACTCGATCGGGGACAAATCAGGCCAGATTCGTTGCCAAACATCGCGAAGAGTCTTGCATAGCGCGGGCAGTGCGAGGGAAGGCAGTGCCCTGTTGGAACAACGCACCACAGTCCCGTTGCAAGAAAGGTATCAGCACAGGCCTCATAATGTGCTGGATGTATCTAGCGCTGATCAATGATCCCTCCCCGAACACCAAAGACGAATGCGCGTTGTAGTTCATGGCACTCCACTTCAACACTCCAGGTGTGGGCCTTACGTGACGTGGACGAACACACTCCTGATGCACACGCAGCCTGTGCGACGCCGCATATGCACACGACTATCACCGACGTGCAGGCTACATGTGCCCGTATCTCGGCATGGGTTGGCCACACGGTCTGGCAACGCCGCCCTTACGATACGTCAATCTTGACGTTCGTCAGTGCTTCGCTCAGTCGCCTCGAAGTGGGTCTACGGTTATGGGAATGCTCGTCTACCCATCGTCGCCAGCACCGCAGCACCGACGTCGCATCACGGCCCACGTGGTCAACAATACCAAGGACCACCCGGCTTCGCACAGGTTGAAAATTCGACTCCACTCAAAATCATCCAATTGCTTAAAGGACGATCGTGTGCGACGCCGTGGCATACCTAAGTCCCTACTACACCTCATCACTGTGGGCTGCACCTTTAAAACTGCGTAGTAGATAGCGCATCCGGGCCAATTCGTCAGCCTGACATTATGTCACCGTGAAATCATCCGTGAAATGTTAACCACGGCTTCTGTGACCCCATCCGTAACGTTCCTTATCGCATACTTGATTGCTAGAGCCCTTCCCGGTGTTACAATACTTTTTTCGCCAGAGTATTTTGTGTGTCCACAAACCTACATATTACATTTTTAACTGAGCTCAAACGCGATGATTTTTATGTGGTGTTCTAAACATGATAGTACTTCTCGAACGGACTTATCGGAAGAGGTGGATCAGGGCATCAACTGCAGGTCAGTGCAGTGCCTCTGACCGGGAGGTCCTAGGTTCGAGTACTGACGGTGGCAGGATATTTAACATTACCTAGATAATCTAGATATCTAAATCGAATTAGGAGAAAGGAGAATTACAGCGGCTAGCTACTCTGATCAGTAGTTTCACATGGTTTTTCCAATCAAGATCAGACGAATGCTGGAGCAGGGTCCTAACAAACGCGCGAAGAACCGCTCGCGAACTTTCTTTCCTCTTCCTTGTCCTATTTTCCACCTTACATGTACCATATTACCACACATGTCGCGAGACCAGATCTTGTCCTGGCGGATTCTGAATAAACAATGTGTTAGGGGATGTAATTTACTACATACAACACAAAGTGTAGCCATTTTTCGACTCCTGATACCCACAATACGAGATTTTCTGACAAAGAATCGCTACTTTTCACTGAGCTACATTCTATTTTGCCTTTTACTACTTAAGTATTATCGTGAGAAAGTAAAAACAAAGAAAGACGTTTTACACTCTTAGCAAATAAAAGATCACAACAAATTATATATATAATTAAGATAATCGTGCGCGGAAAGATCGTGCGCGGTCCATGGCCCGTTTGTCAGGGTTCTGTTACGCTATTCCCCAGGTGTTGATCGAAGGATATATAT
>BOPP01000070.1:3383035-3426935 GCA_017312745.1 Gryllus bimaculatus | reverse complement strand
ATATATATATATATATATATATATATGCGAAAAAATATAGAAATCAATGGCTTAGCGAAAAAAGTTAGTTTTCGATGCACGAACAACAGGGACACCAATACAACCGTTTTAAAAACAGATTTAGGGGCGCCACAACCCCATGAACACCCCATTTTTAGTGCTTTTTCTCCATGTTTTAGAAAATGAAGAATAAATATTATTTAAAGTTATTATTATAAAGGAATTTTTGGCTAAGGTGGTGCTAATTTTACCCTGTATCACTTTTTTAATCATCAAACATTACATATTTGACTCAGTGTGTCACGTTAGCTCGAATAAGGCCGATTTTATGTTGAATCATAGAAATCATCAATTTACGTAGGATTAAAGCTTGAAATCTTTAATTTGCTGAAGAACTTTGCTTCAAACAATTTAACTATTTCACTGCAATCGATTAAAATTGCTCTGCGCACTACCACTATTAACAACACATATTTATACCGCACTGCTGTATATGATTTCTTAATTCACTATTAGGAAGCATTCAACCTATTTGTATAGAAATCAAATTGATTTTGATGTCACTAGACTTTAAAAACACTTTATGATACTTGGAAGCCCATGATATTTCCCCTCTTTATTTGCAGTTGAAAAACGAATATTCTCGACATTCAAAATCTCTATTTTTAACAATATCTATACATAAAAATTGTCCATTTAATAATTAATATAATTTCTTGAAGTATTGAGTTTTCATTACTTTAATTAAATTCAATAAACTTTTCATAATATAAAGCAAATGAAAAGTCTCCAAGTTACTCTAGGTCAACATATACGAGTTGATCAAAAATTAATTCAGGAACACCATGCACAGGTGTGTCGCATAGTTTTTGACGTTTTTTTTGTACACATATTGATATTGTAGTACGATTTTGATCATTTTCAATTAATGAAATTTAATGATTCGTAACGCGAGCTTTACATTATCGGATACTGAACTTTCATGAAACAGCAAACACTGCTATGTGAAACAACAGCTACCCTCACGTTTCACTGAATAGCATCGAAATAGGAAGCAACATTTTGAAATATCATTATAGTACAATTCGCAACTGCAACTAGCGGTAGAACACTTTCTATGTGAACTAACGCTCATTCATTCGTTAAAACTCGTGTTCTGTAAAGATATTTGTTGGGTCTCAGTTTTAAAAAATTGACTCTTCACTTTTGAGGGAATTTACCTTCAAACTAGGTGAATAAATGTCGTTAGTTGAGGCGAAGCTAATGTGTTTAGTCCTTCAGCAACACGTAATAATATATGATACATGTAATGCCTACATTTGCGATGAACTTACGATAAACGAAAAAAGCAGTACATACAAGATACATGGCAGAGATAATATATCATTGTAGAAAATTCAGCTTTTGCATTTCAACCAAGACATTAAATGGAAACCGTTAATTACCATTTTAGTAGTATGACTGAGACTGAAGCATTATATTTCATTCAATAAAGTGCTAATAGCATAAACGACCAAACGGTTCAAATTAAGGTTTTTAAAATTAGTTCAAAATATTGGGTAACATAATACGCTGTTTTCATGTTTCGAGAAGTGACTCTTCGTGTTTATTTCTTATGGTTTGGCATTAAGCAAATAAAAGCTGGATCATGTTGTGGACTAAATAAATTATAGAATACATTTTGTAATATTACGATGCAGCAGAATTGTATGATGTCTGATTAGAGAATGTACCGACTCAGCGCTTCTGTCCGAAAGGTTACGGGTTCGAGTCCCGCCTTAGGCATGGTTGATTGTCCGTTTTCTCTCAGGTTGTTGTAGCGGAGGGCCTCGCGTTCTGTTGAAAATCAGAGGAGCCCACAATTGTGTTGGTGTCTAGGGTATGGTCTCATATGCGTCCCATCGGGACACAAAGGATAACCGGCGGTCGGCTGGTTAAAAGTCCAAAAAAATATTAAGAAGCGATCATTATAACAGTTTCAAGACCGAAACCTATTGAAAGTCCTCCGAAACATAACAAATACCGTTTTTTCATAACAAAAATATTTTTATAACAGACACCAACACCGGGATTTTGCACGCAACTTGAAACGGTTTGATGATTGATTGATAGTGATTCCGAGCGCATAAACTACTAGGGTTTTTAGTTTCGTAAGTGTAGCGCATGGTTTTGCTCTGGAGGTGGCGGTGGTCATCCCTCGCTCTTTGGCGAGATCCGGAGACGACCTACCGTTGAACAACGGGTTTTCCCCCAACAACGTACCTCCCTCTGCCGCCTCAGTTACCCCAGACGAGACAAGCTCTATGCTCCCGACCGGTTTCCCGCCATGTGTGCTAGTGTAGTGCATGATAGTGTGCATGATATTTAAGGAGTGAGGATAGGACAAGGAAGAGGTAGGAAAGATCGTACGCGGTCCGTGGCCCGTTTGTCAGGGTTCTGTTACGCTATTCCCCACGTGTTGATCGAAGGAACTACAGAAAACTATCGATCAGAGCAGCCGATCGCTAGAGTTCTCCTCCAAACAGCGACTGAATTCGACCTAACTGACAAGCAAGTGTCGAAAATCCTGCCATCGTCGAGACTCCAACCTAGGACCTCCCAGTCAGAAAGACTGCAATGACATCCGTTGATGTCCTGAGTCACCTCTCTCAGTCAAACCGTTTGATGGCTTGTGACTAATTGCAATACCCATCCTAGAAACGGACTTTTACTCGTAATTCCTACGTTTAAATTGCAGATAAGTTTTTCAAGAGCGTTCCTAGTCACGGATTCGCGCACAATCAATTTCCACCGTGTCGAATTTTATGGCTGAATTTGTAATTTACCCTTAAAATGTGTATTCATGTAAGAGAACGATTATCATAAATTGCCTTTGAGTGGTTTCTGCCTTGAGTGATTTCTAATTCTCATAAAGGAATCTGCCGGTTTTCGTAAGTGACATTTGATTGCCTCCTCACCAGCACAGGTTACGTGCCGCCCACCGACTGTTTCGTTTCATTTTTGGCATTGTAATTGTGTTTCTATTAGTGGCTGATATTATTAGTTGTTATCATTATAGAGAACGATGGCAATTTTGCAGGTGTTTCATGCCCAACATACCGTGCATATCTACTACAAAAATGTTCTACGTTTTACACGAAAGCAATTAGTTGAGAATGTAGAAGTTGAATGATGAAGTTTTGAAAGCAGTTTACTTTCATTAAAAAGAATGTAGTTAATATAATTTGGTTGCTGATTCAAAAACTTCCTCTTCCAGTGATGAAGAGAGGGCTACAAATTATTTCTGTTTTGTTAACATTTTTTATTGCATTAAGATTTTATGTAACTTCACCTTTCGGTTATGTTCCGTGAATTTTTATCATTCTTTGCCTATGACAGATTTATTATTTTCAAGTACTGAACATGCAATATAAAAATGGATTAGAAATTTGAATTAATTTATTGTAAAATTTATTATATGGGGTTAACGTGAACAATTATCTGAAATTTTGTTAATAATTAACGACAAATATGTCCATACCGTTAACATTATAGCTGAACTGAACGCCGTGAAATTAAAAATGTTAGCTTTAATGTTAAATATTTAATTGATGCGAATTTGTGAGGATCACGCAGCGACGCCACATGTCAAACTGGGCGCTCTTTGTACAAAAAATATTATGAGTGTTAACTAAACATGAAACAGCTGCCACGAAAGCCGCAATTCCACGTTTCCTATCACTTGGAACCCTTTTTATACATTCATTAGAACGTCTGAAATACGAGCGTCTAAACGTGTCCACTTATTTTGAGAAAGTACTTATTACCTAATAGTTCCCTCATTCCTTAGGTGTCGACTACGAATTCGCCCCTTAGCAAACTAGCCGTGCGTCGTCACAAACTGTGACACAACGCCTTTCATGTAAAGGCATTAGCGGAGCGATGCGAGCACCATCGGTGGGCCAACGGGCGTGGGTGCAGGTGCGAGCGTGGGCGAGGAGGCGTGACGGAGGAGAGGGGGAGAGGGGGGAGGCGGCGAGAAGCGTCTGGGAGCGAGGTGGCGCGCGCCTAAGGCAGGGGGCGTGGCCTCCAAACGCACTTGCGTCAACGCACTGTGTGTAAACCCCCCTCCCCCCGTGGAATTCTCCGTTTTCCGTAGAGCCGTTCCGGCCGGTGCTTGTGACAGGCGCGGGCCGGCGAAGCCCACGCCATTGCACAGTGGGGCGGACGCCGCACCAAAGCTGTGGCTCTCCGCATCAATATGAATGATGTCACTGCAGTGCCTCTGACCGGGAGTCCTAGGGTCGAGTCCCGACGGTGGAAGGATTTTCGACACTAGTTTGTCAACGTGGTCGAATTCAACCGCTGTCTCGAAGAGAGTTCTAGCAGTGAGCTGCTCTGATCGATAGTTTTCTGTGGTTTCTACGATCAATACCAGGCGAATATCGAAGTATCCTAACAAACGGGCCACGGAGATCTTTCATTTCCCTTCCTTGCCTATCCTATCCCCTTACACACACTTACATTTACATGCGCTACACTACTTACATGCGCCGGGAGAGTGGTTAGGAGCTAAGAGCTTTGTCCCAGTTGGAGCCCGCTAACGCTTCGAACCTTTCCTAAAATTGTTCCTAATTCTTTCATGTAATAATGTTCATTCTTTCAAGTAAGACCTTTTATCACCTAATATGTTTCGGGCGAGAATTACGTTTCGTTGTTGGAAGTAGCAGTTTCCCATTCCCATCCATTTTTGTCTCCATGTTTCGGTCGCTCAGCAATTTAATAGGATGTGGATCCAATCTTCCTCATCACCGCAAATCACACAAATGCCATTAACATCTGAGTATTTCAATACACGTTGCATCCACCCCCCGACCCTGAACCAAGCGTATACCCCTCTTGCATCCTTTCTAAGTGTGTGAATCCACGCAATCTTTCAGTGGGCGTTTTCAGCCGCTTTTTAACCCAGAGTCAAAGAAGATGGTTGTTGCGCTTTCAGGATTTGTCTTCCTTAGCGGAACAATGAGATGTCCGTAATAAGAGATATTTAATGGCAAAATTATTGAAGGAACTTCACAAAGGAAACGTGCAAGTCAGAATGAGGTAGAATTCATGCCTATACATAGAACATTTATTTTTGAAAATGGTCTTGGAGGAAAGTAAAGAACCATAAAAATTACATTACAGAAAGCATTAAATAATTTCTCCTGTTGTATATTTTGGAGTCACCTTATTTCACTGCTGTGCCTTTGGCCAGGAGGTCCTAGGTTTGATTCCCGACGGTGGCACGACAATTTTTGACACTGGCTATATAACTAGAAGGAGTTCAGTCGCTGTCGGGGGGAGAATTCTAGAGGGCGACTGCTCGGATCGCTAGTTTTCCGTGGTTTCTCCAATCAATACCAGGCGAATGGCGGCAGTACCCTAATAAACGGGCCATGGACCGTGATATTTTCTTCCTCTTCCTTGTCCTATCCTCACCACTTACTTTCATACAATTACACAGGTGTGTACTACACTTCCACACAGGCCACGGGAGACCTGTTCAGCCTGTGGTGGTGCCCCACTGGTGAGATGCCTGTTTGGAAAACCTCGCTAGCGGACAGTAGGTCGGCGCCGGATTTGACCATCCGGGGGGGGGAGATCACCACCTCCTGAGGGAAAGAAACATCTACACTTACAGAGCTAATTACGTTAGTAGTGGACGCGCCCGCAACCATAAGTAAATCAATCAATCATTCGACATACCCACCCCGGCTTCCGAAGGGCGTCCGTTCTCCGCGGGTCCCGGGACATTCCGTCGTCCATACCAGATACCTATTCTGTGTCTGGATGGGGCTTTCCTCTCCTCAGCTGCGAGAGGGGGCCAGTGGCCTCAGCTCAGCCACCCCGAAGGCCCATCTCGAATTGCGTACAGTCAGTTCCTCGAGGAGTAACTATGTCTGGTACGGGGAGGAAGCGGATTTGAAAGGTGATAGATTGTGGTTGGGATGCCCCCACCCACGCCACAACCTACTTCGTGCAAGTCTTACGCGGTATTCGAACTCGGATGTGACGTAGACTTCGCCCGGGTGTGAGCATACTTCGGTATTTGGCTCAAGTGTCCCAAAATCTTGCGCCACCCGATCCTCTAGAATTTTTTCTATTCTTAATTTGAATTTTTTTCTAAATATTTCTAATATGTCAGCACTGTTGCTTCTACCTTTCCGCTTGTAATGCTTTATTGGTATTCATGTTTGATTGTTTTATGGCTTGTTTTGATTCAAACAATGGTGTGCTTTGTTGAACTGTTAGTTGCCTTATTTATCTTTGTAATAGAAAAAATATAATATTTGTTATATATTTACATATTCTACGAATAAGAAACATGTAGAATGAAGATGTGTTCGTGAAAACACACGGAGAAAACTTCGTTGTTGAGTAAATTTCTTCTTTAATCAAATTCCGCAGTTTTTTTTTTTCGATCTACGTCGTGGTTTACACGAACAGGGCGAGAAACCTTGGTGGAGAAAGCGAGTGGTGACAGTCTACGGGGCAATGCTTCTGTTCTTAGTCACATTTGGAATAGTGCCGGACCTCCTTACATACATCGAGGGAGAGTATCGTCCTTGCAGACGTTGGACGGAACTCGATCTGTGCCATCAGTTGGTATACACACCAGCGCAAAAATGTATGCGTTGTGTTAGTAATTACTGAGTTTCAGAAAGAAATGTCTGATATAATTTGTCCGTTGGCTGTAATAGAATGTAGTTGTATTCGTTTGCTGTCAAATACATCAATATTTTCATATCTCACTGTGCGCGGTAAGCATGTCTTATATAGGTGGTACAGAATGTTAACGTAAAGCACAATAGTAGGGGTAACTCTACAAAATGCGAGAATGAAATCAAACTTCCATATTAATTATACAGTGTAATGAGCAGTACAACAAAATTCAATTTCTTTAACGCTAAATCTAAATTGTTCTTTTACAAACTTTCCTTTATTAGTAGTAATAGGTAGGAATCGCAGTCCGCTAGGAAACCGCGAAGCGTTTTCAGAGACCCCGAAGGGACCAACGTGTGCAATTTTGTGCTAATTACGATTATTGTCAAGTGTATATTATATTTTTATTACCATAAACTAATATGTATTTCTCGGGGGAGGGGTCTCGAGCATCTATTGACTGGGAAGAAAGTCGTAGTAACCGAGCCGTACCATTCGCAACGCTCGTTGCCCATCTGGAGGTGGCTGCGGGCTCCCATGGGGCGCTATCGAGGCGAAATCGTTCCGGTGGCAGTCGTCGCCCGGGAACCGCATTTCGCAACGCTCGCGCTTTCGTGTCGTGCCGTCCATTTGCGACAGCCATGAAACAGCGAGTGTGCACGTCCTGCCCAAGTCTTACAAATGGGCCTGGTGGGACTGGGCTCATGGCGCTGTATATTGATGGGCGCATGGTGTAAAAGGCTATAATTTAGCCATCCTTTTATGTAAAAATGTAGTACAGTAGAACTCCAATTATCCGAATCCCAAGTATTCGTATCGAATTTGGAAGAAAACAAAAGTATGAAACTAATGAAATATTCTGTTCGGTGAAATCTAATGTAAGCTTTGAGGTTCCTGATTAATCAAAATCAGTAATTAAATACTATTTAAAATAAATTAAAGATGAAATTAAAATGAATATTCAACTGTTAAATCTGTATCCACCCCTGTTTTAATGCCAAGATCTGTCAGAAAAAGAAAATGTGTACTCGACTACTGTTTCTATTTCTTCCCTCCTTCTGCAGGGTACAATAACAGAATGTTTGAACGCTTGGTGTTAAACTCTTGTTAAACTATCGCTACAAAATAACTATTCACTCCAATATTTAATAATGATAAAAATATTTATTTGTAACACGTAAGAAAAGAATTTTATTGTAATATTGCTCCGGAAATCGGGGAATTTTCGTAAGAAAAAACTCTTATTGCCGGGCACAATGTCCATATATGCATTGTGATAAACCATGTTTTGTGATTTCTTGATACCAAGAAACGACTCTTCGATACCGAAATATCGATTTTCGGCAAAACCTCAATCTGCTCGTGTCTGTCTGTCTCCATAAGCCGCTTATACCGCCTTTAGCCGTTTATATGATTTTATCACAAATTAATATTCCCAGATCGATCTAAAAGAGCTCCAGGCGCTACGAGTTTCAAGGGATATTTTGATTTTTGGGGATAGTTTAGATGAGAATTTAACATTTTCGAACTTTTCTCAAAAATAGATCCTTGTTTAATAAACAACGTTGTCGTCTGTTAGCGTAAGGAACTATTAAAAATGGAAGGAATTTTCGGAGTGCAACATTTTTATGTATCTTTCTAGAATTATAGTATTGAAAATAGATTTCTCCTTAGTGAAATCTGTTGTTAACAGAGAAATTTTGAAATAAGGTCATGTACAATTCTTCGAAAATGTTAGCAGTTTACATGTGATTTTTCTTGAAATGTAGATAATTTTTAAAGAATTATTTTTTCAAGAACAACTTCGAATGTTTTCTTTAATCACCGATAATTTTTAATGCTTACTCAATGTCAATTAGAAATTAGTATTTTCTTCACATTATTTGTTAGAGTAAAAAGAAAACCAACGTTATTTTCATTTTTGATTTTTAATATTAGAAATTTTGCTGAGGGAAATAAAGATTAAAACGAGTTCTCTTACATGTTGATTGATCAGTTTGTTTTTGTTCACGTTTTCATCGTGGTGAAAATGATAGCGCTTGGTTTAATTTGTGCTAGTAAACTTTAATTCAATTTATAACACATTTTATTTTAAGAGTTAAGATTCAAAGGTATAAAAACCTCATTGTAAAGAATTATTATATTACAATCTAACACTAAATTCAGTGGAACTTCTTTTTCAGTAATTCGATGGGTCAGTCAACAACAATGGCCTGCAAGTGAGGCTAATAATTTTTATCTTATTTCAACGGTATCTTTTGCAACGTAAACCTTAATACAAAATAATTTATCGTTGATAGCAAACGATTAATGGAACAATAAAACAGTATTGCTTCAAAATAAAAAAAGTTAATGGCAATTGGCTCAACAAATTCTTTCAGGAAGGGAGAGTATTTAAATTCTGTCTTTGAGTTATTGATTGGATGCAACGGTTTTTGGATGCAGATTATACTAGAAGATAAATCTTGTTCCTGTATATTGTAAATTACTTCCTCTAAGATGTTGAGTAGTCAGACGCCATGCTTTGTGGGTCCTTGATAACAGAAAATTGATTGATCGCAAAATGTCACACGTCCGTCTGTCTATGATCCAATATTGATCCTAAACCGTTCAACCGATTTTCTCCTAAATTGATATTACCCGATCTATTTAAATGGGTTACGGCCCTCTGAGTCTGAAACGGGTATTTTGAGTCTCGGGGGTTCTGTACATGAAGCTTGATTTTCAAACTGTTCTCAAAACTGACTGCAAAATGTATCAGCTCATTACAAATAGGTAATGTATTATTAAAGAGTTCTTTTCGCGTTATATCTGCTAAAAATTAATGCAATTTATAAAAAAATCACTTTTTGTGAAAACTCATTCCAATTTTTCCCCCCACGGATGAAACAAGGGACGTTTAAAGAATTATCATTGAACTCTCTGTATTTTCGAACATTGCAATTTTAGATCTAATGGGAGAATCTATGTGCCGTTGTAAAACCACTTGTTTCTCTACGAAACAAGTGGTTCCACAGTAGTCACAAACATGGATTGTGATTACACAATGTATTTTAGAAAGTTATTTACTATATAGGTTTAATGTACGAACAATATTTATCCACATATTCGTTATCACGGCCCGGCAGTAAGGGTTTTTCTGTCGGAAAATCGTTTTATGGCTAACGATTACTATAGGCTACATTCTCTTCTTAAGCAGTAAGCTGAGGAAGTAAAAATGAAAAAATGTAGGGGAACATTTAATCAATACAACTAATAATTGACGAATTGTTGATAGTTTCCCCTTAGTGTTATCAGTTGATAACATTCCAAAAGAAAGGACTGTATCTCTAAGGTAGTATGTAGTTGTAAGATTCCAACTTGGTTGTATTAGTGGCTTATTGTTAATGAGAACAAATCAGGTAAAGTTTACTATGTCCATGACGAATGTGGAATGCTAGAGACTCATTGTAAATTACGTGCTGTTGGCAAAGAAGAAAGACAAGGAACGGAAAGCATTATTAATCATTATCATCGTCTTTAAGGTCTAGGCCAAATGGTGTGTTTCGTTAGCAAGCAAACGCTCTTCTTCTGGTTGACTTCGATCTTAAGTAATTTTGCTTGCGTTTGTGGAGGAGCTTCTTCTGTACTTTACTGTGTCATTCTTTAAATGTGATAAAACCATTTCTGTTTTCGCTCTTAAATGTTGACGTTAAAGCTAAAAATTATTGATTTGATTTATTAAGTGATGTATTATTGTTAAAAAATTAATAATATTTTGTGTCACGTCACTACTACATTTCGGACTACCCTCAAGTCGTTTTCATCCGAAAAAAGATGTGTTACATTATTCTCAAAATCAGTGGAATTTACGGCGTTTTTCAAAAATGAAGTAATTTGGATAATTGAAGAACCAATAAATTTATTTTCACCGTGTGCCTGACACAGGCTGTAATTTTTTCGTTAATAATTAATGTAGCGGCGGTGACTTACAACATAAGATCTATACGTTCAAGACCGATTAATGTTCGTAACCTTCCAGTGAAGGGATGGTTTTTTATAATTTAATACCAATAGGCCAGCACTGTTTGCTAGAGCGCAACTGGTTATGAGATGTCATATAAATACGAATCGTATCTTATCGTTACTCGTATCAATGTGATGGACGCTACAAGTTGAATGAATACACTTTAGTGTACAGAACGGTGTGCTAGATTCTCGTGTGTCAGATATTGACAGAGTGATCTCATAAATGAGACAATATATTCACTTGAAATCCAATTTGAAATATTCATTTGTTTATATAAAAATATTTGTAGTTTTAAAAACATTATATTCAAGTTTACAGGCAACAAAACAAAAAATAAATAAATCCTAGGTTGTCCCGGTTGAGCGGAGCCTACTAATATCCGCAAATCCACCGAAAAATAGCCGCTCTATCTCACGTGTTCCATTATCCCCAACCATCTCCGAATAAACGTTTCCCAGACCAGCAAGTTCTAGTAGCAGTTTAATTTTGTGCGACCGGTTGAGTTGGTTGCTTTCTGTAACTGCACTCGTTAATGTCTACCTTTAATATCTAACACTTGGTCTAAGAAAAAAATTAGGTTCGAAAACGGTAATGTAACTGGTAATGGTAATGTAAGTGGTTCTGTAACGTACTTATAACTCGGAAAAATCGTTAATTTAGTACATTCACATTCCATGACCTAATTTATTTCAGCAATTAAAATAATAGAAAATGTGAATTAGCAACAGATATAACTAAAAAATATTACAAATGGTCTTCAAATAATTACTTCATACAATTGCGTTCACATATATACCGATTATTATGATATTGGGTATTTATGAATTGTACATCTATCCCGTTTTCGACCAAAAATTGCACGAACGAACCAAAATTAGTACCGATATTTTCCTGCTTTTCACTATTAAATGTTTTGTATTGTAAAAGATATTTCGTTTGAAAATGTGTAATTCTGCTTCAAACAAATTATGATATTCCAATTTAGTTTTCTTCTACATACATGTGATACTCTGAATTGAGAGGAATATAAATCATGCAAAGAATCACACATTGTCAATCAAATTAAAATCATCTAAATAGCGTTGGTCTAATAAATAAATGTCAGCCAAGGAAAGAGTGCCATAGTTTTATATTTTGTGGAGGTGAAGTAGTGTAACAGATGTATTTAGTCAAGCAGAATAAAATATATCAAACACCTTGAACTAAAATGAAGTTAGAAAAATGATAGATATGACTCGAACGGAAAGGACAAAATGAATTATAAACACGAAATACTCTCTTTGCTGCGTAGAACAACTTCAAGGTTAACCCAAAAATAACGATGAAAGAAACTCTTCAACACTATGAAAGCAGTGTTAAATTTTTCTCTATTGTTAACGAAAAACAATTATAACCAAATTAAATCTTTTAACTTCATTTCTTTAATGTTAACTTAGTTCATTGATAAGTTCCTTGTTTCACAAGTTGGATGAAATTGACAATTGAATTCCGGTTACCTTTTTAACTTGCTTTTTCATTACCTTTTTGTTTCCATTATTTTCTTCTCTCAGTGTCGTTTGAGAAAACAAGAACGAAGGAGTAAGTTGATTATTTATCCCTTCTCAGCCTTTAATCAATGCTGTCTACCTTCTACATGAACGTAAGACAGAAAGCCTAGTAGTATGTGCTGTGGGGTCGCGTCTCTCACTCAGAACACTGAACAATGTAGCTTCATTGTGTGCACGTTTTGTTGATCTCTCCTTTTGCATGTAATGGTAGGAGTAGTAGGGTGGGTTACTATTTTGTTAGCAATGCAGAAAAATCATACTTGCAATTCGTGTACCGTGGAAAATAATTTTCCTATAACTCAGAAACGAAAATTACTATTTTTCAAATATTGCTAATCTTGCGATTTTTAAAATTTATTTTTATTTATTTATGTTAAACTTTTACACATCTTTCAACTATTTATAATTAAATGACGGGAAGGGATTCTGGAACTCAAGAAAACGTGCGCAGATAATCTCCCCCCCCCCTACGTCACATAGAGTTTTTACTGTTTTTTTTTGACTAAATAAATCTAAATCTAAATCTGTATCTAAACACTTGTTTGTAAAGGTCGTTCAGTTTTCCTTCACTTGTGTCTCACAAGGGACATTAAACAAATCTAATAACACATTGTTTAGCATTATTATAAGTACCTTTAAAATAAGATTCATAAAAAACATCACAAAAAACTGGTGGTGCTGCAGAATGGCACAGATTTCCCCTTATTAATTTTCTTTTACTCTGTTAGCTATTTGAACACGCCACATACTCTTGCCTGCTGCAATCTATCGCCGCCGAAAGTACATATTTTTGACATTTTCTTAATGTTTCGGTTTCATAACTGTAGAGTGAAAATATTATTTTAAGAATATTAAAGAACAGTAAACTTCCGTCCTAAATGGCAGTTTTCTTTGAAAAAGTTGGAGAAGTTTTTAAAAAACCGGCGTATAACGCTACAGTAAATTCGAAAATTGAAGTTCTTTTTCACAGAATTTTTTTTGTATTTTGACGAAAAACGTAATTTGAAGTTATTTTAAGTACAATAATTCTTAATACAATTGTGTTTACAAACTTCTGGAAATGAGCATATCAACAGCGTGAGAGTTCTTTCAAAAAAATTACATTTGTGTAATTTTTGAAGAAACACAAAAATGCATCGAAATTAACTTTACGTCATAATAGAGAGTGCAATTACCACTAGCCAATCGAAATGTGTGAAGAAAAAATTAGAGCCGTTTTTGAGAAAATTTTGAAAACGCCCGCGGGGCAACATGTAAAGTATTTTAAAGAATTGTTTTCAAAATCTCAAAGACTCGCCTCGAGCCAGATCGACACGGATTTCGTCAATTTGAAAAAAAACTCCTACGCATGGTATAGGCGCTAGTAATGTTCATAGATATTAGACGGACGGACAGACGGAAGGACGTTTTGAACAAAAACTTTTTCGGTATCTAGGGACCTCAAAACGTGTATTTACGTCGAAATCTCGAAATCTCGATTTTCCGCAGCATTATAATACATTTCACAAACATTGCACAGAAAACGTTCATTTGTGAAATCACTGCATTTCTTCTCGTCTGTTGGTAACTGCCTTTACAAATATTTCTCCCATTTCTTATATTCTTTGTTTTCTGACTTCCCTTCCGTTTCTTATGTTCTTCTCTTGCATTTTACCCTACCTACCCGTAAATACTCTTTTATGTGCGGAATTACAAGAATTAGATGTCAAAACGTGATTAACTGGGTTTTTATAGTGTTTCAAAGACATCGAGAAACATTTAGGGTGTCAACTAATAGTAGTTTCGGAAGCAGACACAATGTTGTCATGTCGATTGTTTAGTATCCTCTCTCTTCACTCGTTAAGACTCAAGATAGCTGGTAATTTTCTAATAGTAGCGACATTAAGTATCACCATGCTTGAAAATCGTTTTAGGTTTTAAACAAAAGACTTCATACGAGTAAACACACAAATTATAGTCAAAATTTCTCACTATCTATAGGTATAATAAAAATGAAATTTGACATTATGCAGTCGATGCACAGACATTGACAAATCAAAACAATTCCCTCTAATTCAGAAGCTAGGTAGAGTCTTTTGTGTGTGTGTGTGTGTGTGTGTGTGTGTGTGTCAGTGTAAAACAGTACTTAAAGAACACTCACTAGTAGCCAGCGCACGGGTAATAAAATTGGTGATCCCTTCGAGATGTAGCTATTTTACTTTGAATTCAAACCCTTCTCTTACCCTTGAAAAATTGGATAAGGATATCAATTGAGTTGCCATGTAATGCGAATGAATGCACATACGCGAAAGCAACTCTTATAATAGACATCGAGAGGAAAGAAGTATCAGCAGGCCCAGAAAGAGGTGGGTGATGCATTGGTCATTTTGTTGCAAGCGTCCGAGGAGAGAGAGAGAGACAGAGAGAGAGACAGAGAGAGACAGAGAGAGAGACAGAGAGAGAGACAGAGAGAGACAGAGAGAGAGAGACAGAGACAGAGAGAGACAGAGACAGAGAGAGACAGAGACAGAGAGAGAGAGAGGGAGAGAGAGAGAGAGGTTCAGAAGTGGGTGGATAACAGGCCAAAATACTCATAGTTGGTGGATATATTGATTGACAATGATTCCGAGCGAGTCAACTACTAGGGTCATTAGTCCCGTAAGGGTAGTACATTTTTCTCGGGAGGTGGCTGTGGTCTTCCTCCGCAGTACGGAGAGATCCGACAACAACCTACCGTCGGCTAATGGAGTTTTCCCTAACAGGTATCTCCCACCAGCGACGCACTGCTCCATCGCGCGTGGTCCGTAGCCCGTTTAATACGGTACTGCTCCCTCATTCGCCAGGTGAGGATCGGAGAAATCACGGAAAACTACCTATCAGAGCAGCCGTCCGCTAGAAGTTTCCTTCAGATAGCGTCTGAATTCGACCTAGCTGACAAGTCAGTGTCGAAAATCATCCCACAGTCGGGACTCGAACTTAGAACCGCCGGTCAGAGGGACTGCAGTGACATCAGTTGATGCTCAGAGCCATCTCTCCCGGTGCGGAGAAGGCGGAAAAGTCAGAAAGAATGAGGGGAGAAAGAGGCAAAGAAGAATGCGAAGGCGAAGAAGGCGGCGAAGATGGCTAAGGAAAAGACGAAGAAGGAGTAGACAGAGAAGGGGAAGGATGAGAAAGGGAATGTGAAGGCAAAGATGGGGAAGGAGAAGGAATAGCCGAAGAAGGAGAAAGCAACGAAAACGAAGAAGGTGATGGTGATGGTGAAGGTGAAGGCAAAGGCAAAGGCAAAGGCAAAGGCAAAAGCAAAGGCAAAGGCGGAGGCGGAGGCGGAGGCGGAGGCGAAGAAGTGGAGGGAGAAGAAATGGACGGAGAAGTCGTTGATGACAAGGCTGGCGATGTTGGGGAAGCCGCAGAAAATAGTGGGGAGGGGGCGGCTCCGCAATCACACAAAACGGGCCACGTGCGCTCGCGACGCCCTTTCGGTGCACAGTAAGGCCGTGGCGGGGCGGCGCGGGGCGGGGGCGCCCACTGGTGACAGCCGGCGTCGCAGCGAAGGGGGCTTGCCCGGCGGCGGCGGAGGCGGAGGCGGCTGCGGCAGCGGTGGCGGCGCCGTGGCGCCCGCCCAGCATACCAAGCGCAGGGAAAGTGAGTGAACAGGGCTCCTGAATAGGTAATTAACAGGGAGAGCGCCAAGTCGTGACCTGGGGTGCGGCTGGGGCTGCGCCTGTGGCAAGCGGAGGGTGGCAAGACTGGAGGCGATGGTGATGGCGTGCACAATGACAAGCGTATGTTCACGGCGATGGTGAACGTAAAACATTTTCCCCGAGGTCGTTGTGGCGGTTACTGTGGTGATAATAATAATTGTGATGCCCAAGGGAGTGTTGGGGTTGTCGTGATCAGACGCAGGTCCAAAAATTACTTTAGGGAAACATTGCGCTTTGAACTCCCCACGTACCTAATAAATATATTTTTGAAATACAGCGAGAATATGAAAAGGAGATTAATATTGTGAATGGCTATTTGGATAAAGCTAAAAAAATACACTGTAAAGATGTACGTATTGACAAAAAATTCTAATAAAATGTTCTCTTGGGGGCTTAGGTCATGTTTCGCATGTTAATACCTGGATACACCTCTGCTGCTAATATGGACCAGAATTACGATGACCGTATGGTGGACATGGTCAATGGTGGTACGCCGAATAAAATTCTAGACTCATCCCTTTCATCACGCCCACGTGTTCATCTTTCCCCTCTGTAGATTGCTAGTAATTTGATATTCATATACGTTCATGTCGCGAGCTGTTCTAGCACGGTCGTTAGAACGTCACTTCAATACAAACGCCGCCCACAAACATTAATAGATGTGTATAATGACCTGGCAGGCCAGGAACTCAACTAATATTTTTAATAAAAAACACATTTTCTTTGCTGCTTGCTCATCCAGTCATGCTGTTCGGAGCTATAACATTTTTACATGGAATGATTAATTAAGAAATTTACATGTAGGAAGCACTAGATGATAAATGCCTTCATTTGGAAGAAACAAACATTCAGAAGTTTTACCCGAAGTTTTAAGACTAAAACTAAGACGAAACTGTGTTATTTATATCATTATAAATAGATCAATTAACACCATTTCTATATCAATGACGGACACAAAATGCATCACATCCTTTTTGCTGCATTGTTACAATGTGTGCCATGCTCCAATACCACTTACTAAATACTCGTATTCACTTATTTATTTCACTATATTCCAAATCAACGACATTGCCATTTCTCATTATCAGTGACAAACATCCGATTGTTCGCAACACGCCGTAAGAATGAAATTAGAGTTTTGATAGCAATTCTTAAAATAGCAATACATTACTGTGTTTTTACTAGACTTGTCATATAGCATAATATAAAATAATTATGACCTACGTTAGTAACAGAGTAACAGTAGTATGTCGCTCATTTTCGTATTAACGGCCAAAAGAGTTCTGGGGAGCATTTCAGGACTTTAATAAAGATTTATTCTAGTAATTTATTTTTTGAAAAATCCTCCAATATTTAGACAAAACTTTCAAGTTTTAAAAGCTGCAAAAGCATTATAAAAGATAAAATTAATCAAAATGATTTTTTTTAAATCCTTGCGCTAAATTAATCAAAACTGTAGCCTAAATACTGCAAACATGGGAGATAAGAAATAAGTAATGTATGATTTGTATAATATTTTTTACTATTTAACATACCACGAAACAAAATGTATTTATTTCCTCAGTGCCGGAACAATTTGAAAATAAATTTCAAACATTTTCCACAATAGTTTCTTATATAACGATCAGGCAAGAAAAAGTAAATGAAGTATTTGTATTGATTAAGCAAATAGTAGTATATATAATCAGTACGCCTCCATGTTAAAAAAATAACATCAGTCTGTTCATTCGAGATGCACAGTAAATGCAATGAATCATGAGTATCAGTGACAATAAACTACTAAAATTTGTGCCTTAAGTGTAAATGCAATCCACACAAATTTAAGAGCGACTAGAGAAAATATTTAAATGGGGAAAGTATGAAAATTAAATTATTTGAAAATGCTCTGATAACAGTAAAGAAATGTATACATTCCTTTTCATTTGAATATTTTAATTTTCGAAGAGCTTGAAAAGAAAACTTTCAGGGATATTTCTCAACTTTTACTCGTAAACAACTACTACTTTTTACTTTAATAAATTGTGAACATTGAAACTACGACAACAGTTTAAAATATTAATCGTTATACACGTTTATTATTAAGAATATGAAAATAAATTCACATTAATCATTTACCAGATACTTAGTATAATTTTGGTAAAAATAAATTTTGATTGTGGGCATTCTCAATGAAGGGGCCTGGTCCCTTTGCTCCCCTCTGGATCCCCCCCCCCTTGTTCTCAGTACGCTAGCAACTCAAGACGTTGCGGTAAATCCGGCTCCGCCAACGCCGCCACTAAAATTACGAGTAAATAAATTTGCAATTCAGCCCCGCCGCCACCAGGCGACGACAATTAATGAGCGGGTGGCGCGAGAGCTGCCTGTGGTGGTGGTGCGGCGGCGGCGCCGGGGGCGTCGGGGACACAGCTCGCGTCGCGCCGCCGCCGTGGGCGCTCGGAGGTATTTGGGGCAGGCGAGGAACTCGAGACGTGCCAACAGATTTCCTTAACCCAGTATCGCTCGGGGCGAAGAACCGCGTGCACCGGACGAGGTCACATCCTCCAGGGCGGCGACGCCATGCGACGCCCCGCTGACGTGGCTCAGGGCATCATCTGATGTCAATACAGCGCCTACGGGAGGTCCTTAGGTTCGAGCACCGACGATCACAGGATTTTCGACACCAGCTAGATAGAAGCTAGGTCGAATTCAGTCGCTGAGTGTAGATGAATTTTAGCGCCCGGTTGCACTCGTCGGGAGTTTTCCATGGTTTCTTCGATCAACACCAGGCGAATGCCGGGACAATACTCTAACACGCAGACCGCGTCCGATCTTTCCTTACTCTTTCTTGTCCTAACTTCACTTCATACTTACTCACAATTACACTTACATACTCTACACTACCACCGACTGTTGGGAGACCAGTCGGATGCTTAGAACTTGTCCAGGATCGGCCAGTGCCCGTTTGGTAGCAGATACCTGATTGGGGAAAACATCAGAAGTCAACGTGTAGGTTTACTGCGAATCTCATCATCCAGCGGCGAAAATCACCACCTCATAATGTGATAAAGCATGCAGAACATTTGCAGGACTAATGACCATAGCAGTTGACGCGCCCAAAAACACGAAATAATCAATCACGCTCTGCGACGATGACGCGATCCATGATTTAGGATACACTACAGTGACGGGATTAATGATTTCAGTAGTTGAAGCGCCCGGAATCAATATTCACTAACTCACGTGCGACGCAAGGTGTCGCGACACAGACGCCGCGCACCCGTGCCACTCTTCGCAGCGCCCCGCCACGCCACACCCCGAGCCGCGCCGCCGAGAGCCCAAAAAGGCAAGAGTGCTCGCGGGGCAGGGGGCGGGGAGGGGAGGGGCGGATGCAAGCGCTCGCATGCGGGCTCCACGTGCGGCGCCCGCGCCTTTGCCCGCCACGCGCCTCCCGGCCGCCGCGAGGCAGAGGCGTAAACGGCAAGGGAAGCGAGGCGAACGCGAGCGTTGGCGGGGAGGCAAGGCCGGCGGAACAGGGCGGGGAACAGGGCGGGAAAACGGGCGAGGACCGGGTGGAAGCAGGAGGGTAGCAGGGCGGGGAACAGGGCGGAAACAGGGCGAGGAAGCGGGCGGGAAGCATGGGACGGTCAGGCAGGGGCGAAGAAGCAGGCTAGGGACAGGGGGGGGAGCTGAAGCAGGGAGCTGGGTGAGGAGGCTGAGCCGGGGAAGCCGCGTTTTGGTGGCAAGAGCACGAGGCGAAGGGGCGAAGGAGAAGGGGCGAGACCGGGGAGCGAGGCGGAAGGCGAGGCGGAAGGCGAGTGGAAAGGGTGAGGCGGAAGGGCGAGGCGGAGGGGCGAGGGCGGAGGGGTGAGGCGGAAGAGCGAGGGGAAGGGCGAGGCGGAGGGCGATGCGGAGGGGCGAGGCGGAGGGGCGAGGCGGAGGGGCGAGGCGGAGGGGCGAGGCGGAGGGAGCGCAGGCGGGGGAGGCGTTGGGGAGGGGGGGCGAGGCATGGACAAAGTGCTAAGGCGTGGCGTGAGGCGAGGCGGCCGGGCGGTGGCGCGAAAATGGGGAGCGAGCGGTGGATGCGAAGCTCGAGGATGTGAGCCCGGAGGAGAACCAGGCGGGGAAATTAGGGCGAGGAATCAGGCGGGGAAACAGGACTGAGGCGGGGAGCGAGGTACAAGCGGGTCGTTGGTGCAGGCCTGCCAGTGTGGTGAGGAGCAGGACAAGGAGCACGAGGCGATGGGAAGGTGGCGCCGAAGGAGATTACAGACGTGGAAGTGAAGGGGATTATGAGTTCGAGAGGACGGCGTGGGAGCTTCAGTCATCGAGGCATGTGGGGGAGTACGTATCGAGAGTGGAGAGGTGGCGGGAACTAAGTGGGCTTCGGACTTAGGAGCCGAGATCGTGGGATCAGAGAGTCTATGGAACGGCGGGAGAGCTGAGTAATGGAATAGTGGTACAGCGTTCCGGTGAAAGTTGAGACATGACATCGTGTCGACAGGTCGTCGAGGCGATGGAGCTATGAGACGACGAGACTATGGGTCGTCGGGACGATAGAATGATAGCACCACGCGGCTGCGCGACGGCGTGGCGATGGGAGGACGGAACGGAGGGAAGACGATATGGATAAAATGCCAGGGTGGCGGAGCGGGAGTGTGGAGGCTTGGGCTTTGGGCTCGGCGGGGCAATGGGATCAGCGAGTGTGTGGAAGAGCGAGAAGACCGTGCGATGGAAATCGTGGTACAACATAACGTCGGAATTCGAGATATGGAAACTCGATAACGTGTCGCCGGCGGGGCGATGCAGCGGTAGGGCGATGGGAGGGGGCGGTGTAGCGATGGGGCAATCGGATGTTGAGACTACTGGGTGGTTGGACGGTGATGCATTGGGACGACAGGGAGGTTCTCCGGTACGGCGCGAGTGGGCGGGGCGCGTTGGTGGCAGCGCCGCAGGGAACCAAGTACGGTGCGCCTGAGCGCGAGGGGGGATGCGGGAAATGAGGAGGTCAGAAGCATCAGAGAGGAACGTGATTTGGCTATTTGAATTAACGCCAGTTCTCCGGCGCGACGCGTCGCGACGTCGCGAGTCCTAATTAAGAAACAGGCAGCCGAACGGGCGGCAGCGGCGTATCAAGAGACACGCACACCCAGCCGCCCGCTCCTTGCCGCCCATCTCCATGCAATCTCTTTGGGGCGCAGCTGCTGGGCGGCGGCCAAGAACATGCTGGCGGCGGCGCTGGGCGTTGACTCGCGGGAGCTGTTGGGGAAACATGCTCAGCATCGCGGGCGCAGGCGCGTGGGCGTTGCGGCAGCCAGCTCTGCGACGTGGCCCGCGCGCTCACCTGCTTATGCCATTCGATTTCGCAGGCAGTGGGAGGCTTGCGGTACGTCCGGAGACATCCGATTTACTACATGAAGATGGTGCGTCTGGTCGCTGATGTGATGGTTTCGGAATGAAATTGAATCAAGTGAGAAGTGATGAAAAGGAATGAAAAGCAGACGACGTGAAAGAGAGAGGGAGAAGGAGAGAGAGAGAGAGCGAGAGAGAACAAAATGTGTGTACTAATTGATCATTTGATGATGCAGTAATTTTACTTTTGCCCCAATATTAGCATGACTTCAAATTTCTGCCGTATGCAAACTTTACTCGAGGCTTTACGCACGTGAAGAAGGAAAAAGGAAACGACAAATGACACCTCACGATTCACTCTCCCTTTCTCATAACAATGATAATTTTATTCTATCGGTGTCCGAGCAATGGGAAATATACCTGTCGTTTTTTTCTTTTGATCTTTTTGGCTGTTTGCTTCATATTTTTACGAAGAGTACAATACCGGAAAATATTGTACCTGCATGTCTTCGAATTCAAAAGAATAATCGTTTATTGATGCATAATATGAAGTAGGCGAAATTTACCTTCGAGATATACAGATACCACTTCTAGAAATTGCAACTCAAGTACTAAAAAGTTAACAACAAATGCAGGAAAGGAATAATACGAAAGAATGGCTCATGCCAAGTCATGTTTTTAGTTACATTTTATTTCCAATTACTGGTGTTCTTTGCCAATACGTTTCTGGTACATGACTGTGAACCATGATAATGTTTCTTGTATTTTTGTTTCGGAAGACATGCAATTTACAGACTATTAGTTTGTCAATCTAAAAAACCTTTTACTAGAATATATAATCGTATTTGATTCTTTTGTAGTGCTTCCGATCAAATGTACTGTATAAGTATGAGCACATGTTTTTCAGACCGATAACGCGATTTAATCCATTTTCTCTAAGTTTGTAATCCTCCGCTTTTTAATTAAGTTAAATTTTTTTTCGACATACGTCAACTGATTTTATTTAAATTTTGTATAAAAATACTATTCTTTTATAATTTGGCACAATTTTTAAATGAGGCAAAACTTGTCAGACAGGTCTGCCCATTTCGTACTTTTCCCAAGAACAACCAGCAGCACTTTTAGTACGCGGGGACCCGCAACACTTTCTAAACCGCGCATACTATACACATGAGCGAAGTACAGGAATAAATACTCAGCAAATCGCATTTGCTTACAAAAGTTTTAAATTGCGAGGATATTTGGGTCGCGTCATTTCGCAGTGACCCAGTCCTTGCCATGGTGTGTCAGGCCCGCTTACGAACATCACGCATGGCGCACACGCACGTAATGTGAATTTATAGTGGGAACTGTAGGACAAAGGAGAAAACAAGCGGTCTAGAGCTAGATGGGAATGCACTTTAACCAGACAGACTTGGCGCCAAGGAGCTGGAAAAGCTCCTAAGGCGACGCCAATCCAAACATACCATTATAAGGATGGCACAAGAGAAGACGCACGAAAACGGATGTATAAACATTTTACTCCCAAGCTGTTACTCTTTATTTAGAAAAGAATACACAACTTGATACTATGAAAGTATTCCATACGTTCTAATAATAATTATATTTGATATATGCAGTAAAGTTTAATATTTTTGTATAATTATGTATATTATTGTATGTTGTCCTTTATAATTATATATTAAATTAATTTAATGGGTTCATAATGTACTGTATAATTAATAACATTAAATATCATAATCGGAAGATATTTGCTTACACATTTCCACAAAAATATTTCATTATTTACATAACAAATTTCTATACTGTACATGAGTGCTTCACTCAAACAATTATAAACATTAAAGGAAACCACATTGCTTCACAACATTTGGGCAATTTTTTAAATTAAATTCGTCAGAAATGGAAAATTAAAATTTCTCATAATTCTGTCTTCCTTGTAACACATCAACAAACATCCATCCTACGTAGCGAAAATACTGGGCATGCCCAGTAAGCACAGCATAGACACATCGATGGACGCACACATCCCTTGAGGATGCTTCGATTGGTTTTACCATACGAGCCAGTACGAAATCTAACATGTGTAATGCGTCTCTAGGGGCAATATCTCCTTTTTGAGTCCATCAGCGCCCTACGCTTAGTCCCGAGTGATAGGTTCGCCTTTAATGGTTTATGACTATGAGCCATAGTCCACAGTCTTTTACATGTGGTCACTGGTCACATCTCTCCCACAATCCAGGAGGCAGCGTGAAATATTAATGAAGAATGAACGGTGGTGGGCAAAGGGGCAATGAATGACAGGGGAATCGGGAGAAATTAATCGCAGGCCTTGACAAAATCAATTATTCCAACTTACAGAAGACGAAACGAAAGACTTTCGGAAAACAGCATGTCCTCTCTGGAGTACCTTCAAGAGTCACCGTCAGTTCACAATTAATCTGCCTCTCTAAAAAAATAAAAACAGATAAAACCAAATAACGGGACCGTCGCCAGTAAAAACGCACGTCGAGGTTCCCTCTTAAGATAAAACTTCGAGAGTCAAAGCTACACGACCCGGAGTGCACAGAACAGCGATACTACAAACACGAGAGCTCTCCAGGGTCGTGCAAGGACGGCACGCCGGTCGAGCGTGCGTCGATTGTTGGCGCTGGAGACTCTGGTGCCGCTGCGTTCACCATTACAGCAATGCGATGCCGTGCCACCCTTCACCGCCTAACAACCGCCTCCGGCCCTGTCGACCCTGCGGAGTGGTGGGATTCAGGGGGGGGGGGGGCAAAAGGGGACAACTGCCCCCGCCCCGAAATGTTGGGACAATGTAAAAAAATTTAACATTTCATTTCGCCGATCTTCAAATTCATATTATAAAAGATTTGTTTTTGCTGTATTTCCAGAAGAAACTTAATAATAATTAAGCGAACAATAATTTTACTAATCTAAGCTAATAACAAACATTAATAAATTGGTAGGCTTTAGTTCAGTATTAAAAGACGCGCGGGATACCGTTTAGTGTTACTGTGAATATCACGTATCAATAAATCCTCGTTCAATTATATTTTGCTTTTAAACGTTACTACTATGATGTGAGTGAGGTCAACCAAAAAAGAGAAGGAAGGAGTGAACAGTGTGTCGAGACAAGGAGTACCGTCTCGATATCGGAGAAGAAGAAGAATCCGTACCATCTCCACAGCCTCACACTGTCATCATCACCAATACCATGAACATCAAGAGTAGCAACATCCCCATCTTTAGCACCATACCCAACCCTATCACCAGCACGAGCACCAGCACCTGCTCAATTCCAACCGGCTGCCAGCCGCCGCGGCCACCCTCGACGACGCACGACAACGCCGCGCTTTCCAGCAGCGGTGCGTGCCAGCGCTCTCGAGCCCAAGGCGGATCTCCCGCTCACGCGTGCGTCGGCGCACCACTCTCCGGCCTCCGAACCTCGGCGCGCGTGCGTCTTTGCCCCGCCTCCGCCCCTACGCCGCCCGCCGCATGCCGCCGTCCCGCCCAGGCCGCCGCAAGTAGAATGGTGTTCCGTTTGTCGGAGGCACGCGGCAGTCATCAGATTCGCTCCATATTTTACTTTCTCTTCTTTTCGGCACAGGGCGGACGTGATCGGCGTACGAACTAATGAATGTCGCCACCGCCGCGGTGACATTTGTTTTTGATGGTCGCGAGGGTTTGATACTCTCATCCTGATATGCATGTGGGTGAATGTTGCAAAGCTGTAAAGCAAGTGATAAGAAGAAAGTTAAGAGAGAGGGGAACAGAGGGAGAGTAAAAGCGAGGAAAGAAGAAGAGAGAGAGTGTGTGTGTGTATGTTTGTGAGTGAGTGAGTGAGAGAGAGAGAAAGAGAAAGATAAAGAGAGAGAGAGAAAGATAAAGAGAAAGAGAGAGTAAAAGGGAGGAAAAAAGGAAAAGAGTGCCAGCAAGGGAGAAAATATATTAAAGTCAAAAAACGTTAAATAGTCCGTATAATATTTCAGTCAGTTTTCATAGATTGTTGAGATAATTGCACTAAATTGTTAATCAACACTACCTTTCTTATATAAGAAAGGTGAAATTCACTCACAAATGCTTTACAAGCTTTATTTATTCATTATTTTTAATGTCCGTCGTCAACTATGTATTCATGTACTGGAAAATGAAATTGAATTCTTTTTGGAGATTATTTGTTTGTAGGCAAAATATCACTATCTACCACTCCTTAAAAATTACTAGTATTGCAATTTTTTACTTAGACTTCCATAATTATAACACACGATCTAGTCAGCATATTCATTACGTATCACAATCAATAACTTATTACAAAAAAATATTTTCTGATGACATTATACAATTTAAATTCCCAGACGTTAAAAAGCCGGTAAAATCTGTTTTGTAGTATAGCATTTTTATACAATATTAGGGACTAGTATAAAAATAAGGTTTATATTTATTACATACTATACAAATACATTATTTACATTTTTATAATCTATAATTCTGAACAACTAAATAGTATTCCTGTAGAAACAGTTGTAAACACCTTTGTGTCAATGACTTCAAAAAAGGATCTATTTTTCAGTTACTCTTTATCTGAGCAAATTCTGTGTTGGTCCCTTATTTACATCTGAACTCTCAACGTAGCTTTTCGCCCTTCCAAATGTCACATAGTTTTTAATGTTTTTGACGTTAAATCAATGAACAAATAAATAGATGAGCATGTACTTGGTCAATAGAGAAATGACGTACAGTATTATAAGAAGTTCCTGGGCAACAAAATACATTTTTGGGGGTATCATAACGTGTAATAGATAGAAGTTTGAATGTCAAGTATTAATTATAAAACATTCAAAATTAAAACATTCAAAATTCTCGAACAATACTTCTATGGTAAAAGATGTATTTCAAATTATTTACGCACAAAAATCCCGGCTAAGTAAAAAAAATACCAGATAAAAAATATTTTGCGGGATTAAGAAGCTTTTCACACTATTAAAATCAACTATTAAGATATGTCAAAACGTTTCGATTCCTTTTAATTAATATATTAACTAATAGCAGAAGTTGAAGTCATGACTCACGATGTAGTCACGCGATTGCTTTCAATCAGATTTTGAAGATTATTACGAGAAAGACCTTATAATTAATTATTATGCTAAAGACAAATAATATTCTAGTCGAACGAAATATGTACGCCTGATAATTAACAATTTAACGTAAATATGTCCATCTGATTTACAGGCTGGCGTCGTACAGACCCTTCATCCAGCCAGGAAAAAAAAAGACACGAGCAGTCGTCTGAAAAACTGGAACTATCGCTGAAGGAATCGTAAACTAGAGCGATCTTCTCGGATCTGGAACCGGTCGAGTCGCCTCCGCCACTGCCTCCAACCACCGCCGCCGCCGTCCCCTTCCACGCTTCCTTCCGTGATGCTTGCGAAGCGGCAGTAACAGCCCAACGATATCGTAGCTCGGAAGTAGGTTTGCCGCGGGAACGGAGGAGCCTTGAATCAAGAGCGTCCACGAAACAAAAGAAAGTACAAACAAGGCCCTGCTATGAAAAACTCATTAGGCGCGCGTCTCTCCAATGACCGACTTCGTCGTGCGTAATGAAGTTGGCTCCGAAGGGGGGGGAGGGGGGGCTAAGCGAGTGGAAAATTACATAGCGCTTCACACTACGGATGCGCGCCTGGTCGGGTGCTCGATTTTCCAGAGGGCCGTGTTCTCATGCACAGCGCCTCCCCCGCCCCCCGACGTCGCACCTGAGCCCGACGCGTGGCTGATTTGCTGGCGTCTACTCCAGTTCCGGAGTGTGGGAGGCAGCGGCGACGAGGAAGTCCGCTGAGAGATGTTAGCAGCAGCAGAGCAGCGACTGGTCCAAAGATGAACGATAGGGTCTTCTCTAGGTATTGTTAAATATAAATTGAATGATGATCAGGGTTCCTGAATTTTTGTTCTGATATTTCCATTGATTAATTCTGCAATACTGAATAATTGCAGAATAGAATATTTTAATTAATTACAAAACACACGTTTCACATCACGGCTTGGCATGGGGCCCTCATACCTAGGTTATATGTTGTGGATCAAGCAGTTTCGTGATATTTCCATGTGGTGCTACTGTCATCAGTACATTATATTTTATCTACATCACAATTGAAGTTTCAGTCACCGTAATATCAAATAAGCTCATTTAACCTCCAGCTCTGGGAGGCAGCGAAGTCAGTAGAGACGTGTTAACAACAACAGATCTGGGGCTGATAAAAAGAAGTACAATTGGGTCTCGTAATGCTTTAATGAGTGTATGGTGGATAGTGATAGCTAATAATTATATTGATTAATGATAATAATTGCACTACATTTAATAAACCGTTTAACTCACTTTTCACCTCTTAGTTCCGGGGCGCAAATGCCACCGAATTATGTCTTAAACCAGGCGGGTTCGCCACAAATATACACGTGGTGTTCTTGGATCTCATGTCTAATATTTTACTCGTATCTACATACACATTATTGTAGAATCAGCCATCTCAATTTCAATTCTGCATATTTAATTTCATTGATAAATGCCATTCACTCATCATTCGCTGAGGCTGTGTTCTCACGTCCCCAGCTGCCGCTCCCCCCTCCACTGGAGCCACATGGCGACGGGATGCGCCATCGTTCTCGCGCCTCGCGTGGCTCGTTCGGCGCCTACTCCAGTTCCGGAGTGTGGGAGGCAGCGACGTCAAGGAAAAGGCGAATTCGAAAATTAGCATCAACAGACCATGGGCTGATCCTCATGAAGACGTCTCTCGGAAATGTTAAACGTAATGTGTGAAATGATTAAGACAACTCAATGTACGTCCAGACTAATTATTCTGATTAATGGCACAAAATTAAATTAACGGCACAAAATTTAATTAACTGGAAAACTCACTTTTCACTTCTTACTACTGGGTCACGAATTGCGCCGAAGTATTTGGTGAAGCAAGAGGGTTCGCAACATGTGCTACTCGTTTCGCACGTTTCCTATTTTACCTCACGCTTACTAAATATTTGAAGACTCGGTCATTTCAACATCATTGCAGTCTATATAATTTCATTGTTACAAGCCATTTATTCATCATCCCGAGAGGCTTTTCTCAAGCACGAGCTGCTGCCCCGCCCCCCTGCGACGCCACACCGAGACGTTGTCTGGGCCTTCGCTTGCTCGAAGCAGAGCTGAATTGGCGGCGCGACGTATACTTCTGTTCCGTTGTGGAAGGTAGCGCGTCGAGGATGGATCGGATGGGAAACAGCTGCAAACAGAGAAGCAGATGGTCAAAAGACGTATGAGGGGAGATACCGGCTTAGGTGGCGCAGGGCATCAGCCGATGTCACTGCAGTGCCTCTGTCAGGGAGGCGCGAGGGGGTTCGACCTGGGGGATTCGAGTCCCGACGGTGACATGATTTTCGACGTTAGCTGCATAGCTAGGTCAAGTTCAGCTCCTGTCTGGAGGGAAATTATAGCGGAAAGCTGCTCTGATCGGTAGTTTTCCGTGGGTTTTCCAAGCGACGCCAGGTGAAGGTCGGAGTTGTACCTTCACAAACGGGCCACTGACCGGGCGCGGTCTTTCCTTTCAATTCCGTGTCTTATTCTCATTCCTTACTCACTCACTTTCACTAACATTCGCTATACTACCACACACGTTGGAAAACCGTTGGGGCACAGAGCTTGTCCTGGCTGGGACGGTGTCCCGCAGGTGGACGATACCTGGTTGAAGAAAAGCCCGGAAGCGGACGAGTAAGTAAGCGCCAGGTTTCATCATCCAGCTACGAAAGATAGCCGCTCCTTGCGTGATAAAAACATGCGCTACATTTACGAGGCGAATTACTTTAGCCGTTGACGCGCCCAGAAACACAAAATAATCAATCCATGAAGGGCGGTATTTGAATGTGATATGCCGAATGTACACACTATGCTAATTAAGCGAACCACAATTTTGCCCAGCATCTAATTATATAAATTAATTAATTTTAATATACGATATTTGTTTAAGGGATTCTTTGTTGCCTATCAGTCGGATGATAGGGCGCTGCAACACAAAAGTGACTCAAGAAGACGTACAAAGAAATGAAGTACTACAGGGCTGCAGCAGCAAAAATGCTGTCGAGTGCGGGAAAAATGGGGTCTTTAAGCAAGAAAAATTAGTTGTTTTGAAACAACAGTGTTTAAATGATGCTACATTGATCCTCATCACACGAAGCATAATATCAGATATGAGACATTTCAGAATAGCGTAATCAATTATTTGCATTTTCAGGCCAAATCGAATCTGTTAGGCAGTTTTTGTACTTTTCCGGAGATCTTGGGAATATTACCAAATCATAGACATCTCGTACATGCCTAGAGTCTACATAGTTTTCTTTGAATTTCTGGGTGGATTGGAAATTAGTTATACTGATGACAGATAAGGAGAAGTGTAATAAATTATTGAAAACGAAAATAGTCCATTACATTATTACAATTCAATATATTACTGCAAATACAAGCATTCTAATTGTTTATTTATACGTTATCCAAGGCAAACATTTGTTTCTTATTGCAGAGCATTTGGAACTAATATTCCTAAACAACGTTAGGGACAATGATCCCCATGTCATTCAATGTTTCGCCCACTTTCCCTGTATTCATTGAGTAGAGGTGTTACCTGAATAGCTAGTTTGCCAGACACTTAAATTACAACTTTTCAGGAAGTAAGTTTTCATTGTACATCATAACACATTCATTTATACACACACACAAACAAAAACAACACATTACAAAATAAATTCATATTATTGTATCACAAGCAGTGGATATGTTTAGCCACATTTACGAAATAAGCAAATTGTGCTACTACATCGCATTCGTTTTCGAATTATTTCTAACTTTTGCAATTTTTTAAAATTCATATTTTTCAACAAAAATGAGATTGCACAATTTTTTAAAGCGTTAGTCTATCCGAGGAACAAACCCAAAGAAAAAATTTGGAGCCATATGTGAGATTTTTATAATTAATTGTTATAACCCTAAGGAAAAAGTTTGCGAAAACTCTCCTGTTTTTGCTTCAAAAAATGATTTTATTTAAATATCTAATATTTTAAAGCAAATGTCATTAAATAAAAAATCTCTATCATAAACATAGTACTTTTACAATGGTTTTTTTTGCAATGTTCGACTATAGAGTTTGCCGAAAGTGGGACCAGCAAAATTTTCTAACGTCATTTGCTACATCTAAGATTTTTTTAGAAGTTTTTTAGAAAGAATTATAAATTGTCTTTTCTTTGTGCAAAAAGTACCCGAAAACTACTTTCTTTTTGAAAAAGTTGTACATTACCTTATTTACGGATATTTTTTGAATCTATTTCATGAAGGAAAAAACTATCATCAATGTTGTAGTTTTGGGATGCTAGATTTTGTACAATTTTGAAAATAATTCGCCGAAAATGGATCTATGCTACTTTTAAGTGTAGTTTGCCGTATTTGGGAAAAAAATTGGGACTCCTTTTCGACAAAATTCGGGAAATTCTGAGACAAGAGAAAAAGTTCCGGGACAGCCCGACTGGCTTTGTTTTCTCCAAATCTTTGCTTATTGTTCATTCCAAATATCTTCCTTTTTACTTTGCGTTTAAATGGACTTCTATAACTTGTTCAAATCCATGACGCGCGCGGTTCAAACATTTTACTTCCTATTAACAGCTATACTGTCAAGGTAAACACGCAGAATATTTTTAAATTTTGTTCTCGTTCTCGAAGACAACAGCCAGTCAGGACAGGTTTATCGTGTCATTACTTCTTCTGGCATTGCTGCGGTAGAGGCTGCTGTTAGAAGTGACCGACGGCTGACAGTGAAAGATATACAGCTCATCTGTTCATTAGTCACGGAACTACTCACGCCAGCTTGACAGAGCATCTGAAATACCAGAGATCTCCACGCAGCCTGACGAAGGAACAGAAGTTAAACAGACGAACAATGTCGACATCACTGCGGCACCTCGAACGGTGTCACATTTAAGAATATATTTTCCTGCCCGTCGATTGGTTCGGACGAAGAGGTGCACGCCTAGGCACAATCATTGTTCCATAGGCAATTTTCTCTGAAGGCACTGGCTATCTTGTCTCACAGTGGAATAAATTTATAAATAGTTGCGGAGATTATTTTTGAAATAAACAGTTTACTTACTTTTTTCCATGTCTCCTTGGCTGACCCTCATGGTTCCGGGGTGTGGGAAGCAGCGGTGATAGTCACACGTGGATACACAGGCGGTGAAGAAGATGCAAGAGCTCCAAGCCAGTAGTACGTGTTAGGTGCAGCGGAAAAGGAATATTTGCAGTAAGTGTATGTTTGACTTTCAGCTGTTCGTAAGAATTTTTCTGGATTTTCTCAATGGCGTAGAGTACAGCGGGGTGTACCTTTATTTGCATGTATGGAAGTAAATAAAAGGTCTAAAATTTCCTAGTTTTATAATTAAAACCAATGTTTTATTGTCAGTGGGAGCACTAAAATATAATATTCTAAAATCCGCCGTCAATTAAGGTAGTTTTCTTTTGTTGGGTAGCATTCGTTGAACTCTTGCGAATCGAGTAGGAGTAGTAAACATGGAACACTCAACGAAAGATATCTATTAATTAATATTATGCAATGTTAACCATAAAGGTCTACAAATATTTTCAGAGCTAAGTCCAGACTTTGTGCCCATGATACTGAACGTAAATAGTTTTAGTAAATAAGTATATTGTGAATTTTTGTGTCAAGTTATTAAACACTAATATTTTTCTTATCTTTATAATTTGTCGCACTTATTTCGTAAGAAGTAAAAGTTATTAGTTAGTCAGAATCATTGTTTTGATGGGCCTTGATACCGAAAAATCGAATGATAGCAAAACGTCTGTCTGTCAGTCTGTCCATCAGTGGTCAATGTTAGCGCCTAAACCGTTCAGTGGATTTTCTCCAAAACGAATATTTCCCGATCGATCTGAATGAACTGGAGATTTTGGGAGTATCAAAGGCATATTGGGATTTTTGGGGGTACTTTACATGAAGTCAAACACATTCTCAAAATGTTCCCAAATATGGCTCCGAATTGTTTGAATAAACATTGTCCTCGGATAACATAAAGGAAGCTTACAAGAGTGGTCTCATGTGCGTCAAAATCTCTGTTTTGTCGAAAATTGCCTAAGAGCGCTCTTTAGGGGCGTCTTCCTAGGACTATGATATATAAGATGGACATTTTTTCCTTAATAAAATCTCTTTTCTAAAGGCAGGTCTTGAAACAAAGTAATGTTCAATTTTTCGAAAATATAAGTAGTTTTCGTGTACTTTTGCGCGTAATATAGGCAATTTTTAGATTTTTAACAGTGTTTGTCTTTACTACTTAGATAGACGTTTCTGTCACTTTACTAGGAAATGAGACAGGTGATCCTATCGAAAATTTCATTATTGTTCTAGGAATGCTAATACGATGTCGCACTGTTTTTGTTTACATGGGTGTCATATATACATGTTATATCAAACTGTGCGCAAATATGAAAATGTTAATATTACAGAGTACCGAACATAATATTACATTTTGGTTTACTTATACTATGAACTGAAGTTAAATGCAGCAAAAATTCACGAGCAAACATTCAATGCAATTTTGATGACTTAAATAAATAGAATACAAAGATGTACTGCCTACTAATATCAAAGAAGAAACGAAGACCTTGGAAACAACATGGTCATGCAATTGAAAACTGTAGCTCACCGATATTTATTGATATTTGTTGATTTGTTGATGGTGTTGTCTTTGCGAAAACAATTCGAACGCATCCTGGATTAGAGAAAGAGAGAGAGAAACAGAAAACAAGAAGGGGGAGCCAACACAGTGGATTACTCAAAGGTCAAGGAAAACACACATAGAATTGACCACCTTTATTGTCATCATCAAAATAGGTATTTATAGATAAGGGCGTGATAATGATGTTAATATTCTAGGGCGACAAAATTCACCCAAATGATACTCATACTAAATGACCCTAAGAGCTATTGTCGCCGCTCGATCATTCAAACCAGTTTATGCTCATTATTCACACAAGATTTTATTTTTTATCTAATTTTAATAATTTAGGCTTACTTATTTGCTACTGAACTAGATGTTAAGTTGACTGTGTTTGTCGTTTTATACTTCTCTTTCATGATTCCCTCTCACAATTCCCTCCTTATGAGTACATGTAATTAAGATTACGTCTAATTCACATTTTTTCATATTTCCCTCGTCACCACGGCCCTCTCGATTAAGGAAAGTTTTGCAGAGTATATAGAGCTCCGTATAGAAGGCAATAACAACAATAACGTATCAGTAAAAATTTAAAAAAAACTTTTATCAATATTTATATGTACCGAAACCAAAAATGTTTTGAGAACATGTAAATAGGTACATAAGTTTGTGTAAAATAACACGTGAGCAGGAAGAGAGAGAGAAAGAGAAAGAGAGAGAGAAAGAGAAAGAGAGAGAAAGAGAGAGAAAGAAAGAAAGAAAGAGAAAGAGAGAGAAAGAGGGAGAGAAAGAGAGAGAAAGAGAGAGAAAGAGAGAGAAAGAAAGAAAGAAAGAGAAAGAGAGAAAGAGGGAGAGAAAGAGAAAGAGAGGGAGAAAAAGAAAGAGAGAGAAAGAAAGAGAGAGAGAAAGAGAGAGAGAGAAAGAGAAAGAGAGAAAGAGAGAGAAAGAGAAAGAGAGAGACAAAGAGAGAGAGAAAGAGAGAGAGAAAGAGAGAGAAAGAGAGAGAGAAAGAGAGAGAGAAAGAGAGAGAGAAAGATAGAGAGAAAGGGAAAGAGAAAGAGAGAAAGAGAAAGAGAGAAAGAGAAAGAGAGAAAGAGAAAGAAAGAGAGAGACAGAGAGAGAGAAATGAGACAGTAATAGTTTGGAATCCAGGAGGAGAAAAGGTGCGTCTAAGGCGAATGCCGGGCATGCGCGCCCAAAGAGGTGCTGAAGAGCGCCTGGCCGAGGAGTAGGCGAAGGCCGATGTTCGCCGAAGAGGACGCGTGCCGTCGCGCTCCGCAGACGCGGTCTCGCGCGGAGGCGCACGCAGTCACGCGGATGGGCGAGGGCGACGCAAGTGATGCGTGAGACCGGAGCCGGCATCCGAGGGCCCCTGCGTTGGTGATGTTGCTTTGGAGACATCGCCCACGGGCCAAATGAGCTCGCCATCCGAAACGGTTGGAATGTTTTAAACGGAGGAAGTAATGAAAGAGCTCGCGACTGAAGAGCTTCACTAGAGGACGTTTTGTACTCTACAAAGGAAGTTCCTGGCGTCAACACTCAGGAATCCCATGTTTCGGAATGTTTCGACATCAATTAACAATGATTAGATTGACTAGACAATGGCGTCGTACCTGCTCGATAAACCTACTGCCTCTGTAGTCGCATCTCATTGTAAGGGTAAAAGTTGCCGTACGGTAGGCCAGTGATGCATTCAAACATTTAGAATACAATGGACAATAAAATAAATCTGTATAAAATTGGATGTTGATTGTAGAGATCAGTAAACCCCGATACCATTTTGCTGACCTCCATAAAAGTTTTCTAAGTGTTTTTTTTTCATGGAAAAGGTTTTTATGCTTCATTTTGTGGTCACTCGCCGTTAGATGGCGCTGCAGCACAAGATGGTGCATCAATTAAATGCAATTCCCAATTCACCTGGGCTTCATTGCTGCTGGGCGTTTCCCAAGACCAACGTGGGTTTGAGCAGGACAGGATGAGCCAGCGGCGCCGGATGTAGACGCAGAGCCGGCGCTAGGCGCACGCACACCGGGCGGTCCCGATCTCGAAGATGCAAAATAGTAATAACATTGGAAAACACTTAGAACTCGAGAAAATCGTTATTGTAATTTTGTTATTCGCAGTATGGTAGTCTGATATTTCATAAAATTTTCAATTATTGTTTTACCTTAAATATTTTATTTTAGTCATCACTTAAAAAGGTAGAAGTCTATGAAATGAATCAAATAACGCTAACATTTAAACAGGCACTACAGAAATTAATATTATTACATCATGTGAAACAACACGTGATTTTATTAAATACGAACTAATCTCAATTTTTTTTAGCATTTTAAGGTAACCGTGGAAATTATATTATTCGATCAATAAATGCTTTTACTTAAAACTATTATTTAAAATATATTTTCAAAACTTTTCTTAACTTAAATGTTGGATTTTTTGTTATTTTTTGAAATAAAAAAGATCGCATTCTTCATACAACTTTCACATTCTCAATTTTTTTTTGGGGGGGGAGGGGTATCTACGTTTCAGCATTGACCTGGGCCCAAATTTATATAGCTCCGGCACTATAAAGACGGGACGAAACTAATGGTGATCTAGGTCCTAGCCGCGCTGACTGAGCGGGATGACAGCGGCGGCGGGGCGCAATTCCTCTAATCCGATATAAAAATAAATTATATTTAACGACATAAATATTTTAAAATAATATGCAATCCATCATTAATATCTGCTTCTTGTACTATGACGTTGATCGCAACCGCATAAATTGTCGATTTATGGTGCATATACACCACACAGAGGCAAAACATAATATGGACCCCTGTGACCTACAAGCGTAATATGTTTTTTGCACTATGTAAATATCCATTTCTATGTGTTTATTAATTGAAATGCGAAATCTTAGTACGTTTCCCCCTTGCAGGCTTCTCACAATATCTAACTGTCCTTGCAATATGTCTATTTTGTTGCTTGTGTTTTTAGCACAGAAAATATTTGGTAAAAACACAAAACAAAAATAATGAAATATCATCAAGATAGTTTGAACAGTAACAACAAAACCAAAGGAATGTGGAATATCGTAAAAAATACAACCACATCATCTCGAAACATTGCATATAAATTTGTTTTAAAGGATGACGGTAGCTAACGTTTTTCGTGAATTGTGATTGATCGCATGAAGGGACTAAAAGCACAAAATTAAACATCATACGTCTCCTATAACAATTCCGAAACTTAATTAAATGAATTCCTCAAAAAAGTCAGTAAATTAAAAAATAAATGTTCGTCTTCTTTAGAAGAATTTCCGCAAGGTTTATTAAAAGCTTGTGCGCTTGCCTTTGTACTTCATATATTCAAAGCTTATTTATGCACACGAATATATCCAGATAATTTTTAAAAGTAAAAATTAAGCTAGTTTTTAAAAAGGCAACGAAAATAATTTTAAAATTATGGGTCAATTCCTCTTTTGTCAGTTTTCTCAAAAATATCAGAGAGATTTTTCTGTATACAAGTGGAAACTTTTTTGCAGAAAATAGAAGGTTATTCAAACTCTCAACAAGGATTTGGACAATCACTATCTACGGAAAATATTTTTTTTCTTTCTTAAAGGTTTCTTCATCAATGGATCAAAATGAAGCACCAATTGGAATATTTTTAGATCTTTCGAATGCTTCGGATGTCTTTGACTATAAAATTTTCAAAATTATCTTCATATGGAATTCGTGGCATTGCCCTTGAATGGATATTCTCGTAACCTAAATATGCATCGCAAAAGGTATAAACGCCATACTAGCACAAAAGAAATATTATTTATCTTTCTTCCGAATTCTCTGCCCATTGAGCATGTTGTCACGCATGGTTAGATCTTAGACCATATTCTGTTTCTTTTACACGTAAACTACATGCCACGTCCACTAGTGACAGTAAAACAATCCTGTTTGCTGATGACATAAATATTCTTTGCAAAAAGAGAACAATAAGTTTCACAGTTCCAGATTATTCAAATTCATTTTGCAAGACCAAATTAATTGTAAACGAAGAAAAAATGTTTCAATGCAGCTTTACATTTCTAACACACAATCGCAAAAAAACATTCAAAATGAAAAATATGCAATTGTCTGATGTTAAGATAACACAATTTAAATTGAGTTAAACCTTAAATGAAATATCCATGTATATATATTGACCACTAAATAAAGTTCATTATGTTATGCATTCAAAATTCTTTAAAATTCAGTCAGCCTTCATGCAGCTCGTTGCGTGTTTTTCGCGAATGTATATTTTCGCCTGAGGTATGGCATAATATTTTGGGAGAAAACATCCGTACTACCCGAACATTTAGGCTGCACAAAAATAATGTAAATCCCATCCACGCGAGTCTTGTCTTGCCTATTTTTTACGAATCTGTAGTGTTTTACAAAACTGACTCACCTAAAGATCAGAATATTTTTTCATGCAATGCTGATATTTAAAATTGCAACACACGTCGTGGTGTCTATATCAACTGCTCATTACATGAAATCCACATAAAATACTTTTACGTAATTTGACTACTTTTTGGTAGATGATATTAAACAAATAAAAGTACGTAAATTAATTTAATTGTTAAACAAATGAAAAATTCAAAACTATCTCATTAAAACTTATCTCGTTTCTTTTGAATGTTCAACTGTAATCAATGTTGGTTTCTTTTAACAATATGAATACACTTAGCAATAAATAATTTGGGAACATTGATAAATAAAATTGCGCGAACTCTTAGGCATAACGTATTGTAGATTATACTCCTTTAACAATCACTTAGCAAAGATAAATATATTTGGCAAAAAATTCGACTGTACTATTTCAAACTTTGCACTTATTACTAAAAAATAAAATAGTTCACATGGACTTGTTTTATCTACCAGAGAAGAATACCTCACTCGTTTCTTTGCCCCTTTTGAGGGAATGTATTACTCTCGTAGAAAAAATCTCTGTATCGTCTTATACAATCAATTACTTTTGTTTTGCAAAAGACAACTCCTTTTTCTTCCCGCATGCAAATGAGATATCTGCAGTGACGGTGGCGTGGAGGCCACTGCGCCAGTGGGAGCGGCGGCGGCAGAGGCGCGCGGCTGTCACGAAGAGTTGGAGGGCGGGCCGCTCGTACATCCCTCGCGGTGCACGCCAGCCTGGCGGGTTGCGCCACGCGCGCGGCGCGAGGGCTGCAGACCGCGCTGCAAGCTGTTTAATAACCGCACTGGCATTCGGACGGTACATTACCGAGCCCAGGCCACGCTCTCGTCTTCTCGCCCGCTCTCCTGTGCCCTCGTCGACTTCCGTCAGCACGTCACCTACTCTTCGTCGCCTCTCCTCGCCTCCTCGTCGCCTCCTCGTCCCTCGCCGGGCCTCGCAAACTTTCCTCGGGCCTCGCCTTCTCTCCTCGGGCCTCGACTACTCTCCTCAGGCCGCGACTTCGCTTCTCGGGCCTCCACTACTCTCCTCTGGTCTCGCCTTCTTTCCTCCGGTCTCGTCCACTCTCCTCGTGCCTGACTACTCTCCTCGGGCCTGACTACTCTCGTGAGTCGACTACGCTCCTCGGGCATCGCTCTCATACTCTCCTCGATCTCCTCCTCATCATCATACTCTCCTCGATCTTCACCCCCGTCCATTACCGACATTGCTTCCTTCCATTCGCCTGTCCTGGCGTCTTTTCGCTCGCGCTCCTCTGTTTATCGCTATCAATTTCGCCCACGCATATCGGGCCGCCTCTCCTCTGGGCCTCACTTTGCTCATGCCTTTGTCCTCGGCATCGGCATTGTTCCTGCTCGCATTTGCCTTTTCCTCTCCCTTCGGCCGTGAATTCACACGCGCTTGCAATTCACCCACGCATTCTCTGTAATGGAGCCCCTGCTTTTGATCTCACACTCGACATCCTCTTCATTTTTGTTCATTGGCGCAGTCGCGTACGCTTGCCGACTTCCTCTAGCACCTGCCTTCTGTCAAATTGTGCTTTAATTACTTTTACATTCCATGCGCTCCTCATGTGTACTTCACCCATTCGCATGTGTCCCAATCAACCATTGCCTTTGCCCGCACCTACTTCACATAAGCCACGTCTACACTCTGCGTACGCTCATCTGTGAATTAATCAACGTCGCTATTTATATCAACTACGCTCCCGCATGCCACACTGTACGTCCTCGACCGCTTTCTCATTTACCTCTCTACCCTTCGCTTCCGCCATTTCACCACCATTTCCTACATCTTCACACGCGGAGTGGACTGTGTGATTTCCTACATCTTCATTCTCCGGTGTCGTCATTGCTCCGATCCGCAATCGGAATTTTGAATTCCAGCGACGTACCGTCACTTGTTCGCGTGAACGACACGTCGCAGAATCCGAACAACGGAACGAGAGAGTCAAAACTTCAGAGTAGGGTTCATGGTGTGCAGAAATGCATGGTGTGCGGGAAGACGTATAGGAGAGTTTATTGAAAACCCATGTGATAAGAATCAGTAGAGAGGAGGTCCATACAGGAGCTGTGAATTGATTGCAAGCGCTACAAGTTATTCACGCCTGTTGTTCATGAATTGGGAAGCATTCATGAGCACTAAATCCAATTAATCTCGGTTCATTGAGGAGTTGGCGTGGGCAGACAATGTCCTTTCGGTATTTCACCGTCGTCGCCCGGGCTAATCTTGAGAACAGCATTGCATCAACTATTTTGTACTGGTTAGGGTGCAATGTGTGCCACAAACTTCAAGGTAAAGAGGGAGACCAACTGGTATTATTTGAATTGATCAATGTTATGAACAGATTCCGGTGAAAGCATTTTTAACATGTGCACTAATCGGTAGGATTTAATTTGTATACGATCAATTAGAATTCTATATTTGATTGAACATTGATTGTTAGTACCATAACCTTTATTTTTAAAGGACGGGCAATTAAATCTCTTTGAACAGTTCCTTTATTTAATTTCAGTAGCATTTGCATCATGTGAATGCTAAGAAGTAATCTATTATATGTATGAACTTTATGTGTACATCACTGACTCTTCATTTTACTTATTATTAGGAAAAACAACAAACACGCTGCCCAGTCCAGCAATCACCTTTTGGTTGGACCATCAAATGATTTGAAATCAGGATGAAGTTGAGGAATCAGTCAGTAATAGAGTTATCTTTCCTCAAACGTTAATTCTCATCTTTTAAACTGTTGTTCTCATTCTTTCTCCCAGCTTTCTTTATTCGCTCGCACAATTGAAAGCGGTGCCTTCGCCATCACCGACGTGCCAGGTTGGTAAGGGCATCAACTGATGATACTGCAGTCCCTCTGATATAGGGCAGGTCTTAGTGCTCTAGTCTCGACGGTGGCAGGATTTTCGACCCTAGTAGCTACACAACTAGATCGAATTTAGTCATCGTCTGGAAGAGAATTGTAGCGATCGTCTGCTCTAATAGTTAATTCTCCTTGGTTACTCCGAACAATACTAGAGAAATACCGGAGTAGTACCTTCAGAAACGGCCCTGAACTGCACGCGATATTGTCTTCCTCTTCCTGGTCCTATCCTCATCCCTCGCTTATTCGTACTTGCACCACACTACCAAAAATGCCGGGAGTTTACAGCATGTCCCGGCTGGGTTAGTACGCGCTCGTGGGAGAGTCCAGGATAGGGAAACCCCGCAAGCCGAAGTGTAGGTCGGCGCCGGATCTCACCATCCTCCGGGGATGGAGGAAGAACGACGCTATCTCCCGTGTGAAAAACATGAACACTTACGGGACTGACGACCTTCGTAGTTGACGCGCCCGTAATCAGGAAATAATCGATTAATTCACCCTCGTTATCGTCCCCATCCTCGTCGTCGGTTCGCTCCTCGCCGCGGCCCGCGCTTTGGACGCAGCGTGGCTCCGGCGCTTTCGGCAACCGGCGCTTGGCTGTGGGACAAAGCGGGCGACGGTGCGGCCACGCACGTTGGCACGGGGCTGCGTGCTTTTGCGCGTTCCACATCCACGAAACGTGCGGCACCACCAGTGCGCCCTAGCGGCCTTCCAGCTCGAGGAGAGCTACGTGGGCCCTCTTACATATTCAAAGGAGGCGGGGCATAACCACATACGTCTCTCTTCAAAAGAATCGAAAAACAGGGATTTACTGTAAAGTAGCCACAAAAAATAAAATATTCGTTTCAAACTCAGAGGGTCTCGAGTTCCTTTAAATCGATCACGGAATATCTATTTTGGAGAAAATATGCTGAATGGTTTTGGTGGTAGCGTTGATCACAGACGGACAGACGGACAGACGGACAGACGGGCAGACGGGCAGACGGGCAGACGGGCAGACGGGCAGACGGGCAGACGGGCAGACGGGCAGACTGCATACTATTTGCCGTCAATCGAATTCTCGGTATCAATGACCCACGAAATAGGAACTCTGACTGCAAAAGTGTTAGAGGACGTCTTTTTCATAAGAACACGATTTAACTATTTTTTCTCATGAAGTAAGGGCGAAAAAGTAAAAATAGTGCAATTGCAATGGATGTGACACAATTTGACCTGGTATTCCAATATTCATAGTCAATTAAAATTTCGAATATATATCGCTGTAAGAGCCGTTTCGAATTATAAAAAATGCTTACATTGTCAAGAATATTGCTTTCCATGTCAAGGTCGGTCTCCACTGCGCGATGTTTACTATGACACTATTCATAGAGGGTGATAAAATAAGTCACGGTAATGCGATTACGTAGGTGCAGTGTGCTCTAGTTCGTTGGCTGCTGGATATCATTACATGTATCTTGGAACAAACAGGATCCGGGTCAATGTCGGCATTAAGCCCATAGTGTACGCAATGAGGGCAACGGAGAACGATAAAACGAAATAATCTTAATTCTGCAAAATATTACTCGGTACGACTAGATGAACTGTAAGATTAATATGATAACGAAACTACGATTCAAATGAATACGTACAAATCAGAACGGTATAAGTGACATTTTATAAATTTTGAGAAATCTGTTTACTTAAGTCAATATCACAATTAAGTCGTGATGCTTTGTTTATAATTAAAACTACGGCATTTAAATTGCTCATTAAAACCACGAAAATACATTACCCCTGAAATATTGCTTAAAATAAACACATTTTTCCCAGAATTTGTAAAATGTCACTTATACCGTTCTGGTTTTCACCCATTTCTAGTTTTTATTTATAAAGTAATATTTATAGATGTAAAAGTGAAGGTAAATACTGCCTTAATAAATGTAATGATGAGTCTCTTTGAATACAGTATATGTCATGTTAAGAGAAGAAATGAAGTATCAGAAATGTTTATACTAAATAAGTGTCTCAGACAAGAATGTACTCTTTCACCAACTTTGTTCAAGCTTTTTACTGGCAAAACTCTAAGAAAATGGTCGAGAAAATGTAGAAATGTGGGAGTGACTGTCGGAAACGTGAAGATTTATAATCTCCTTTTTGCTGACGACCAAGTAACTTTGGCTGAATATCATGACGATATTGAATATATCTATATGAAATTAGTAGAAACATAAAAATGGAGACATGAAGTAAAATATTTGCACTTTTGACATAAAGGATTTGCACCTTTTAGTCAAAATCGAAACTGCTTAACTGTTTCTTAATTTGTCTCAAGTTCCTGGGTATCTAACAAAACCAAAGGCATATGCCCTGGTCCGATTATTCTTCTTTCAATTTCTGCCGGCTTTGGAAACTAGAAATATAGATACAAATATCGTTCAAAGAAATTAAAGATATCACATTCTTTAATGTTACTCACACAATTAAAACTGCTATTGTGTGTAAATCCGATGTGGTTGTTACTTTCCGGGCTGACAGGCCATGGTATACTACTTTACATATGTTTGATTAATAAGTTGATTTCTTTAGTGGTTTCGGGCGAATAGATAAACGATGATAAATGATCCGGTATTAATTTTAAAAATTATCATAAACTATTTTGAAGAACATTTAAGAATGGGGGTTCTAGTCTCTAAACGGTCTTCTACAACTTTCTTTGATCTATAGGGCAAATATTCAAATGTTAATTTCCTTTGTTTCTTCTTAGTAATCGCCCCTCTCAAACAATATATAATTTTTGCTATTTTGATCTGAAGTAATCAAAAAATAAAACTGTAAGTATTGTGGCTACTTGATCGAGATACCGTTGGTTATACATGCTTTCTGGCTATCTGATGCAATGTCTGAACTGTTTAAATTTTAGTACCAATTCTGCCACATCGTGATAGTTATTTAGAGGAGACTTCCAGAAATTAACTCATCAGTATCGGGTCTGATTTCAGCAGATGGCAACCGAAAAAGCAGAAAGAGAGGGAGAGTCTGTATTGTTGTAAATATTTAATAAACATTTTACATAATTATTAACGTAAACGTACGATATTAATTAGTAATACGTCGCATCAAGAAACACTTCGTAAACACCAAAGAGAGCCGGTGTTAGAGGGAAACATCTGAAAATTAGATTCACTTCGATGGAGGTCGATAGAAGACATTTCGATTCCATCAATGTAAATGGGTGAAGGCCAACCAGAAGACGTTTGACGATTCACCCCTTTTCCTGTGAGGGATAAAAGACTTCTTAAAAGACTGCCTCCCCGCCAGCCGCTCTCAGATCCAGACAGTCCTCACCTTCTGACGAACAAACTGTCTTCTCGCCGCCACTTATGTCCGTGTAATACCAAAATAACAAAGCAGCATCCAAACAGAAAAGCCAATCCAGGTAATTGTAAGTATATTTGACAATCACGAAGCACAGGGTAGCGAGCGCCGTGACCGTTTAATTTTCGTCCAATGTAGTCCGACCGCTGCTGCTGTAACTCAGCGCGTAATGGTCTGGATTCCGGGAAGAGCCGCCAGCCGGTGCTATTAGGTGGCGCTC
>BOPP01000070.1:3346060-3381875 GCA_017312745.1 Gryllus bimaculatus | reverse complement strand
GCAGCCTGACCCGCAAGCCTGTACACATACGCCGTTGGCCTCGCCTCTTTTTACGAATCCCTGACCACGGAATGCCGAAGTAACATCCACGAGTACTTCGCGAGGCGGCTGCCGTAACCACGAGCGCGAGCTACATCCGCGCCCGCCCTCGACGGAATCCGACCGACCCGATCGCTCTCTGCGCGTTCAGCATGACCGCCCGCCCTGCCCCCTGCCCGCCCCGTTCGCCCCGCTCCGCTCCGCCCCGCTCGTCGCCCAGCCCCTCTCTTTGCCACCGCACCACCCCGCTCCAAACAGCGGATGCGTGGCTCGGTTTTATGAGGTGAGACAGAGAGAGAGAGAGAGAGAGAGAGAGAGAGTATGCTTATACAGTATCCAGCCAAGACAACATCTCCTTCAGGATATCTGCTGGAAACAGTTTCACCATTCCCCATACTATCGGAACCTATTACCGATTTATTTTCATCACTAAAAGTGTTCTTTTTATCTATACTTCAACAACGACGACCATATGAAAAATGCTGCAATTTCGCGATTTGCTCCTCAGGCGGGACTGTTCTATGACGGGGACATACAAAAACTGGTGCTCCTCTGTGACAAATACTTGTATCAGAAGAATGGTTAAATTACATCGAAAAATATTTTAATGTTTGTAGTTTACATCGCCATAACACATTTTCGTTTTTTCCACATTCATTTTGTTTAACCAAACGGAACTAACCTTATAGAAATATTTGCTGATTTTAAGAAGAAACTGTTTTTGGTGATCGAGGTTTAGTAGTGAAGCGGCTGCTACTGAGCAGGGGCAAAGACGTGAACAGTGGGCCAAGGCGAATTCCTCGCAATTTTGGAATGTGTCCAGTATAGGAGAGAGGTTGAGAACCAAATTCAACGGTTCGAAGGCGAGCCCGACCACGCCGCGCCTGGGGAGGCGGTGAGCCTCACAGACCCCTACATAGAGGAGGTGCGCAGAAATCCGGGAGGGGGGTGTTTCGGAAGCGACCAGCTTTTGTGTTATGAGAGCCACGCACATGTCGGACCGTATGCCCGTGTAACGTAAACTAGGTTTATTTTTTTCTTCCACTTTCTTAATATCCACATCATCTTTAAGTAAGTCAGCATATTTGCGTTCGTCATTAAACCTTCGAACAATACTAGACGAATAGCGACCCTTGTTACTCTTTCGATTCTTAAGGTGTAAACTGCTTTATTTGCCAACAGTCGTTTTTGAATACGAAAAACAAGGAAGTAAACTGTATCGATTGCACCCCTAGTATGCATGCTTAAAATGGTTGCGCGAGAAGTGCACATTTGTACCAGTCATAAACGAACCCTTGTGTGACCCTTGGGAGTAGTTGAGTCACAGTCATGTTATTATATGGTATATATCGGGGAATGTGATGTCATTTATGTGATAATTAAATCTATTTGTGCATTTTTTCAAAATTATTACATTTTGTGTTGTATATATTGTCCAGAATAAAGGTGATTATATATACATATATATGTATATATATACATATATACATATATATATATATACATATACATATATACATATATATACATATACATATATACATATATATACATATACATATATATATACATATATATATACATATATATTCCTTGAACATTGTAAACTCATCTTTTTTTTTAAAGCACCATATTTATCATTGTTGTTATTATAGGGTATTTAAATAAAAAAAATAATTTTAAGTTAGCGAGATTTTCTTGTCAGGGGTTCCTCACAATCCACAATGGGAATATTATTGTCTCTTGATTTTTCCTGAAAGGAAAACATAGCCATTCTCCTCCGTAATTATCACATTACATATTCGTGCACATTGTTTCGATAAAAATTATTTATTATAATTATAAATGTAATAATTATTGTGATGAACATTTCGTTATTATATTCATTGTTAAATTGCAGGTGAATTTAACCTTGCTTCCGGTTCCGAAGATCTAATACTGAATCTTTCTAGCTCTGTTTAAAGCTGCGTATTGGATCATAGCAATTCAGGCTATTGAGGGTGAATTTAGTGCGCAGAAAAATGTCTAGCAGGTCTCCTTTTGAAAAAGAACAGCTTATCTTTGGCATCGCAAATGCGTTAAAATCAGAAAAACCGTATGAAAATGTACCGCTTACTTTTTCTTGTGCAATGTATATGATCCCATTTGTCCAACATATATGATTCAGGGCGAAGCTGATCCCAGAATCGCTTGTCCGGCCACTGTGTCGCGTGGGAGGGTGGGAGGCAACGGGAGGGGCAGAGAGCATGCGAGGGGGCATGGGGGAATGCAGGGGAATTCGAGACACGATTTGCAGCGGGCCATCGGAATCACGAAGCGGGGAGGCAACGCACGACGAAAATTGCACTAGGAAGCGACTGGTTATAAAACACCGAGTGCGCGGCCATGTTATAACAACGATGCTAAAACACGTTTCCGTCGACTACTGCGGCGTTCCGCGTCGGAAAGCATGAGTCCGGAGGAAAAGAACAGAATCGTTTAACTCATCGTTTCATTCCAAGCGAAGAATTTGCGATAGCGTTTTATAGTGAATTGCAAACGTGAATGTCGTTTCAAGCGTTCATTGCTGCACAAACCACGAGCAATTATTAATAGCCGTTTATAGTAAGACATTAAATGTAACGGAAACGGTGCAGAGACACATTCTGCAAACATGAGCCAAGATATAATTATTGCTGAAATTCCTTGAAAATAATGATAGTTTTTTTCATCCAGAAAAGCCATTCATGGATGCTATCATTTTTAGTGCCAAACGAGAACATCTGAATATAGATATGTAAAATTAACGATTAAGATTTTTGGCAAGTCACCGGGATCACGAAACAAGAAGCCATCGTTCTACGCAAATTACAGTAGCATGAAAATGACTGTGAAATACTGACTGCGCAGAGATGATATCGCAGCGCTACTAAATTATAGTGCCAACGACTTGCGATATGGTTCCCACTGAAAATACGCTCTAACTCGGGGAAAAGAAAACGGATGTTAACTCTTTCGAGTCACCGGTTTATTTTAGCTGAGGGTTTTCTTAAAAAAAACGCGTTTTTTTTCATAACAGCACAGCAAACAAGACGCACACCAATATAAAACATAACCTATAATACATACGTGTTATTTCAAATATTTCGGTTTAAAATGATTGCTTAGTTAAGAAAGAGAAGCGGGTGAGAAATCGCTGGGGTGACGAGAAAAGAACAGCATCATAGTAAGCTGTCAACAGATGCGGTGAAATGACTACAAAGTGAAAACTTAATAAAATAGAAACCTCGAAAAAGAGATACAAAACGAGAAGGAATGATATAAAAAGTAGTAGGTGATAATCGGTACTTATTTTCCGAGAAAGCTAAAAGACGTGGAGTTCTCTTATGTTCGCTATACAAGGCAAATTTAAATAAAATATATTTTTGTTTAGATTATTATACAAATGTATGACTTAAAAATTGCCATGAAATTTATAACTTTAGAAGTAATATTTTTTTAGTGAATCGAATTGTACATCTATACGTAATAAATAGTGGTAACTCCGATCTCCCTTACGTACTGTGTTAAACATTTGGTACCAGTGATAATGAATATGAGATCACATACAGTAATATTATTTCCTTTCCGTCATTATTTTAATAAGATAATTATTATTAATGTTTGATTTTGGAGAAAATCGAAATAGGTTTGGAGCAGTTTTCGGACAGTTATCGACAGACAATGTATTAGTAGAACCAGTATGCGCCGTTCAAAAATTTAAAACCAAACTTTTAAGTAGTCTGTTTTTTTATTTGTGAGGTGTTCAGCTTTCAAATATATTACATCTCATTCCTTTCGTAATTCTGTATTTTCCATTCAAAGTTTCCCAGTTATCTCATCTTTCTTTCACTTCTGGATTATTTCTTATTGTTTTCGCTTCTATCTTCTCGATCGTTTTCTCTCGTACTGTTTCATATTTTCCCGTTTGTTTCTTGTTTCTCTTGCCAATCCTCAGTTCCCACCGATTTCAATTCTCTGTAGTATTCGTAGTCACAGAGATTCTCCTACTAAACGTAATCTATAAATAATAAAAACACGATATAACAAGTCTATCACAAAATGTTCTTTCCATGAAGAAACTTTAACAAGCGACTCATTTCTTGAGAAAGAGATACACGCTTTCAACTGCAACAACTGTTTAAGCACGCCGCGTTTGCCAACGTATTCGCCTCTGTCATAAGTATGTGAACCTAGCTGATTTCCCTGCGCAAAGCAAAGGAGCTGGAGTGAAACTGAGAAAGGAGTGTTGTCGGCGAATCAACAGGTAGCGGACCAGCGCTGACAGAGGTGTCGGAAATCTTTCCCAAAAGCTGCATCTAATCTCCTCAGTTCCTGACCTCAATCTCTGCGCGTCCACTCCGCTCCTGCAACATGCAGCCTCACTCACGCTTATGCATTCGCCTGAAGCCTTTTCACCAACAACATTGCGTTGGTTGCAAATTGATAGATTTCTTCCTCTTCCTTTTACACGTATTACTTATACACGTTCACCAATTTTTTGTAGATATTACTTGACTGATTCCGAAATGTGATACGCGAGTTTCTTCGAGAGCTCACGTCAGGTTTGGGAGATTAGCTCTTAAAACACAAACAAAATGACACATCTTACTTCAAAATGTAACGCTTGCTGGCCGAGCAAAAACGTTTTTTTTGCCTGTGCGAGCAATTTATCTTGACAAGAAGGTTCTTTATATACAGTGAAATTAACAAATAAGAATAGCATTGGGTCATTTCGGTACTCTTTTCTAAATAATTTTAATATATTCTATTAGATTATAATTTGAAGAAATTTTACCCAGGGCAACTTCTGAATTTTATTTAGTGTTAAACGGATCAATTAACGCAATATGTGTGAAACGTATTTGTGTATGTTTATTCAAGAACGGAATCTGTAGAAGGCGTGGAAAAATTTCAATCAAATTCTATATGAATGGTTTTGAGTGGTCGAGAAAAAAAAACACACGGGACTTCCAAAATAAAAATGTTGCCCACTTTTTAACCAAATATGATTTAATGCAACACGCGCTGCATTTTCTGTAAAGGGGCAGGAGCTGGGCGGGGCGGGACAGAGCGAAGCAGGGCAAGGCGGGCTGGAACGAGAACAGGAAGCAGGGAGCATGATGGTGGTCGGAGAGAGGGGGCGGGTCGGAGCAATGAAGGCTTGGCGGGGAGAGCGTGGGACGGGGGACGAGGGACGGGGTGGAACGTGGTGGTGTAGGTAGATTGAAGCAGAATGGGGAGTGGAGGAAGGGTGGGAAGGGGTAGGGTAGGATGGGGCGAGGCGGGCGGGGGCAGGGCGGAGCAAAACGAGGCGGAGCGGAGAGAAGTGGAGAGGCGAGAGGCAAGGCGAGGCGGCCCAGAGCTGAGGGGAGCGGAGGAAGGCTAGGTAGGGATGTAAATGAAATTACTACATTGAGAATTCATTCCTTTTCCTGTCTAATAGATCATTTAGATAAATATGAAAAAAACCCGGCTCGTATATATTCGAATACCGGGGAAACGCCGAGTTATCTCATCTTATTTAAAAAAAATGACCAGTGCATTAGAGTAATACGAATGTCTTCCTTCTCAGTACAACGTGTCACCTCTCATTGCAGAATTTGTCAACTTGCGCTGCAGGAGAGGTAACTGCATCAACGACAGATATAAAAGGGAAAAAAATACGCGGAAGAAGAAGAAAAAGCATGCTAACTTTTCTGACAGACTGTCACAAGGTATTTGGAGCAGCGGTGTTTAATTACTTTTAATGCAATCTGCTACTTCAGACATTCCCACTTGACCACCTTCCTTAGTTTTAAAGGAAGCATATAACCAAACATCTCCATATACTATACGACGTATAATTCGTCGTTTCTCGTAGAAGGATAACGACATTCTCAATTAAGATCAGTTTGATCCTTTATTTCCGAAGGATAAATCCTAAATTTTGAGAGATTTTTTATTATTTATTGGCACCTCCTTTCCTTTACGTGTATCTCTAAGACGGAGATGGGAGTCGCTACGCAGGTAAGTGGTTCCAAGGGCTTTTAGAAGCTTTTATAGGCTTTTTAGGGCCGTTCCTCCGAGCAGTTCTCTACCTGCAGTAATGTGCGCCTGGGGCTCTGCGATGCCAGAGAGACGCAAACACTGCGGCGCGGACAACCTGCGTGTGCGAGTTCCCCCTAACCCTCCTCCTCCCACGTTGCCCCCCCCTCCCCCGCCATCCCGCGTTGCATCTCCCCGCGCTGTGGCCATCCGTCTCCCCAATCCTAATGCAACCTCACGCACCCAAACACACTGCAATATCCCAGCCGAGAGAACACCATCGCCTCTACAGCATCATTGACTAGGAGGATTCTATTATTCTAACAAACGGGCCACGGGACGCGCACGATGACCTTCATTCTTGTCACCACCTCTCCACTTACACACATTTACACTTGCGTTACAATACCACACTTGTCGGGAGCCTAGAGATTGTCCCGAATATGGCGGTGCGCGGCTGGACTGGTGCCCCACTGGGGAGAAAACTCGGAGAGGAAATTCTGAAAACAATATTTATTTCACTTCTGATCGAGTAACATTTCCATAATTCGTCTCATTTATCGCAATTAAGCCCTCCTCTAAACTTATATGTATCGCGTCTCTGACCTTCCATTATGATACTTCAAAGAACCAGTAATCTTGAGAAATGCAATTGAAAACCATTTAACTTGATTTTTGAAAGTATAAACGGTAAAAGAATGAATATATACATTTGTACATTCTATTGCAAGAACTTCTTCTTTAAACCTATTTAACCATTATACCTGCCTTTTTTCTCGGTTAGCCTTTTTTCTACGGTTCATTTTGCAATTACCAGAAATATCTCCAAAACGCAATTATTTTCTCTGTGGTTCTCCTCCTTGTGGTATTATATGCAATGGAAATCGAAAAAACGCGATGATCCGTATCACAAAAAGCGTATGTACGATGAATTTTATGTTGAAGAAATTCTGCTTGCATCCATTTTGCGGAAAAGTTATGCAAGTATTCATGACGGAATATAAAGAATCCATCGCTAGTTTCCTGTGCCAGATTGAGAGAGAGAGGGGGGGGGAGAAAAACCTAAATTCCACAAACAAAACACTTTGTTGTTTTTTTTTTTGTTTTCTTCCATGAAGAGTTCTGTCGTAAAACAATTACATGGCCCATCGTAGCAATTCACGGGCCGCCAGGTAGAAAAAAGACCAATTCCACATCTGGCTCGACCGCCATCGGCGTGAAAATGTTTTCATTGGATCCTGCTCTATCTCCTGCATTTATACAAGTAAAACTAAGCACGAATCTTCACTGGGATATTTACTGTTTTTTACTAAAATAAATAATAGCAAAATAAATACATACAATTTATTTTCACACTTTTCAACTTCATATGTCACCAGTATTAATCAACTGACTCCATAATACACCAATATGTATTATTCACCGATCGTAAATTATTAGTATTAAATAAACTGAGCAGTATAACATATGCCAAGTATATAAACACATTTTTAAAATAGAGATTGTTATCATACGAGGGTCATTTCAGACGTCATGGCACCTATTATTTAGCCAATAAAGCTGCAGGAAACAAAAATCAGGATATGCAATTGAAAGTCACTGGAATGTTCTTCCCAATACTGGTACTAATTTCAAATGCGGATGCAAGGCACTATGGGTAAGGGACATTGAAAGATGGGTAAATGGAGATCATTGATTTATTCGTATTACATATCCACAAAACAAAAGAGTACGAGTAATACTCTTACTCTTACGAGGTAATAACCTTCAAAATAATCCCCTAAGGCGTCCACACATCTTTGCCAAAAATGAAGGCGCTCAATACCATCAGCTGTGTGTGATGTGTCTAAGTGCGCTACCTCTCGTCGATGCGCTTTCACGATGTCCTCTCTGTTGCAAACCGCTTCCCACGCTGCGTCGTCTTCAATTTTGGAATGAGATCAAAGTCGCGCAGACTGAGAACAGGGGAGTGCGGAGAGTGTTCCAAGATCTCCCATTCCGCACAAAGTTCGGGGCACAGACTGCAGTGTGGCTTGTTGCATTATTATGGAGGAGTATTGCATTGTTGAGAAGCGCTCAACGTTTCCTCCGCAATGTACGACGCAGAATGTGCAGCATGAATGTGCTGCAAGAATGTGCTGCAGGAATGATCTTTACTACGTGGCAGTGACAGTTTGGCCCTCACAAACAGGATGGCGCACAAGAATGCCTTTGCTCATAAGCCAAAATACGCATGACCGTAGTGGGTGTTGGATTCTATCGAAGCTTGCCGGCAGACGGGAGGGCAGGCGGAAGGGCGGATGGGTGAACGAGCAGACAGACACAGATAGCGCCAGACAGAAGTATACCGACATACAGAGACAGACCGACATACAGAGACAGACCGACATACAGAGACAGACCGACATACAGAGACAGACCGGCATACAGAGACAGACCGGCATACAGAGACAGACCGGCATACAGAGACAGGCCGACGAAAAAAGACAGACAGACGAAAAAAGACAGACAGACGAAAAAAGACACTCTGACGTTTTGCCGTCAATTGATTTTTCAGAGATATCAAGGACCCACATAAAGTGGATTTTGTCTTTATAATCTGTTTGCACATTTATACCGCAGTAATACAATACTTTCTCAATAGTACGTAAATGTGTAGTAAGGCAAGAAGGTAAAAGTAACGATAGAAATACTTTTCAATTTTGAATATTTATTTTAGAATTGGGTTAACAATCGTCAATTCGATGGATGAAGGCACAACATTCATCTGGAATGTTAATAATTCAACACGTTTTACCAGTGTAGGAGCCTTGAAACACTGAAAAATCTATTTTTTGTTTTTTTAGAATTCGTTCGGAATAAAATAGAGCAAATCAATTCGTCTTGTCGAGGTAAATCGTATGAGTAATTGATAATTCCTCGAAAAATGTCATAAAACCCGTTTCATTCTCTTAACCTTCCTCAAAACATGTTAGTTCTACACCAGTAGACCGAGACGCGTCGAACGACACTGCACATGACCCGAGTGGCGTACTAGAAAAGGCCTATCCCTAGGATCCTGTCAGACACACGGACACAAGGAGGTTACCCAATTACTTGCTCGTTCTATTAATCGATGTACTATCTCATAACCTACAATTTCGTAATATTACAATAACATTGTAATATTATTGTAACTGTTTTCGGAAAGCAGGAATTTAGAATTTAGAATTACGATTATAAAACTGGCTGCGGTAATACATAATGTAATCTTACAGTTCTGGATTGCTAACGATCTAATACGTATTCTTAATGAAACTGACAGACCATCGTCATTTGTCACGTTTTATTGTTTAATTTATGTTTTAATTTTTTAATGTATTCAAGATGATTTATGTGTTTACAATGTTTGTAGACAATGAAGTAGAAACTATTTGCCAGCAAGAAACATAAAATAGCATATCATAAGTCGAAACATGGAAACAGCTCCAAAAGCTAAGATCGTTCCTAATCGGAGCCAAATCCGGTGCAAAGAAGTGGCAACGCCTCTCATCTTGGCACAGCCCACTTATCAAATGGTCCAATACCCTTCTTTATTAGAAATGAGCTGACGCAGCAACTTCCGTAAAATTTTACTCCACCGCCGCCCGCGACGCCGCGCTCGCACTAGTCGACGCGCTGAACGTGACTCTGCTGTAAAACTCAGCCCCGTAAATTCCACCGGCGACAGGTCGAGTCGGCGCGGACCGGACTTTTACAACCCTCCGGTAAAGAAGAGCCCCGCGTTACGCGACAGCTGACGTAAGAAAATCTTTTTACTTAACAAATACAAGCGGCCGGCGACCGCGAAGGAGAAAGAGTCGCGGTTTTACGCAAGGGGTCGCGGGGGGGGGGGGGGGGGCGGCCGCCCCTCATCTCCTTTTTGGTCCGGGCCCAATAAACTTGGGGAAGCCAAAACAGAGTTCCGTCTTAACTTTTAAAGCAGGAGAAAATGTAAGATGCGGCGGAGCGGCTGTGTTAAATTGCAAATCCATCAGCACATTTCACGGGTCGCTGAGCTCGCGATGCTGTTGCGGTCGTGGGTACAGCGTCGGTCGCTAAGACAGGGCGACGACACTCGGTTGCAAGGCCGCGAAAAGAAGTGGTCTGCAAGGGCGGCAGTCGATGTTGTTGCCACACACAGATTATCATGTTGGACACCTGTTTCAAATACCTACATTCATGCTTCATGTCTCAGCTAATGTGAAATTATTTAATTAAATTTAATATAAAACATATTAATTATTTATCAAAAATAAAATCCGAATCCAAAAATAAAAGTTGAAATCATTCCACAGTAATGTAGATTCTACGGCCCAAATGAGAAAGAGAAATGAAGGTGGCCGATTAACTCGAACGGGAAACTACTTTTAGCAATCTAAAAACTAGAAACAAATTTAAAAAGTTAAAAAAATATTTACACATAATGAAATGTGATCTAAATGTAAATCAATAAATGTAATGTGTGCAAAACACTAATCGTTTCTTTACGAGAAATAATTACCAACAAAAAAAAGTCATCCACTGTAATCAACATCTTCTAGAACTACTTCGCCACTGAGATCGGAACCACATACAGAACTAATTTAATTAGTTTATGGGCCAATAATGAATTGATGAATAATGTTTTCGATCATTATTCATGATGGAAGATCTTAACTCTTGCCTCACGATAAATCCAGTTGACCCAAATAAAACTAGTTGTTGCTCAGAAAACTGCCAGCTGAAGACTCTCGAAAATAAAATATAGGGCGAAAAAAATCAGAATAAAAGTAGCCATTTTCAATATTTTTGGGTGTACTTGATAATGGAAAAAAAGAACTTGTCTTCGTGGACAATCTTGAAATCTACATGCCGAAGAGCGTAAGAAAAACGAAAAAAAATTGTTTATATAAAGAGCAGATATTTTCGTAATACGTGTTTTAAAGAAATATGAAGCAAATGTTGAAATGTCTATTGTTACTTGTCTTTTAAGAACAAAAATATTTTGCTTTCGAGAAATAACAGAGTAAGGAGGATAATGTTCCTGTGCCATATATCTAATGTTGAATCCAATATTATTAAAAATTTGAAATTACACGCAGACCAATGGTATACTAACGTCTTAATCCATCACGTCGCAGGGAATAATTATTATACTCTGTGACCTTTTGCTACGAACATTTCTAAAAAAACCTTAGCTAAAACATTAGTTACAACCTTACAGATTTGAAGATATCGCCGAATACATCGAACTACAAAGTTGCAATAAATACCGAAAAAGAATAATAAGAAAGCAGAGTTTATTTGTCTCAGCAAACTGGAAGTACATATCTAAAAACAAACCTACTCAAAATCCCAGGAGAATGAGAAAGTGACCGTTCGTTTACACACAGCACACTAAGAGACGTGACTTGTTGGTTACGAAGTGTTTGTAAGTTCCGAATCTTTATTTAATTTTCCTCGCAAAATTTACAGCAGTGTAAATGAAAACCTGAACTCAACTGCATTGATATACGCAAGAGGTTTAAGAGGACTCTAGACGCGAAGAAGGTCGAGAATTATGTGATAACCACTCTTCTTTGATATATGGAAAATGCTGCTATGACGACCGTTGCTGGTGTACAACAATAGTGCGGTAAGATATTTTTGAGAGTTTTATTCGTTTTCTATTCAGATCCAACCTTCTTGCGTGGTGTTTCTGTGATCATACACAAGAAAAATAAAAAGCATGCTGGCTATTCTGTTGTTGAATCATCAGCATGTAGGTTTCTCTGCGAGAGTGCAGACGAAGGAAGGGGTTATCATTCATGTTCGAGGCACGATTCGAATTCGCGGCCTTACGCAGGCAAACGCCGAGTCGCGCACATTCGCTTAAAGCATCTTCACCATGTGAGATTTGTACTTATATTTATACATCCAGTTTGCAATTGTATTAAAGCGCGCTCTGTAATTATATATATTTTTACAATTTATGTAGCAATTTTGTAGTTCGGGCTGCTCTAAGTTACGCTTATTTATAGTAAATTATAATTTTCTTACAGTAAATCTTCCACATCAAGAGATTGCTCGCGATCATTTTTTATTTGCATGCGATTCAACGTTCCTTATAATGTCGGTGAAAGATATCACTAGACACTTTCTAGCCTGTATGCAGCGGTTTTTCTGAAAGCAAAAAATACTGAAAGTATGGAATACATTAATGTTTAATGTGCATTTGTTTCCTGGTTTTCATTTAAAGACAGAAATATCTTTTTGAGCAATATTTTGGATTCTTTTATCAATTAATACAAGAACACAATCTACGTATCCGGGACAAATTCCGTAATTTGAAACAAAAACCAATTTTGAAATTGAGATTTCGGTGTAGTATTTATTACCACGGTAATACGCTTCAGTTTATCATCGCCACGGAATGTTTCAAGTCAAGCAACAATATTGGAAAGCTCGTCTCGGAAACTACGATAAGATGCTTTAAAAACCCACAGATATGTTTGTGCAAACTTCGAGCTGGCAATATTTCCTTAATGTGGGCAGAACGATATAGCCCCTGCGGCCGCAGCACCAGCAGCAGAAGGAGGAGGAGGAGGAGGAGGAGAAGCAGCATCAGCCTACCATGAAAGTTCTAGCGACATCTTAGCCGGCAACGACTAAGTAAATCCTATCACCCCGCCTCTTGTCGCCTCGCGCTTCCACCTCACCCTGCCGCCGCCCCGCCCCTCGCCCGCCGGCACCCACGCCGCGCGCTGGATGCTTCGCGAAGCCTGGCTCGGTTGTCTTCGTCGTCGTCGTCGTCGTCGTCTGTCGTTCTGTCTCGTCCCTGTCTAACTCAGCTCCGTTCCTTCGCCCGTCCCTCGTACACCGTAGGCCGTCGCGTCATCGCTTGGCCCCGCCCCGCTCTCCACCCCGCACCCCGCCACCCGCTCCCGTCCGCTCGCCCCGGCGCGCCCTCGCCGCCCACCGCGCCGGAGGCGTTAGCCGGAGCCGTTGGCCTCGCGTCCGGGCGCATACATCTACACTGACCCAGCGTCTTCCCAAAGTTCCGGGCCGACCTCGGAAAGTTGGAAGTTGGGCGATAGCGTGGCGCGGAGCTCGCAAGAGGGGTGGGAAGAACGGGAGGACGGCGAGAGGGAGAGGGCGGAGAGGGGCGGCAGGGCCGGGGCTGGCAACGGAGCCTCGACGCGCAAGAATCGAGAGAAGCGCCGCCGTTGATTGGGAAGGGGGGACTGTGAGGTGTCGGCTAGTTGCTCTGATAGCCTGGTAGAGATGGATCTTGCCCTGTCCGACCGAGTTGGACTCCGACGGTCATCGCTTCTGTATCTGCCATATGGGTTTGCTGAAGAAACAATGATGGGTAGCAGTAAGCACTGTGTTTTTCGGCCTGGTAATAAACTGGAAGATTAAAAGTGGGTGGGACCAGTGATGTAGCGGTTCAGATTACTCAACTCATCCTGAGAAACGGTTAAAAACCCGGTTGAATACTCTGGAAGTTGAAGGTAGATAAAAGCTTTTTCGAGCGGGTTTTCCTCGGGAGTTCTCCCCTTTCTCCTCTCTGTGATTCACCATATCGAACATCGTTCATATCATGTATCGTTAATCTTTTACCATAAAAATCAATCAAACCATTTCCCAGGTATGGCCCATGATTTTAACGTCACTGGTGTTATATAACATAATTTTCTCTGCATCCCCGACATTGTATCTTTAAAGTTTGAGGCAAATGCTGAATGAAAGAAACTGTTTTTGTGGCAATATTATTATTTACAGTTTAATGATATGCTCGCAAAAAATGTTTGAATTATGATTCGTCTGTAAAAAATTAAAAGCCAACAGGTGGCTATAAACTTCTCAGCAGAATCTTGTGCTATTGGCTTACTACTCTGACTGTTACAATTTAGTGTTTCGCAGCGCGTTCAATTTGGTAGTTGGAGTAGTTCGCGGATGGAGTTGGAGTTATTGGACACGATGGTGGAGATTAGGGGATTCACAAAACAGCAGCACACAGCAGTGCTCCCCTAAATTTATTCCATTGGCGGCTAATTTCTAATTTTTCTTGTATTGAGGCATTGTTTAGACAAGGTGGAGTGTTTTTTTTAAAACAACTTACTTGTGTCCAGGTCAATTTCACGTAGTCTTTTTCCAGATTAAAATAGAGTGTCATTTTATGAAGGAAAACTTAAATAAATCTTAAGAATAAGAGACAACAACCCACAATGAATTTTGAAAATATTGTTTTATATTATTATACAGACATTGAATTATCGCCAGCCATTTCTGAGGATAAAGTAAGAAGGTAATAAAGCGAAAAGCAATATAGAAATGAAGGTTAATTGTAAAAAGAATACCTCACAATAGGATAGAGGAGGAGGGTAGAACATGGAGGATTACGAGAAGCCAAAAAGAGTATGTTTTTGTCTCTAGCTGACAGTGACAGGACAGATAATGGATAAAATGTTTGGATGTAATAAAACAGCGCGAGAAAGCAGAAAAAACAGGAATGCAAACGCTACGGCGCAATGGGAGCAAGAACTATAAAAATGACGCGATCAAATTCGGTGCCGTGAAGGATGAGTCGACGATGGCGGGCGAGGACAATTGGGATACTGAGGATGCCTGATATATAAAAACAGCCCGGAAGTGATGGGTGGAGGAGAGGCCGCGCGCGCCAGCGGCGGGAGGCGCGCGGCTGCAAGAAAAGCGTCGTTAACGAGGCTTGGCGACGGAGGCGGCGAGAGCGGAAGCGCCCTTCACTCCGCGACGCGCCCGCATGGGGGGAAGCGGGGGCGGCGGGCGCGCACGCACAGCGGCGGGGGGGTGGGAGCTTGTGAAGACGAAGGCGCTGGCGCCCAGGCGCAGGGAGACAAACGGCAGAGAGAGCCACGGGGGGTGGGGGGGTGGCTGTAATCACACACGGCCCCAACCCTTAGGGGTATTCATCTCGGCCTCCCGCGCCGCCCGCTGCGCCTGCCCGCGCGGCTCCGGCGCCTGCGGCCTGCGCCCGCGCGCAGCCGCCTCCGCTCTCCGCCTCCTCTTCGCGCCCGTCTGCTCCGCGTCGCTACACGCTTCAGGCCCCGCTCTCGCTGCGCCACCCCCTCCAGTCTTCACGGCCTCCCGCTGCCGCCCCGCGCAGCAATGCCCGCCACGTTCTCGCCCCGCCACATCTCTCCTCGCCGTCTTGCATAGCTTCACCTCGTCACGCTTCTTCTTGCCCTCGTCTTAGCAAACGCTCCTACGCTCGAACCGCCTCTCTCTCACAACCTCTCATTCATCTCCCTCGCCGCAGGCTCTCATCTCTCGATCGCTCCTTTTTTCAAACCCCTGCCCCGCCCTCCCCTCGTCCCGCCATCGTCCTCCTTCTCCGACCCGCCCTTCTCTCAGCGACCCATCCTCCTCACTTCACCCTATCCTTTCTCTTCCAAAACCCCCCATTCCTCTCTCCATCTGCCCTCTCACCCAGACATCTGTTCTTTCCCGACTGGCGCCTGCGCTTCTTCAATACCACCCACGCTTCTACGCCACCCGCGTCCATTCCCGCCTCACTCTCGCCGCGGCAACTCCTTCTACCATTCCCCTTCGCCTCACGCTGCTCATTCCCTTGCGCCACCCTTGCATCCACCGCCGTCCCGCCCCCCCCCCGCAGCGCCACCCCGTCGGATGATAGGCTGGCGACGCGCTCCTCGCGGGCCGTCGAGGGAGTGGCGCGGGCGCGCCGCGCCGGCGGCGGTGGTGGCAGCGGACTAAATAAATTATTGTCGCATCGGGGCAGAGTGTGTTTTGCCATATGCTTCCTCGCTTCACGCGCTCAAACCTACAGTCTGGAGGTTCAACTGTGCATAGATTCACTCTCGGCATTAAAGATATAGAAACGAAAGTGAAAAAAAAATTGAAAAATAGTTACGACAATTGTTTTAGACTTACGACTTCGGACGTAAAAAGGTAACATCATTACAATAAATCACACTTTACCATTCTTCTTGTACATCGGAATATCCCTATTTACTGACGCCAGCTGAACCAGTTACTGGCATTTATTTCATTTAAGGTTAAAGGAGAGACTAGTTAATAATAAATATGATGAAAATTGCGGTTTTGCATGATAATTATTTGAAGACCTATTTGGCATTGACATGTCTGGTCAGCGATAACATATTGTTCGAATTAAATATGAAGTATTATTAATTATTATTATTAATTATTATTATTAATTATTATTATTAATTATTATTATTAATTATTATATTGCAATATAGTACACACCTCTATCGTTTGACACAAGTGATTTTTTTTAATTTAAATACATTTCCGAAATCTTTTCTAGAAACAAAAATTATTACAGAATAAATGTTGGACACTATTAAAACTACGAATACAACGAAATGAAGATCATGCAGAACTACGTTACATTACACACATTTCCTCTGGATGTATTGTTATTATTAATCGATATGCCAATACCTGATCACAACAGCTCAAATGGTTGAGAAGTTGCAAATAAAAGTGTGTTGTTGTCTAAGACCACCTATCCTCCAAAAATTATGATATACAACTTTATGAAACAACAACCTATTTAATCCAGATAATGGTTATCAGAAATACAAGCTATAAAAGTGTATATGCGATACAGAAATGGCAAAACGAAGTTCCAAAACCATGTTCAACATTGTAATGGGACTAAAAAAGATAACTTTTACGGCTTTTTCATGGCTTTTTCTCAGAACACAATATTACATCAAATAATGCATTCTAGAGTGACAAATTATATATTTAACATGTTTGCATTGGAGTTTTGATACTTTGTAACCGCGACAAAATTAAATTAATATGTTTCATTTGTGTGCGTTCAATTTTAAATTTTCCTCGTGTGTCATAGAATTAAAGAATATTTTTTAGTTTATTTTAGTTGAATTGTGAACTATTTTCCAAATACATTGTTAGGTTTTACGTACAAGGTTATTCCTCACGCGTCTCATACACCCAATGTAACAACTTTAATTTCTACTCGTTCTCATAAATTGTATTACATTATTCATGTTTGCAGCATTCCTCATAATTGAGAAAAAAAAGAGTATGTCCAATGTTTTTGGTGAATCAACTCGGTCCATTAATAACGTAACACCAGACTTACAATAAATGAATAAACGTTAATAAAACTTTTGAACGACATTTTCTCTTTTCTGAACTACATCTACATTTTATTAAATTATAAAATTACTCTACAAGAGTCAATGAGGTATAGATAAAAAATAAATTCCACGTTAAAGAAAATAATTTTGTGTTAGAATTTTTACATGACCCAATAATAAAATATTGACATGGTAATGTATATAGAAAAACATGACAAAAACTAATTCTCAGGAAGTAGCGAGAGGCGAGAGCTCTGACCATGTATTTTACTTCAAGCAGTTGTGTGCTTGTTTTAACATGTCACTGCGCATAACTGGAAATTCTAGTCATGCTTGCAAAGATTACATTCAACTTTCTCCAATGACTACATACTTCCTCTGTCCTATTATTTACAGAAGAATTTTATTCTCTTCATTTGAGTCTGGTAAAATGAACCCACATTCAGTAAAGCATGTATATATTACAGATTGATATTTTTTATGAAGATTGTGACTATTTATTTTGTTAATTGTATCAAATTACTAGTTTCAACTCGATGAGGGCGAGAACTACCCATTCATTTAGATTCTCTTGACTTGGAACAGAACACTACTCACTCCGCAATGTATGCGAAATGCATTTTGAGTAACAAGCTAGGAATGTAATCGTACCTCATCTGGTATTCTTCTTCTTCAAACACGATTTTCTCCGTGTTGGCTCACGGTATGTTCAGCATGCTGAAATCAATAGAAACTAAATTTAAAAACAAAGCGATGAAATAATATCAACAACAACCATAACAATATTAATAATAACAATAACAATATTAATATTAATATTAAAATTAATAATAATAATAATAATAATAATAATAATAATAATCTATAGATGATATATCAGCACATACTTTCATTATTTTGATTTGTTTTAAATTGAGAGTTAGTCGAAAATGAGACTTGCATCATTTTTAAGCGTCGTTTGGTTTATCCCAGGAACAATATAAAGGGAAAATTTGACATGTTTTTGAGAAAATAATTGTTTTAAAATCGCCTGATATAAATATGAGTCGTTACACGCATAATTACGCTAACCTACACTTAGTTTCGAAAAACTGTAAAATGACCTTACACTATGATCATTGAAGAACAGATTTCATTAAAAACCTGTATTTTCAATATTGTAGCTGTAAGAAGACGCCGAAACAATTGAACTTTTGCAATTTTCGAAAAGTCAGAGAGTTCCACGAAAATGAGGACCCCTGTTATTTTCTAAGCGTCACTTGCTCTACCCGAGTAAAAATTTCAATAAAAATTAGGGCAGATGGACGGACGCACTGACACGTTTTGCTGTAACCCAATTTTTTCGGAATTAAGGGCCCATAAAACGTAAAATCTATATTCTATGTCTCATCAAATAATATACTACATACCGGAACAAAGTGTTTCTACTTTTTGGACATCAGAGCCTCATAATAATTCTGTAAAAATATCGCATAAATTTACTGCAACGTTGCAAAATGTAAGCACAGAGTATTGTGAGGAAATTTAAAAAAAAAACAACAAAAGCATACACGTCGTACAAGATCTCGAAAAATTCAGTGAGTCCGCTTTTCGCAATTTTCGTTGCATGTGTGGTTATTGGAGGAGAATGGCAAATTAGCTATTCAGTGGCAAAGGACCATATCAGCCGTCATTGTATTTCAACTGGAAGGAAACTGGACGAAAACGAGGGTCCTGATGGTGGACCTGCACTCATGAACAATTACTTTTTTCAAATGAACTATTTGTAGTTACATACTGAAAAATATGATAAAATAACTATGAAAATAACATAATGATTAGAAGTGATCCGTAATCAACACACAAATAATCACTTATAAATAAGATTACAATTATACAAAGAATTGAAAAAATGGAATATTTGATTTATACTTGCACTATATTTCTGTTATTCTATATATATATATATATAGAATAACATATATATAGAATTCTATATATATATATATATATATATATATATATATATATATAATAAAGTTTTCAGAAACCAAATGATAGATTCTAATAGATGAAATTTCGATTTAAAATGAATATAGTTATTATACAGTAATTTATTATGAAAGCGATTTTTAATATGAATGCACGGAAATATTAAAAGAGGATCGAATTTGTAATATTTATTAGAGATTTCGTACTTACATACAAGAAAATAATTTTTAATATATTTATATTATCAATGAGATATTAACCTTAATTAAATCGATGAGTTGCTGAAGCATATTCGGCTATCAACCCCTTCGTCATAATTGTCATCCTTCAACCGAACCCTCCTTTTATAGATTCCTCCTTCTATTGAACACCAGGTGACCGATACAGTCCCCTATTGGAATTGCAGTTTTAGTGTTTTGATAACATATATTTTCTCGGTCCAAAACATGTTTCGAAAAGTCAATGTTTACTCGTACTTTGCATACTAGTCAACTCCATTGAGTCCAGCATCGTCAATTTTACTTATATGTGTTATTCAATGTTCCTGTGATATTTTTTACTGACCTTCACATTCATAATTAAAAAATTCTGAAAAATTAAGTGAAATTTTGGGTGACAAAATTTCCTGTTTCTCCTTCATCTATTGAGGCGTCACCCCAGAGAATTATGAACCGCATCTTTCCAACGCGTCTCAGAAGACCCTGACCCACGCAACGTCCCCGCCCACTCGACCTTCGCCTTCCTTCGGGCGACCGCCGGAAATTCCGTTAGCCGCCTCCACCGCAACAACTCGCGGGCAAATCGAACAAGGGCGTTACGTCAGCGCGAGTTTTGATTTCAGCTTCAGCGAGCGGTGACGGCGCGGGGGCGGCGGGGCGGCGAGCGGGCCTGGCGTCTTCCTGAGAGGGGATGCGGGTGGGGGCGGCGGCGGCGGCGACCGTCCAACGGCGGCAAGTCATCCTTCTTTCTCCCGCGCTTTCCTCCAGCGTCCCAAGCATTGGTGGACGACCAGGCGGCGCGCCGGGGAGGAGGCACAGCGGCTGGCTCGGTTGGCCTCGATCGAAAGGAAAACAAGCCCGCGGCCGAGCCGGGAGGGGGAGAACACAAGAGTAGAAGTGAAGAACCCCAGGAAATGGGTCAGTAGGTATAAAACGTTGCAGCAGGCCAACTAGACGGCTATTTCTTTACCGTGCCTTGTAGGGGGAAAGAGACGAGGCGAGCCCGCGGCCTTGGGTGTCTCCCTTCCGTGCCTGCCGCCAGACGCGAGCCGCGAGTGGGATCGGCGGGTTGGTTCGCTCGTTCCTCCGACGCGTGAGCTCCGAGCCCCGTGTGACCCGAGGCGGCGACGGCGCCGTCGGCAGCGTGCAGTGCCTCCACAGACACCGGATCGACGCGGTCGCGGCTTCGGCAGCTCCGGCTCAGCGTGCACCCGCCCGGCTTCAGTGCGTTCCGGCAGTGACCCGAGGCAGTGTGGACTGCCCTCCTGGGTGCAGTGCTCGTTTGGTGATCTGACTTGAAGACACTTGCCGTACGCCCCGCGTGACTCCCGAGTGCAAGCCAATTTTTTTGTGAATTTTTGTTGTTCGGTGGTGTCGTGGTGACGAGAGACCCAGCTTCGCCGTGTGCGTTTGCGGGTTTGTTTAGAATGAACTGATCTAGACAAGTGAGCAGAATGTATCTTCGTGGCAACGTGAACCTGAAGGTAAGGATTAATATTTCTTTCTGAACGATATTCACGAATTTGAAGACCCTTTATTATCGGACTGTCGATCTCACGATTGTGGTGAGGAGACGTCACCGACGAGCTATGTAGCACAATTTCGTGCCGCGACTTTTGACCCCTACAGACAATCGCGATTTGGAGGTTCGTGGGACGTGAGAAAAAGTCGTCGCCTGACCATTTCTCCTTTATTGGTGAAAGGGCTGTTGAATTCCAGATTTGAAATGAAATGAATGAAATTACAGGAAACGTGAATATTTTACCCAGATGTTGAAATATGCAAACAACCATATATGAATGCACGTGTATTCCTGATGTATGCGGGAATAAATGGAGCCTGGAAATATTGAAATAGACCAGGCATCCGATAGGATTGGGTTACTTTCCTCGCCAGGCGTTCATGTCACTGGGTATTCGCATAATCACTAGTAAAGGGAGCCTTTCATTCATTAACTATTTGGAATCTCATATACCAGTAAATAAGAATTAACACTACTAATTACATGCATGAAATCGACGTCCTTGAAAGCACTCAGCACCTTTAAAATTATCTTATGTCTTAATCCCATTCCCAGACAGAACTAAGCCGACAGTGGCATATTACGGTCCGCATGTTCAAGTGATTCATCAGAATAATTAGTGAGGAACAGCAAGTTGTAAGCCGTGATAAGCTTCTAGAGTCGGGACGGAACACTTCCGCCGAGGAAACTTTTTGTTAATAAAAAGACATTGAGGGTTTGAATGAGAGAAACAAGGCGGCATCCTCAGTGAGAAACTTCCGTACATTCCCACCGCGGCTGGAACCCGGCCGTAGTATACAGGTCTGTAGGTCGCCGGGGAGGCGCGCGCATGGCGTCTGGTATACGGCGGCGTGGGCCGTGCTAGGCCCAGCCAGGCAGCATGCGAGTTCAGGCACCTTTCATGTTTTAGCATTTAATTTATGATGCATTCCGTCGCAACGGATTCTCGTTTGGTTGTAACATCAACATTTATGGAACCTCTGGCAATTTTCGCTTTGCGATTTAAAGATCGAATTGAATTGTTTTCAATGTAGTGGTGTTCATGTTGTCATAAATGTAATGCATTTAATCAATGGGTAAAAGAATAAACATTTACATAACGTCACAAAAGAATGTAAAGTTACACAAGCGTCTTTAAAAATCAGCGACGTTTCGTTTTGAATGTTTGTTGCTACTTCTGAATTATAAAATAAGATGTTGGAATACAATTTTGAGATATTACAATGGCAGCTCTCTGTAATTTGATCAGTTATTATTAAATGTACCTTATTACACCCATTGTGTTGTATTGTGCTGTATTGGTAATTCTACAAAACTGACGAGCTACCAAACAGATTATTTTTCAAAAAGTCGAAATAATATCAAAGTTTGTTTATCACCATTGAAACCTATGTTATGTATATCATTGTGTTAATTGACCTACTTGCACTTATGACACATACTCGATTTGTTCTGGGACGCTACTTGGTGGAACAAGGTGTACGTTTAAGGATAACTTACCAGTTCCCAGTTTTTTGTCACATTACGTTTAACTTCTAGAACCTGTTAGTGTAACTCATCTCTCAAGCATTCCAATCTGACCTGTTTACTTTCCGGGAGAATGATCTAGATCTTCATTGTTGTAGAGAACCAAGGGACTAAGAACTTACTTCAAATCGTCTACCAAATTTTTCTTCTCAGTTTTTATTTTCTTCATAAATTTTCCGACTCAAAAGAATTTACTGAATTCGTCATTCGTTTCGTATTTTAACGCCTAGTACTTGTCCTAAACTCGCACTACAAAAAATTATTTTCTAATGCACACACAATATTTTTCTTCTTTGCGTTGGTCTTATCTGAAAGAAAAATCTGCCATCTTTGTGTGTAACTCAATCCGTCTTGCGCTACCAGGTCTGCATCACATACGTTGTAATGCATGTTAATGGCCCGTGACTTGCAGTTTCACCTTACTATTTTCAATTAATGATTGATTCCGCTGTGAGAAACTTTTCTTTATGAAACATTACTGTCATTCGCCTTTTGATGAACGTCTCTCTAACTCGTTTTCGAGCAACTCCAGCCGCTCCTTCGCGTCCCGTGGAAGCGTACATCCGCCTTGGGGCGGGTTCTCATCGCGCAGCGTCGCTCTCAGCGGCGAACTTCCCACCGCATTCGTTTCTCAGGCCGTCATAAATAAATAAGTAAATAAATAAATAATAAAGGATCCAAAAGATATAAACCACAAAGTTAAAACATATTTAATATTATAAATAAGTATCATTACGGTAATCCATAATGATAAAGAATTCACGAGAGATCAATTCCAAAGTTTTAAAAATTATTATATTTAATATTCTAAATAATTAACTTGTCTTATGTTTCGAGAATCTTATTTCATATTCAGTGGCACTACAAAGAAGACAATTATAAAATCAAATGTAATTAACATACGAAAGATGATATACAAACACTAGACAGGGTAGCGCCGGTTTAAGTTGCACTGAATAATCCATATCATACATGACACGAATACCTATCATACATGGCAGTGTTATTTAATTCTACAACGAAATTTTTCTAAATGACTGGTTTTAAATGGTTTCATATAACTAAATTATTAAGGCAACTTTAACTTGTAAATGTACTATTTAAAATTACATAGTAAATCATTACAAAAATGTGGGGAAAGAGCAGGTGTCACAACAGTATTTGTCTTTGTACAGTTGACAACAAAAAACACTGTCTTTTGCCTTCATTTGAATGATTATAATTATCTATAACTCTAGTAAAATGCCCTTTTCACCAAATAGTTATATTTATTTCATTTACAATGAGTATTTTCATACTGGCTTCGTAATGCCCAGAACCTAATACGGTCGATATCGTCGGCTGTCAGTCGACTGTTCACACTGTCTTGGAATTACTTCTGACCTGGTAAACATTGGCCTACTATTTTTTATTGACTTCTGTACGTACACTGTTTTGATTAATAGATACAACGCTAGATTAGGCGAAATTTAACTTCTACTTGTAATTTATTGATTGCCGGACAGTTGTAACAGAAACATGATGAATTACTATCTCAGTTGTAAGTGCTTTGTCCCTTGGAATAAATCGTCACTAAAAACCACGTAAGATATTTTCCAGAAGACAAGAAAAAATAATAACTGAAACTATTATCATGGCATCAATTTTTATGGCTAATAATAATTATTAGGTAATAAACAATAGACACGTACGTTATTTAATCTCACTTTGTATGAAACTTCCACGACACGACATTGTTTACAGACTTGCGAGGTTTTAAATTCAGATTCCTCAGAGCTATTTTCTACAGATCGTTATATTTTATAGTAACACCTCAAGAAAAATAGAACGTTTTAAAACAATGGAGTGAATATACTATACCTATAATATATATATATATATAATATATATATATATATATTAATATATATATACACTCTATATACTAACAAAAGTATATTGTAAAGTATTGTGAACACGAAATCTGAACATCGCCTAGGAAGTCCCAAAAGTCTCCGACGCCGGGACTTTTCTCGCAACACAGACACGCACGGAGTGCATTAGCGTTCCTTCTCCTATGCAGGGGGTTCGTTGACCACACAGACGCAGGCGCCGCCGTCAAGGCATGGCTCTTCCATTTACATCGGCTTCGGCCTCGTAAGAGAGAAAGGCCTTGCGTCAGTTCTGCCTCATTCATCGGCTCTGAACATCCGCTCATTGTTACGGTTACGAGAGAGCGTCGCCGTCCTCATCGGCAATATAGATTTTATCCTCCGCTATTCTCTGGAACGATGAGATATGAGTGTTATTGTGGCGAGAATTATTTTTGATTGCGATACGGTGTCTTGCGTAACGTTCAGGGCGTACATTGGGTATTGCGACAATAGTGGAAGGCGAATACAGCGTACAATGAGGTCCCAAACTAATGGATGCTTTAATATTTGGTGTATATTCTCGCATCCTTTCAAGCACCGAATTGGCACAGATTTCCAGAACGCTTAATTTTGCGACAGTGTAATTTTATGTATGTGTAAAATAATTAATGTTTTCTGAAAAACATGGCTAGCTCTCATTAATTACCGACATAACTTGAAATTAATATTCAAATTCATTGATTTTCTTCATTGAATTAATTAATTGAGATGAAATATTAGAAAAATACACTTTGTAGGTGAATCGTTAATTTGGAGACCAAATACTATTTAATCGAATGACGTACACATCAAATAACATTTGTTGCAATATTAATCGTCATATTTCCATGGATACGAAATATAGTTGTGAAATAAATGTTTGTCCAGAGCAACAAATTTCATTTCGGCAATGTCATCAGTTAAATTCAAAATGCGGAGCAAAACGACCATGCGAGATTTCCTGAGACAGTTTCGCGCTTACCTGAATCATGAATAGTGAGCATTACCGTGCACTCAATACGCAATACATCTTGCACAACGATCGCGCCCGTTGTCGTTCATGGCGCAGACCCACGCAAAATCCTAAACCCTTCTCAGTAATCCAAGTAATTCAAGTACTGATATAACGCCGATACGGCAAATGCGCATCTATACATCCGCCTCTGCGCACTCTCACAGGCGGTTTCATGTGCTGCGTTCACAAAGCTGGTAGAAACGCCGCGTGCACGCACGGGCGGTATGGCCCTCTAAAATTTAGAGCCTGTCAGTGCGCCGGTGGCACGGCTGGGAGGTCGGGAGGAATGGGGTAGAAGCGGTGCGAGGCACGGAATCGACTTACGAAAGCCCATTTGACTGAACTCACTGGCCAAAAAGAAACTGTAGATTCTAAAATTATAAACGTTCCTCTGGCAATACCTATTCTGTTAAATTAGGTTCGTTAATATTATACACAGTGGTGCAATCAGATTTGTCTGGGGAGGGGGACACCATAAGTGTGTTGGCCAGCCGACTTAACGTATTCTTAAAAATTATTTTTATGCTGAATTTGAAATGTATTTTTATTTATTGGTTTACAGTTATTTATAACGTATTCAATGAAAATATTGAATGACTTACTTTAGAAAATTAGTATGTAGAAAACTATGGATATGCATATTGAATGACGCTCGTTTCTGTAACTCTGAGAACAAAAATTTACGTTAATCGTAGAAAGGATACGGAGAAATAGGTCTCCTGTTTTTCATTTGAATTTTTTGCAAATTAAAAGTAGAAAGCATGGAATTTTGTATATTTTCCTTTGAGGTTAGGGTTCGTCCACAGCATGTGTTGTTATTCGTCCATCACTTTCGTATAAAAAATAGAGCAAAGTTGGGGGAACAAAATACCCATAAGTATTTACTCCCCTCCCCCATTCAAATCTGTTATTTTTTCTACATCATGATGCTATCCACTGGACTCTAATAAAAGTATAAACCAGCTTACTTGCAAAGTAGAAATAATAGAATGTTTGAGATGAAGTGCGTATCAAAGGACATCAAGATATACGAAAATCAATGCTTCAAATACAATGAAGTTATCTTTCAAGGGCAGTATTACACAAAATTCTTTCATGCAATTCATTATAAATGAACATAAACTGCTGTTTATTTTAAATAAATATTTAGTAAAATTTGTGTTCCATTATTTGCTTCTAAACTTTGAGGCAACGGATCACCTACGTGTCCAGTGTTGCACTCAAGAATTCTTTCTACGGTTGTGTTGTGACTTCTGGTTTTGCTTCTACAATGCATTGTTTCGGATGCTAGAAAAGAAAAGGTTACTCAAGTTTGTAAATTCTAATAAACACCTTAATTTCTAGAAAATATTTTTAGTATTGAAGAGTCCTGTTTTGTGATGTTACTTTTAATACCGCTAACCCTTGAAGTGCGTTACGTAAAACAACAGGGATGATATGGAACTTCATAATCATAATTCAAACTTTCATAATCACAATTCATTAATGACATTAATAGAAAATGTTTTATAAGCAGCTTCAACTTTCATTAGCTCACGAAAAAACTTTACTTGATAATGAGAAATTTGGGCTTTCAATTTAACTTCCCCGAAATACGGGGTGTTCGAAAACGGGCTCTGCTTTTTGTCCCGACTAATTCAGTGGAATGTGCTCTGTGCGTGGAGGCGCGCTCGTGGGGAGGGAGGGGGAAGGGTAGGTGGAGGGGAGGGGTAGAGCGGCGCAGGTGCGTGCAGGTGTGCTACCACTCCTCGCGCAGCCGTTTTGCTTGGGTGGCAGCGCAGTGTTGCGCGGTGGAACTGCTTTGACGAGAGGCGGCGACGGTGGCGCACTCACCAACGGGAGGTCCCACCGGCATACTAATGCACATAAACAAACTATACGTTAAATTGAAGTACACTGCTCGCTAAATCAAAGAGCAAAGTTGGACCACTCAACAGAAACGGCTTACGTTCGGATCAAAGACGAGGGATTTGGAAGGCATTTTCATTGAAGATAGGATCGTTAAAGCGTTTTAATTGCGACTGCAAAGCGGAACTGTGACTGGTATTCAGCAGATGCGGAGAGTTCTTTTTTCGTCACTTTTGCTTTCGAAACATTGTTTCCATGCAATACTCCTTTGAGTATTCTGTGTAGTGATGTATCTTTGCGTCAGTTCTGTTTATAATGCAAGCATTGGAAAGAGAATTTCGGTTCGACGTTAATTAAAAATTAAATCATGTTCATTTGATAAAATCTGAATAAATAATTAGGTCTTTGATCTTCTTAATGGTAATTTGGTTTGGTAAAATGAAACATCGTTTTTTGAAAGGATGTGATTTACATTTTATGATTCTTTTAATTGTATGTTTTTTGTATTTTGTTCCATATAAATTCGGAATAAATTTAAATGTTCGCTGAAGGTCACTTCAGTTTGACAAATTCTCGGCTTCCCCACAATTTTACTTTTATTTCTTTTCAGATAATATGGAATATTAATTTTTTCTCCTTTTCTTGTTTACAAGCACAAAATTATGCTTTGAAGTTTATATTACATGACTTTATGCAGAAGGCTCCATATTTCATAAATTTAAAATGAATTTTGCAGTTTTGAGATTACATGTATTTATAAGATGATTTTTAGGTGTCGCATGAGAAATTCCTTAATGTATGCATAATACCACTTTATGTTATACGAGAATTAAATACGACACGTATGTATTTATTTTTACTTTCCTAATAGGCGTATTTCTGGTCGAATTAAGCTCGTAATATTAGATTTATGTAATAACTAAAATTAATAATATTCCTCGTTGTTGTGCTCTATTAGACAAACGTTTGGGGTCATTTTAAAATATTATTTTTAGGTATCAAAATACTGTAGTATTTTTTGCGTCGTCTCATTAATAGGCCACTCTTGTACTTCGGAAACGACATCATTCAGTGCAAACCGAAAGTAAGACGGGCAACGATCTTCTGTTCTGGTTCGCTACTTCCAAGTAATAATATTAATCACCGTGCTTCGTCTCTTCGCCCGCGAAAAAACAACAACATTAATCGCTGTTCATAACCGGTAGCAGCCGCTCACGCAGTCAGTGGAGGGAGGTGGCGGCGCCATCAGCCACTCAACCGGCCGGCCAGCGGCGCGGCGCTCATTCTAGGTTGCAAGGAGGTAGCGGAAGCTGGCGCGAGTCACGTCGCAGATTGCTTGGAAACCGCCAGCCGGACATGCGCCACACTTACTGAGCGGGGCTGTTTCTTTGGCGCGCGTCGCACAGTGGGAGGCAGACCCCGAAATGACGAAGCTCTACAACATGGATACGCCCAAAATACGAACTTGTCTCTTCTCACCAGGTATTGTGGAATTCCTGAGAAGTAGGGGACGGATTTCGGTTCAGGCGAACAACTCAAACTGTTGGATGTCACTGGTGTAGTCAAGGCTTTTTCGTTTCGTTGAATAAACTCAGCTTGCTAAGTATTGGTTTGGGCTGTTCTTTACCTGGACATCTCGTCTTTAGTTATCCCGAAATCAGCCAAATTGGTGCCGATAGGCGTCACAGGAATCTTAGATTACATACGACAGCCGCCATTACAATTTCTAAGTGAACAAATCGAATAGGCTATTTAGGAATTTTGTGGAGAGTATTTATTGCATTTTATAAACATTATTTGCAATTACCATTCAAATTATATTAAAACCGATGAAATCAGCGAAAAATGACGACAAAAGGTATATAAATGACTTATTGGTCGAAATCGAAGAAAAATGCAAGAAATGTCATAAAATGGGACATTTCCTTTTACCATAACAAAATTAATGTCTAAACTAAAAAATTGTTCGAAATTTAAAAGAAAAAAATGACACTTCATTGAAATCCGCCCCTTACTGACAAGCTAATAATGCGGTTCAACCATCTTTTTGCAACAAACCTTTTCAAAAAGAGTACTAATATTTTTTTGTATTAAATAAGCTACACATTTTTGAGATCTACAAGGATCAGCATTAATATTAAGAACGTTTTGGTAATTAGCTCCAAAAACAGGCATATCCGTTCTATAACGCACATGAGCAAACATTATTGACATTGTATTAGACGAAAAATGAAGCTTTTTTTGAACCACTGGCACCGAATCCAGCCTTTTGACTGTAATCTTCGCTGAATCCCAATTAGACTTTAGTGATATTTACATTTATATATTTTACGTATTTTTCAAAATAGTTGTATGTATATCAATACTGAAAATAAAATATTTTTCGGAAGAGGGATGTGCGACGCGAGTCGGGGTTTGTGAAACCAAAGGTTGTAAAATAACTAGTCCAAAACACATTACTTCTCAGACGAGGTAGATACAATTTTTGTTCACTCCCCCCCCCCCACCTATTTACAGTTGGAGACTAACAAAAATGTTTCAATGTTAAAGATTTCAGAAATAATAGACATTAGGAAGTTTTATCAGAGTTGGCTTTAGTATACTGATATTCGGAACTCGAGAAATCAGTACAACATCAGCAAGGTTTCAAGTATTAAGATTATTACATCAAAGGTTAATGGTGTATTGTCGAAGAGAAGGAATATAAAAAATATGTAGTTTTAATATAATCCTATTAATTGAAATAGGGTAATCTGTGAGGTACCGCTATCTGTTAGTCCCTTACCTTCGGTTAAATCTCTATCGTCTGACCAATTATTAAATTAATCGAACATCACAGCTATCAACATTTCATCCATTTTTTTAATGTCTATTGGTTTATTGGTGATATTTTGTTGGCATTCCAAATTTTTGAATAAGAGGTGTTGTCATTACCAACATTTTAATTTATTCTATGAGCAGCTTTCGACAGTTTAACTATCATATCAGATCTGTTGGTATGCTGGTTTCAACACCTTTTATTCAAATACTGTTAATTTGTGACCAATTTTACGGTGTGTCAGACCACTGTGTGCCGGTATCGTAGTGGAGACTGTATGAGGGGAAGTCGGTGTCATCTGCTGAAGACAATGGCCACGGAAGCTGATCGGTGTCTCTCCGAGCACCTGGGACGAGATCGGTCGAGAACACGCCACTACCGGACGCGTTGTCGCCCGTGCAGCGCTGGCGTGGTGGCGTGGCGTGGCGTGGCGTGGTATAGTGTGGCGCGGCGTGTGAATGGCGGAGTAGCGTGATGATGCGCAGATTTCGTGATCCGTAAACAGGTTTTTCCACATCGTTTCGGAACAAGGCCACATTTTATGCTATGTAGGCCCGTCGCAAGTGTCCCAATAAGACGTTAATCAGGCACATTTTTGTTTAATTTAACGTATTTATTTTGATATATATTTGAATCATTTCCCGTTAAATTCAATTCATCAGTTCAAATCTTCGATACTGAAAACTTGTTTATAAAAACTAATATTTAACTGGAGATTTTAAAATACTCATTTCTGAACCTTGAAATTGAACCAAGGCGAATAAGTTTGTTAATGAGAGCAATGGAATATCCAAGAAATTTAGAAAACAAATTCCATGCTGAATCTTACTTAGTGACGAGAACAATTTATGTCCGGTTTAAAAAACATGTAGTGAATATCGCGATGCCGTGAAGCACGCTGACAGGAATAATATATGATTCTTGTAAACGTAGCAATAAATTATTGTACTCGCGTTGTTTTACTGAAGGTCCGTTTCCCTAATACTGTTTCTACATACGTGTGATACACAAAAGCAGGGACTTGCGACGAGGGACCTCTGAGACAGAAATGAGGGCCACTAAAATATTCGCAGCTACAACGCTTAGCATGGTAAGCTCTGTACTAACAACGCAGTTTCTGGAAAGCCGCAGAAACGACCAGCGTTACGTACGAACTAGCCGGAGGGTAAAATGCCTTTGGTTTCCCCCAGGTGCCGTACGGAAAGTGCATTGTACAGGCAAACGGGCAATAAAGTGACCTATTTCAAGTATATGGATCTAGGTGTAATCCCTTTGCTGCAGTTTGTTGACTTATATCTCGGGGATATGTAGCACGAATTTTAGTTTGGTTCGTGAGAAACCAGATGATAACTTACTAAGTTATCTATCGTATTATTGAGCTCATGAGACGGGTTTGTCGAAATTTATTCACTATATCATGAACTATCATACGATTATTTCTCGTTCGGGTAAAATACAAAAAAGTATTTGCAGTGCGAATTACCATTCACACTGCAAATATTTTTTGTATTGTACACGAACACGGCTGTAATAGCTTACCACAGTAATTTGTAGATTACGCACTACACGATTACTATTCGTTCTAATTTTTTTCTCAAATGTATTTCATTCGAGCGTGTCCTGTGCTGGTTATATAATCTTTGCTCCTTGAAGAAAATATTTGTAAAAAAATTCGAAAAGTGATTACTAGATGTGTTTGCGATCAACATAAACAAATTTAGTAACCGCTACAGATGATGCGGTGTCTTGTACGATGCAAATGAATGCAAGTCCTAAATTCAAATAAGTGTCGACATTGTATTTTAAACATTTTCTCCAATAAAAAATATCTGCAAGTTCTATAAAGGAATTGTAATAAATAAGACTAATGAATGAAATATAGACGTGTTTCACTGTTTTCAAAGCTTAACTTTATTATTCTGCATTTTTATTAATTTTCATATTTTTATTTCAGAAATATAACAATATTTAGGAAAATAACATGTGTGTCTTGTGTGACATATCAAACTACAATATGGCAAGAGGATGAATTTACGGCTCTTGGCATACATTTTAAAATACATTATAACAATGCGACAACACAGAGCGCCTAAGGTTTCCTTTCGCAGAAGTTCGCCGTTTAGAAAGACCATGTCCAGATTATTAATATCCACTTTCTAACAAGCGTGCATGAATCGGCATGTGGGCATGATAATGTGCAAGTGTAGAAATATTTCAGTGCGTTCATGTCGAACGAATTTGCCTTTTGGCGTATTCATTGCAGATTTGTTAATTGGATGAAACTTTTGCAATCTTCAGCAATAGAAGGCTTTCGTTTCATTTTGCGAGACATATTTTACGAAATACTTCCTGTAAATAAATAGTAAGTGCCGCACTCATATGCAACTGAATGTTAGGATATAAAGCAACATCGAAAATTAGTTTGCATTTTATGACGAATTTAAAATTTAAAAGAAAATTACTATTTTAGTTTGAGTCTTTACATTGTTGTGCACCTCCAACTTCATAATCGGTAGATTGACACACGAATAACAGTAACAGATACTGATAATCAAGGGTTTCATTTTATTTATGTGAATAAATACGAGTATAGTAAATTTAAACAATAAATTCATCATTCGGTACTCACATGCATTTACGTGCATGTTGCGATCGTTCATTCATGTATACGGCCTACCTCAAAGAATACTGTGATAGACGTTTTGCTTCATTAATCTATAGAATAACTTATTTTTCTTCTTTTTTTTTGGGGGGGGGTGATTGTCGATAACTCTAAATCACATTTATATAGCGATTTACGTCGTTTTCACACGCACGTTCATAAATGCAGAACGTGAATACCGTGTTTTTCAACGGTACACGTTCTTTCCACGCAAACAAAGTAGATATTTGTTGCCTTAATGTTTGAACCTTTGGATTTTATTTGATGCTTCCGTTACAGTCTACATTCATATTATATGAGTTTTCAAGGAAACTATTTTCAAGTTAAAAAAATAATCTGGTTCGCATAACTACGTGACGTAAATCTCATCACCCCTCATGAATGTTTTCCTGCTTTTAATTGAGGAAATTATGTGCCCTTTATAAGACATATAAAAGCTATATGAAAGAGGAAAATGTTCATACAGTGAGTTACAATTTAAAGTCACATATGCTTGAATGTTTCATAAATAAGTAGATGCAACGCAAATTTAATTAGCATACTTTCAGTTTTTTGGCTTAATTATTGATTATACTAATATTATACTGAGAATATACAGTATACTGACAATACATAGTATGACTCGGAAGAATTTGTTTTTTTTTATATTTTCGTTGCGCAAATTGAAGCGTTAACAAATTAGTATTATAGAAGAAACATCTAACGCCAGATTTGACGAGCAATATTGTACCTACCCTTGGAATTAATGTATTTTGTCGGACGTTGTTGATTCACGAGCAAAACAATTCCAGCCAGCGTAGGACTTTACGCGCCTACATTCATTAGAGAAGCACCCACGATGCTCGAGGCCTCAAAACATACACCAGGGCGCCTGAAGATCTCAGAACCTGTTCCAAAATCGGTCTCCGCTGCGACTGGATCTGGGTCCCCGGCGCGTTCAATTTCACTGCCGCTGGAAACATAGCGGGCCGGTGGCGGCGGCGGCGGCGGTGGTGGCGGCGGCAGGGTGGCTTTGTAGGCAGAGGTGCGCAGTGAGAGAACACATGGGTTTAAGTGGACATATGTTAATGATTTAGTCATCTTTGTATGAACCGTTATCATAAGTGCACCTGAACTTGAATTGGGAAAGGTTATTCAAAATATTTAAAAAGTATCTCGGTGATATCTCATCCACAATGACTAGAGAGACTCCGAATAAAATGTTCACGGTAAAAGCAAAACTGAAGCATTAGAATTTAGGAATTTACGCTAGTTCAAGCCAATCGCTAAACTGGATTGTCTCTCGAAAGCCAGTGTGCAATACGCGATACATCAAAATGGTGAGGGATTCTCACATTGGCCGTAATTTATTAAACATTGATTAAATACAAATATAGTGCTTTCATTTAATTTTAATGCGCATTAACGAAATACATTTCCAGAAGCCGTTTTATTTAGAATTTATGTTATAATTGTGCAGGAAGAACATGAATTGGCCAATGCCGGTCATAAACCATAATTCTGAGTTATTCAAGTTCACTATGCGAGATTCTCCCTTAACAATCCTCTTCCCATTCCATATTGTAGGTTTCCATTTGCTATCCGTAGGGCAGGATAAAACCACTAATTATCTTATTGCCCCTCTATTGATTTGCTTGTGTACGCCAAACAGCAAACGAGCAGTAACAAAAAAATTCATGAATGTGGCTTATGATTGTTTCTAATGGATCCCTTCAGATACAGAGTTAACGAAGGCTTATTCTGGAATAAGCACTACGTAATAATCCGAATGTTTGGCGCTGCAGTGCCTCTGATCGGAAGGTCCTATGTTTGAGTCCCGACGGCACGATTTTCGACTCTGGCTTATCAGCTAGGGCTAACTCAGTCGCTGTCTAGAGGAAAATCCTAACAGCCGGCTGCTCAAATCGGTTCCATGGTTTCTCCGATCAACATCAGGCGAATGCCGGAGCAATACCCTAACAAACGGGCCACGGACGCGCGCGATCTTCCCTCCTCTTCCTTGTTCTATCCTCACCTCTTACTTACACACACTTACACTATGACGCACTACAGTACCACACATGCCGGCAGATCGGTCGCAAGCTTAGAGCTTGTTCCGGGAGGGGCGGTATCCCGCTGGGGGGAAATTCCTGGCTGGGGAAAAACCCCTCTAGCCGACAACAGGTCGGCGTCGGATATCGTCATCCAGCGAGGGAAGACCATGGCCACTTCCCGAGGAAGAAACATGCACTGCACTTACGGGACACAGCGTTAGCAGTTGACGCGCCCGGAATCGCTAACAATCATTAAAAGAATCAGTAAAAGAATTATTAAAACCGTCATTAAAACAATCAATTAAAACAATCTTCCGAATGTTTTCCTTCGCGCTAGCTGGTTGTATCCGCGAAGAGGCACTTTCTCGCACTGTGGGGGCGGGAGGCGGGCGGCGCTGGAGCCATGTCCTATCCTCATCGCGCCGCGTCACAGCTCCGTCGGTTTCACTCGGTGCCTCTGACCGACTTGATGGACCCCCGCCGGCTGTGCGCCCTCGCCGCCCCCACCACGCTCCTCGCCCCGTTCCCCGCCGCGCGCGCCCGGCGCACGGACATTGAACCGCAATCAAGGCCACCTGACGCGGCGACGCCGCTTGACCTCTTTCGGCAGTCAAAAAGTAGGTTGGAGCTGCAGCGGCGCCGGCGCCCGCGTCGGGCACAGATGGGCGCGTCTGGATAGGGGGCGGACGCGGGAGGGAAGGAGGGATGCAGGGGGACGAGATGCGGAAGTGGCTAGTGTGGAGGCGGCGGAGGTGAGGTAGGATGTGGGCAGGAGGCGAGGGCCGTAGTTTGAGGTCCAGACAGGAACAGATGTGGATGCTGGTAGGGAGAGAGCAGAAGGTGACAGCCAGAGGTCCAGGCACTGACGGATGTGGAGGCGGGGATGGCGCGTGGTTGGAGGTGAGGGCGGATGCGGAGGCAGAGCAGAGTGGAGCAGGAGGGGAAGGCGGCGGTAAAGGCACAGGCAGTTCGAGATCCAGATGGGAGTGGATGTGGAGATGAGGCAAAGTGAGCGCGGGAGGCCAAAGTGGGGAACAGGCACTAGTCAAAGGCACGGACGGATACGGAGGCGGGAGTGGAGTCAAGGTGGGAAGTGTGGGCGGAT
>BOPP01000070.1:3322354-3335680 GCA_017312745.1 Gryllus bimaculatus | reverse complement strand
GCCCGTGCTCGCTGGCGGTCGGCGCGCGCACAAAAGAGGCTCTATTGATGCGCGTCGGGAGCGGCCGGAGCGACCGGCTGGCCAAACCGGGCGCCAGCCCGTCTTTTCTTTCGCTAATCATTGTTTGCGAACGCTTTGTGCTCGATGTCACCCCTTTTTCCGCGCCGCGGCGGCGGGCCGGGATGGAGGGCTGGCCGGGGGGGGGGGGGCGAGGACGGTGCACTCGGAGCGGGGCCGGCGTTGCTCTAGCGACCGCCTCCGAGCCCGCGATCCGGCCCGGGCCGGGAGCAACGGGAGAGGCGAGAACAGCAGAGGCAGCGAGGGCGGGCGGGTGGGTGGCGTCGTGGGGGACTCGAGGCGGGGGTGAAGCGGGGGGTCGAGCTGCCTTTTTCCCATTGGCGCTCGCGAGAGCCTCGATTCTAAGTGAATAAAAGCTCTGTGTGCCCCCGCGGTTAAGATAAGGCCACGAGTAACAAGTGAAAAGCCTGTTGGGAGCGCTGCCGCCGTGAACGTGGATGTGCGCGCCTCTGGCGGGGGGGGGGGGGGGGGGGGGAGGGGGGGGGGGGTGGGTGGGGCTGGCTCGCGGTGGGGTGGGGGAAGAAAAAAACACTGCGTGCGGTGTTCTGTTTCCCGTGCTGCATAGGTGAATTCTCCGGTCGCGTCCCGAAGAGATCAGGATATCCCGTGTAGAGAACCGGATGTTTTCTGTTTCGCGTTATAAAGCATTGTTTTGCGGATTCCTGTTAATAGAATTCGTACTACGCGTCGTGTTCGTAAGCTCTGATTTATTAAATACAGTTCTAATCGCTGCTTTTCCGGTGCAATGTAAAGTGAAACAAGCGTTTTAAAACTACTTGTAACATTCGAACATTTTATAAGATCATATTTTCTAGAATCTAGTTTTGGTAAAATGAAAATGATTCGAAGGGGAAGTTTTAGTGTATACATTTTTTCAATACCTTCTTATGTCTATCTGTTTATTCGTTTTCTAGAGAAAAGGTCAAATATTTGTCCTTGTACATTATGCAAGGGAAGACTTGTCAAATTAATGCTCGCGGGAAAGATGACAAATGTAGTACATACAATGTCGTTTAATGTAAGTAAAATAATATTTAATAGTAAAGTGTGTAATAGTAAAGTGTTACTTAACGTACGTTTAAGTAATACATTATTAGATACAGAATAGAAATAAAAAATCGTCAGAAAAGCAATGTTTATTTTCGAAGGTGGTGCAATCTTGTCATAAAATTAAATTATAATAAGTTCTGTTGATTCCACGCACAGAAGTAGTACCACAGTTTAAATAGTGTCTTTCTTTATAAATAGATTTGTTAATTTCGTTACCTAACCAATTGATTCGTTCTGAGAAAGAAGTTTTTCGCTGACATATTATTTTACGTTAAAAAATAATTATAGATTTTTTGGGGGAGCGATTTTTCAACAAATAAATATTACTTGCTCTATTTATGTCGTGATCCCGAAAACCCACACATAACATGCAATTAGACCGCTATTAATCTGGAAGTGAGTGGTTGAACATCCCCCCGTGAAAGCTTGCATTTTGCCCAGGGCGATTTCGCATTTCTTTGTGTGTTAAACCGCATTGCAGTATTATTCGCGGAATCTGCTCGCCTCAGATGAGACGGCTGATCGCTCTGTCATGCGCTCTGCGCTAAATTTACGAGAACTGCTTTATGATATTTCCTCTCGACTTTTAAATCCGGGCCGGATTTCGGCCTGAGAATGGCATGTTGATGGCTTGAGCCTTACAATGCCCGACGGGATCAATACGAATTTCATCAAACTGGAAGCGAATGACGGTACCGTCTATATGCAAACGTCAAGTGAGATGCCTGGAGAGCACATTCGATTATACATGAACTTCGTTGTGTTTTGAGGTATGGTGTACTCAAAAGTTTTGTGATCTTTTATGCGCGCACCGTTTATCTTTCTCTTACATCTAAGCTCCAATTTTCGTTCATTAATGGCATTGAAAAATGGAGGCAAGGACCTGAAAATGTGTGCCATTTACATTAGTTAAACTTGGGAAATATCTTCATTAGTGTTAATTAATGTTTGTAGTATTCTGCATTTAGAGGCTCTCAGTTGTACACATTAAAATACATTTAATTAGATGACATCAAGTTAGTCAACGCAGTAACAATCAAATTAAAAGACACTCAGCGAAATTACTCTGTTCTTAATGGTCGCGCAGATGTAATGCGCTACCACTTGTTTCAGATAGCTTTTCACATCTAGGAGCTTGTTGCGACGAGATTACTATCATCTTGTCGTGTTTAGGCACGTAATTGGGCATATTAAAGCAATTAAACAGCTTGTAGTAGTTTGCTTGCAGAAAGGAGATCTACTGATATCGAGACGGAATTTTTATATATATAAACACTAAAAGCATTTCATTCTATTTGTCGTTCCGAGGTGGTATATAGAACAATAATTTCTTTCTTGTAACAAGATACGAAACTGTATTAACCTCGTACTTCACATGCTGTTGTAGATTCACCACGATATATCTCTCTCGATACGGTAGCCTACTCGTATATGGTGCAATTCGAGAGCGGATGAAATGGAATGTACTAAAAAAGTATTACAAAATAGCAATTTCTCAACATCTACCTCTTTTATTGAAATGGGGAAGGTCAGGAAAAGGGGGAGAGGGAGAGAGAGAGAGAGAGAGAGAGAGAGAGAGAGAGAGAGAGAGAGAGAAATAAAGAGAGTAAGAGTAAAGGAATGCAAGGGAATTTCAGATGTTTCTTCAGTGTCCACCTTCAAAAGAATTTCTTCCTCTGTAGTCGGTTTCACGGCCGTACTCCTTTCTCCGCATCTCTGTGGTCCATTCACTAACTTGAATTCATCTCACTCCAACTGCCATCGCTCGCGGCTGCGCAACAGCTGCTGCGACGGGAGCTCCGAGCGAAATACAGCAGTCGTCATTGTCGAATCAGTCGCTTCGTTGATTCGATTCCACTGCCCCTCAGATCTTCTTCCGTTGCTCACGGATTCTTTTTGGTGTGGTAAACAGTATCCCCGCCCGGGATTCTGTTTTCAACTCTGCGGTCTGGGAATATTCGTGCCCACTCCCGTTACTGAATTTCACAGATGAGTACGTCTATTTAAAGGGGAGAGTACGAAACATCCGTTTGTATCTCAATAAAATGTCAGTGGTGTGCGGCGGCGGGGGCTGCAGTTGTACACGCCAATTGCTCGCCAAGGTGTTTCGCTGAGAAGCCTTCGTGTGTCTCACTAAAAGTGCTTCTATACGGGCAGTATTTCTTTCCTAATACCAGATGAAAGTGTCGTAAGTGATGTGTAAGCACTTGCTAATTATGCTCACACCGACAGTGATATTCGTTATGAAACACTGTCCGTGTAAAGGCACCCAATCGCATAAGCTTACTGGCGACTCAACGGTACTTACACCCCCGCCACTGCGAACGACTCTGTCTTGAGCTTATAGCGTGACCGTGGGAAATGTCTGCACAATTAATACATGTGAACTCTTAGCACTTCTCGTTTTTCCTGCTTTTATAGATTGCTAAATCATGTCTTTTTTAATATATATTCATTTATGAAAGAAAGGGCATAATTCATTATTAAATGTATGACAACTTATGTTTGCCAGACTTAATATCAAGTTAGTTATAATTGTAGTAATATAATTTAACTCCTCATGAATAGGAGACTCACAGAGCACCTTTGAGATTAATTCATGCCTGATAATATGTTGAGGAATGAGTCTAACTTTTTATTCAAGTTGAGAGTTGGTAGGTGGTAGCGATGTCATAATGCGTTCCTAGGGTTTTTGCTTTTATTTTGGAGTAGAAATTGTTATATAGGTGTGTAATATAGTGAACAATGGAGAGTAAATTAAATTCTTTGTGTAAATGAACGTTTGAGATGAACCAAGGCGCGTGATTGGTCAGTCAGAGAAAAAGGGTTTCGGATTATCTATGAAAGCGTGTCTTTCGTGATATTGGCCTCAGCGAGAATTGCTGAATGCTATTCTTTTGACTAGAAAACACAGAAATGATGGGTCGTCGATAATGAAAAAAAATTGAATGGAGATTTGTCGTTTGTGTTGTTGCATTATAAACAATTCAAATAGGATATATTTGATAGTTTTGACTGCTTGGAACTTCTTGCGATGCTGTACAGTATTGCTGTATTGAACAAGAACATGGAAATCGAAACTTAAATTTGATATTTATATTTCAGAGAACGATGTGAAATTTCGAATCAGATTCATTTAAAAATAAATAATTTTTTTTTCTCTGGAGGACGGTTGGGAAATGCAAGTATTTCTGAGTGAATTCTTGATAAGTACATGATCGCAATTTCACATATTAAAAACATATGATACAGTGCATAATATTTCACGTTTTAATGTTGTTTTGGTCAATGGTCAGGACACTGACTTTTTTTTAGAAAAAGAGAAGGAAAAATTAATTTTAACAATTTTTCACAATTTTGGTCCTCATGTATACTTGCGTGTCAAATACATACATTATATAAATTTATTTCGCCATATATTAAAACAGCTGTCACTAACAGACGTATCAGGCGCGGGAAACCAAATAAGATTGTTTTGACAGTTTTCGAAACAGCTGAATATCGCAGATAACAGAAACAACCGGTCGCGGTGAATAATCCTCCGGTAGGCCTGTGGAGAAGTTCTGGCAAACTAATTGTTCCGCACCGTTCTTAAAATACCAGTTACCAGTATTACAAAAACATGCGCAGCAATTGGAGAAATGGAAAATATAGTTTTTTTATTGATTTTTAAAATGAAAAGGATGACATAGACACGGCATTTCAAGCAAACATGTATAACCCGGGAAGTGACGGTGTTCCCCGCAAGGTCGTGAAATTTGGGCAAAAACTACACGTTGACTTAGGGGGGGGGGTCCTCAACGTATATCCCCCAGACGGAGCACGCGCCGTTAGTGTAAATGTCTTCTTTAAACCAAACTCCACCAAGCCAAGCCTAGTGATCAAAACCATTTTCAATTCCCTTCCTAACACAGAGCACGGCTGAGGGCGCACCTGCCAGGGATCTCGGCGCAGTGAGGCGAATGCAGGCCTCGGCGGCGCGTCAGTTTTTCTCTTTCGCACCGGGCTGGCGGCGTCGGCGTCGGCGTCGGGGTTTCTCCCGCGGCCGGCCACTTCCTGCGGCGCGGCGCCGGGTAGTGTTTAGCGGACAATGTACGTCGGGCTCCCCATTATCATAGCGCATAAATTGCGGCGCGGAGCTGCGGGCCCTTTTCTCACGCGCCCAGGGAAACGATTTCTCTTGACGACGCGCGCGGATAAAGGAACCGCGCCGAAACAAGGCCAACGTCCGGCGCCGCCTCGTCCCGCCCCGCCCCCCACCGCGCCGGGGCCGGCCCGCACTGCCCGTCGGCAGCAGCGTCGTTGGCACTGGCGACGCCGGCGAAGTTGGCGAAGGCGCTGTAACGCCGCAGAGCAGTTGTGGGCTTGAGGACATTCTACCGGCAAGTTCGGTGTAGGGAGCCACCTACAGCCCAGCAGCCAGCAACCCAGCGTTCTCCTCTGGGGACTGGAATTCAAATCTTGGGGCGTGTCGGAGTTTTAGTTTGTAACGTAGAGGCTTATGCACTTTTCCAGCAGAGTACATTCCTCCCGTTTTCGGATTTTGAAATCTGCTGTAAGTTGATCTTTAACATAATGTTTCATGAAAACAATATTATTTTGTCAATTATGTAACAAACGTGACGCAGATTTACAAAAAGAATCGTTAATAGCCATTTTTATATGAAAGATCGTTGTTGAAACAGCCATTGGCGTGTGCTACGTCAAAACACCGCTCTGAGTTTGGAAATGTGGCGTTCTGACCGTTTTATGAGTATGATCTCGTCCTTTCCAGTTATGTCCATGGGTAGTGGAATCATAATAAAGTACATCTTCGTTTGGCTTGTATTGCAATACTGAAAATTGAATGAACTGCAAAAAAGAATATGTTGTAGTAAAATGTAAGAAATATTTCTTTTTTCTACTTAATTCAAAGCACGTTCAATTCGAAAATGGACGTCAAAATGTGGTAGGCAGACCAAAATATTTATCTTAATTGAATCTAAACGATCGGCAAAAAATCCAAAATCCTAAATATCCAATCTTGGATTTTATATATCATAAAGCGTTACTCTGAATTTTTTCTGCTATTAGGCAAACTGAAACACCCACAGCGTGCATTGAATGTTCTCCGGCACTTCGTATTCAGGGGAATACTATCGAATCATTGATAACAAATAGAATTGGCATCCCCTTTGTGTTCTTGCTCTAACTACCTTATTTCATTACGAGTTGCACTGAACTGACAGTTAATTTCAAACGTGTTGAAGTAATATTGAAAGTACACGCGCGAGCGTTCCTTGAAATCAAATACGTACGCAGGAACAAGCCGAGGATTATTCACCCAATAAGCATGCCTGTTGGACACCGGAGCACATTGCCTCAGACTTCGTCATCGAAACTAGCTCTCCGCAGACGCGCAATTACCCATGATTGGCAATCGGTCATGCGTGCGCCCGCCTGATCCAACATGCCGCGAGCGTACAACCCCGTCCTCGTGCTCGTCATTGCCTGCTTCTGCCAGACTGTAATTATCATCCTATCCCAGAGTGTGCTTTAGGAAGAGAGTAAATTACTTTTTGTTTTATGTCACAAATCTCATTAGAGACGAGTGCATAGTACGCGGTTAAAGTCCATAAGTGGTAAGAGATGTTCAGATTGCAAAAATTAAGTCCCAATTTTCTTCGTGTGTTTCGTTTTTGACACATTTCATGATGTTATGATTTGGTGCAGTTCGTAGCAGTATGTCGCTTTTCCGGGATGGGTTTACTACTAGAAAGTCAATTTGAGTTGCAAATTATTGGAAACGGGTTACCACATACACTTGCTTCAATTAACATTTGATATCACGAGAATTATGAAATAGTTATAACTAGCCCGTGTCTACTTTTCTCGCACCAATAACTTGTTCACGCTAGCTCTGCAATTTCCAAACCCCCTTCAATCTTCACTTACAAGACGGTAATTATTGATAGAAAGCGTATTTTTTATAAAACTCTCAAGCTGCATTCCCCAGGAGTATATAGTTCGAGATCCTATGCGATGCTATTATTTAAAATAAAACATCAAACTATTCCCGAAAAGAATTTTTACCATTCAGTAATGATGTATTAAAACAAGAAAAAACAAGACATGAAGTACACTACACGACTTTCATTTCTTGACACTTATAGTTCATTTCAGCAAACTTACTTGTACACTATGTGATCAAAAGTACCCGGACACGTTCAAAATGGTGTTGTGTGTGATCGTGTTTTTTATGGAGGGGTTTGCACCCCTTGTGGTTTTGAGTGGCACTATCACGGCACATGCCTACGTTGATGTTTTTAATACCTTCTTGTTTCCCACTGCTGAAGTGCAATTCGGGGAGCATTCGATTGCATCTTCAATACGATCGAGTGCCTGTTCATACTGCACGGCCTGTGGCGGAGTGTTTACACGACATTAACATCCCATTAATGGCATGGCCTGCACAGAGTCCTTACTTGAATCCTATCGAACATCTTTGGGATGTATTGGAACACCGACCTCGTGCCAAGCCTCACCGACCCACTCTCTCCTCAGTGCAGCACTCCGTGAAGACTGGGCTGCCATTCCCCAAGAAACCTTCCAGCACCTGATTGCTAATATGCCTGCGAGAGTGCTGTCATCAAGGCTAAGGGAGGGACAACACCCTATTGAATTCCAGCGTTACTGATGGAGGGCGTCACCAACTGGAAGGTCATATTCAGCCACGTGTCCGGATACTTTTGATCGCCAAGTGTATATTGTGTAATTTTAAGGGCACTCTGAATCGTTCAAAACAAAACGCACAACTATAACAACAATAAAAACAACAACAACAACAACAACAATAATAATAATAATAATAATAATAATAATAATAATAATAATAATAATAATAATAATAATAAAACTGAATCTGTGGAATCATTCCGTACTTCATCTGTAAATCATTATTTTAAAGTAAGAATAGCTTCATGGTGGGTCCCAAATTTGATTGTTTCTGTTTACCCATGCTACAGAGTGGGCGTACCTTCTAAAAATGCAACAGAACGTCCACGGAGATCTCATTAAGTCACAAGTAACAAGTCGTGTCCCTTCGGAGTCACGACAACATCATTTTAAGAGACTAGGATGGCTTGTTCCGTAGTTCTGCACAACGGTAATGCGTATTGTAGTGCAGTGTAGTGTTGCGGGTTGCAGGAGCGCCTGTTCATCCTACATCTTAATGTGCAAAGTTATAAAGATTTCAATATTTTTATACACAACTGTTGTCAATTTCCTCTGCAGTAATAGCACCCTTTGACACAATCCACGAGCATCTTTTTGAGAAACGATTCCGAGTTCTGGCGAATACTCGCATGCACAGTGTGTCTTCTGAATCGGAGAGGCCGCTCTGTGCGTGTGAACGTTCACTAACAACTTTGAGTATAGTTCGTCGGACGGAAGCGTGTAAATCAGATTTTACGGAGCTTTATGTCGACGGTTTGGTATAAAATGTACAAAATCATCCCCCTTCGTTAGCGTATTATTTATAGAGGGGGTAATAATGCCATTACCTAATGCGATTTCACCACAACAAATCAGACAGTTTACAAAACGACGCAAATCTCTCTCCGTCAATTTCGTGTGCAAGCACTTAAATAACGCCTTGTCGAGGGAAAGAGAAGAAAGAGTGACAACATCGACGTGGCAAGCTTCTCACCTACATGCGCAGGGGTAATTAGATGGAGTGCTGGTGAAGCAGCGTAGATCATATTTAATTTCATGTAGTAACCTGCCGCTTGCACTTTTCTGCTAGTGAGCGTGAATACTTGAGAGGAGATGCGCGCTGCAGACGAGCGTTAACCGCCACGTCCCCTCCTCCCCCCCGCGGGGCCACCACCCCCGCCTGTGTACATCATCTTTCCGAGTAGCGAGATTTTCAATTTTCCGGCAACTGAGGAAGAAAGTTTGTTGGCGTATTAAGTGCGCACGCGGCGGTGGTAGCAGCAGCGGCAGCAACGCTCGGCGAGGCAAGCCGCAGCGGCGGCGATGGCAGCGGTGGCGGCGGCAGCGGTGGTGTAGTGGCAGCGCGGCGGAACAGACAACACCACTGCAAAGCGGTGGAGGCAAAGGAGGCGGCGGAGACGGAGAGGGCAGAGGAGGCGGGAGGTGGAAGTAGAGGCGAAGGGGGCGGCACTGGCGGAGGGGCCAGAGGACGGACGCGATTCCGGCTTGAGGAAATGGATGCGGTGGAAGAAGAGGAGATGGCGCAGCCGAAACGGGCAAAGAACGCGGCAGGAGGAAGTGAGGACAGGGAAATTGAGGCGGAGGAAGCAGAGGACGGGGAGGAGATGGAGCCGTTGAAAGAAAAGGAGGCGGCAGGAGTCGGCACAGACAGAAGAGACGACGAAGCTAAAGGCGTGGGAAGGGATGTGTAAAACTGTCGGCAGAGGGAAGAAAGAGCGAGGTCCGGGAGACGTGATGGGTGCGAACGAGGCGCAAACGGACGGGATGAGGAGGAGGACGAGAGCGAGGAGAGTAGTAAATAAAAATTAGCGGGGGGAATGGGTACGTGATGCATGCGGCTCTGGCAAAAGAGGTGACGGTGGAAGTTCCATGAGCGGGAGAAGCTGGGCGGGAGACGGAAGTCGCCAGTGGTAAAAGGGATGGGAGCGTCAGCCCGCGCAGGGACCGAAGGAAACGGAGAGTCCTGAACCGGAAGGCGTCCGAGACGACGTGGCGGTGAACGGCCAGAGGAGGCGGAGACGCCCGAGACGCGCTGTGGCGTGTGCTGCTGAGAAGCGAGCGGGAACGATGCGAGAATAAAAAAAAACTGCGCCGCCAGATGTTACGGATGTGGAGAGACCGAGAAACTGACGGCGAGAGGCAAGGCGGGAGTGGGACTCAAGAAGGGAAGTTCTAAAGGCGGGAAGGGTTGAAAATGTGAAGGGATGAAGGCGAGGAGCAAACGCGCGAAAAGCTGAAAGCGTGAGGGGCTGAAGGCGAGAGGGGTAGAAAGCGGAAGGGCTCAAGGTGGGAGGTGGTGGTGAGAGGAGCTGAACACGGGAAAGAAATGTGGGAGGGGCAGGAAGGATTAGAGGCTGAAGGCAGGAAGGGCTGAAGGCAGGAAGGGCTGAAGGCAGGAAGGGCTGAAGGCAGGAAGGGCTGAAGGCGGGAGGGACTGAAGACGGGAGGGACTGAAGGAGAGAAGGACTGATGGTGCGGAGGGCTGAAGGCAGGTGGGGCTGAAGGCGGAAAAGGCTGGAAGCTGTAGTGGCTAGGGTTGAGAGGGGCTGAAGGCGAGAGGAGCTGAAGGCTGGAAGGGCTAAGAAGCGAGGGGCTGAAGGCGAAGAGCGTGGGCCGAAGCGCCGGCGCGTCGGCGCGTCGGCGCGTCGACGCAGCGGCGCTTCGGCGCTGAGCCAAGCCGTGGCGCGGCGCACCCCGCCGACGCCAAACTGCCGCTTTGCGGATGGTGGGAAGGAGCTGAGAGGAGAGTGTGAATGGGAGGACACGGGCACTGATGGCATGTGATTGTTTCGTATCGAATGAAAATAACTGTCCTCCTCGAAGCTCTTCATGCGTTTCCAAGTCTTAGAACACATAAATACGAATAATATTCCTTCATTTAATTTTTTTAATGTCATGACACTTCAGCAATATTGTTGTTTGGTGATTCTCTTAGTGGTGTGGTGAAGTTCAAATCCTTTTTATATGGGTAGAAAACAAAATGAGTAAAGCTCACTTTGAAAATTATAGGGAATTAATACATCCTTTTGTTGGCATACTTCAATTCTTGTGTCTCCAAAACCGCACTGTTACCAAACGGAAATGATCGATCAGATCTGACTGTTGTAGTGTAGACAAATAAAAAGATTATTTTCTTGCAACACTAAGCAAATAATTTAAGCTTCGGCTTCTCTAAATGTTTATCATAAACTTCTCCACGTCTATAACTTACGCCTATACGGGTTTCTATCCCGGTAGCACAGAAGCTACGGAGCACGCCAGAAATAACAGAAGAACAAGAGCAGGTCGAAATTAAGTTGGAGTTGGTGAAATGGGTTGTAATGAGGTAGGGTCGGCCGTTCCGAGGGCAGTTTGCATTTGCAACATAGCGTGGTGCACGAGGGTTCTCATGAAACGCTGCTTCAATCCCGCTTAGTCCACCACAAATCCCACATGCAGTGACCGGGATTTCAACCGAGATCCCCACAGATAAAACCGGGGGTCCTCGCCGCGGGATTAGATGAAAAGAGAAGCGATGACGGACCGCGGGGGGACAACGATAACGAGAAGGAACACAGTATGCGATGTAACGTGAGAGAACAAGATAGGATATATGGATTAAAAATGGTCTAGTTCAGCCGGTTATTTTTTGAAGGTCTTGAATCATACACTAAACATTTTCCATACATAAATTAATGTTATACATTTAGGGATTAAGATGAATTGTATGATTTTATTCGACCTGAAGATAGGGTCGCAAAAGCTCTCGAAACGTTGTTGAATGGAAAACCATAGACGTAAGGTTAAATTTGAATTGTCACGAAATAAAATAATTTGGAAAAAACTCTTCTGTCTAACAATTTTAAAGGGCCCTGTTCTTTAAGAGAAATTTAACTATAAGACAGTATAACATTGTATAAAACATTTTCCATAGAATTAATAACGATTGATACTTTTTATACAATTTTACCTAACAACTAAATACTTACTAATTCCAGAGAGTACGTTCGGACGGTTGTCCCTGCAACACCCTACTAGAATTGATTTCGATTTAATATGATTTTGCTCTTACGTTATCTGCTCTAGTTATTATGCTCTCGCAGAGACGTACCTACGGGGTGGCAGACATGGCCCGTGTCATGGGCCCCACTCACAAGGGGCGCTATTAAGAATATACCTTTTAAAACAAATATCAAACACCGCAATTTGAAGGATCCTGACCGGGGCGCAAATTATATGCTTGCCATTGGCGCCTGAATACCTGATACGCCTCTGTTCTTACGTTAAATGTTTCTTGGCTGTATTTCGAAGGGTATAGTAAGACTGTAGAGCATCGCTTTTCATTTTTAAGATAGGGGTAAGTAGTGATTCGTTTTTTAGTTTTTAAAAACAATTCATGATTTTTATAGAAAAGTGTGGAGAGTCTGCTTTGATGAAGAGATAGGCTGAATAGAAAATATTTTAATTAATTCCACAACTTGCCCAAAAACTAAAATCTATCACATGAAGAATAATTTATTAACTTAAAAAAAAAACTTTTTGTAGAATAGATGCTCTTGGTATAGCCGATTAGGAATACAAAATATTGTTAGCATACGCAATTATAACAACAATATTAAATTTTGAATCATAAAAAAGAACTCCAGGACTTGAATCGGTAAACAAATTTAAACTCGTATGTAATAAATTTAATACTTTTTAATACTTAACATTTCTTTGAATGAAAAGCATGTGATTTATTTTTGTCCTATTAAAGAATTAAATGATTATTAAAGGTCTGTTTATTGGGTATATAAAGGGAAAAACTATATCAGTAAAGGATTGTTTGAAAAAAAGAATGGATTCTTAAATTGAATATTCATTAAAAGATTGGAGCGTATCCCTAATGCGTTAAGCGCGTCCGAAGCGGAGGGCGAGACTGGCAAGCTGGACGGGGAAGCGTGTGATAGCGGAGTCGGGTTTGTCATCGAGTGTATTTGTAAAATTTTGATCTGTGAATTTCTACAATTTGATGTATAAATCCCTACTCGAATAAAATTTTTCTTCTGACTTAACAGAATGTAATTCACATACCATGTATGTTGAGGGCCGAAGCCTCCCCGCCAACTGGGAAATGCGCCAAGGAAGCTTGTCAACTTGGTCCTAAAAGTATTTTGGCAGACGTAATAAAGTGTTGAAAATTTTGCAAGGTACAAAATAAAAGTTTTTATGTATTAATATACGTAGTATATGTGTTAATCACGTAGGCCGAAGGCCGGATCCTTGTCGACTACTTGGAAATGCTCGAGCCCAGCCAGACAGCTTAATACGTCTCTGCAAGAGCATAATAATTAGAGCAGATAACGTAAGAGCAAGTCCCTATTTTGCAGTTTTTCTTACCAGCTACGATTAGTAAGTGTTGACGGCGTGCCGTCGGGTTGGTACAGGTTCCAGTAGGTTAGCGGTGTTCGTAGGGGTCGGCGTCGACGACGAGGTGGGAAAGCGATAAGCAAGGGCGGGGCGGGG
>BOPP01000070.1:3284260-3294295 GCA_017312745.1 Gryllus bimaculatus | reverse complement strand
GAGAGGAGGCGGCGAAGCGTAGAGCGACGGAGGAGACGTATGCAACTGTGGCGGCTGTGGCTGTGACGAAAGCGTGACCGTTGTGGAAACGGTCAGTTGGGAACGCGTCTGGGCAATTCAAGAGAAGGGCGAAGGGATAGATGCAGCGACTCGTGTGCAGCAATGACTCCAATGTTCGCGAAAGGGACAGTAGTGTTTGTTGCCTCAAAGCGAGATGGAGGATGGTTCTAACGGCGGTATCTAAATTAAAACCGAAAGCTTCCGGCAAGAGCAAAACAAGCTACGTGTTTCTTCTTTTCGAGTGAACCTGTTGTCTTATTTTCAAAAATATATGTTTATTAATTTAAATGCAAAAAGGTATATTGCGCATTGCTACTTGTACGTTCCTAGAAATTAAAAGATTCTGCGAATTGTGTAATGAGTTATGTTCACTTTTCACGTACATGACCGTTTGTTTTGTTAAAAGGCGAGTTGTTAAATTATTGCCCCCAAACTGAAGTATCCCAAGGAATTTACTTTGCAAACAGCTTCCAAACTGAGGTGGGGAAACTGCGGAAGCAATATAAGTGCGAATGAGGGTCGTTGAAAACTGGAAAAGCCACAGGAATTGAGGCAGAAAAAAGTTGAATTCAATCTGTTGTGCCAGACACGGTTGCGACAGAACAACTTTATTTTCGTGGATAATCAATTCTCGTTACCTTCACACCTTCGGGCGGAAAAATATACAATCAAGGGATCGCAGTGACCTTGTCTTTTCAATCCAAGAATGGTTCTATAATTAGGTCCCAATCAATATTTCATTAGGGAATACTGTTTTGTTCTTCCATTTGTTGTCGTGAATTCCCAATGCCTGAAACGTTCATTGCCCACGTCGTCATGGACATTGTTTTGCATTTCAAATTTGGAACCGTATAAGCAATCAGATCTACCAACTACTTTTGACTCCCTTCCGGTAGAAATAAGACCGAAGGCGACTATTTAGTTGATAGTTATTATTGCTAACTGTGATGCGCCGGACGTAATATGGTGGACATATTTTATTCCCACCTAAATCACAGATACTTTTTCTTTTGGGTGAGTTGGGTGAGGCTCACAGCCCATATCCCATACTCTGATCTAAATACGTATTTGTCATTTTATAGTTAGTTTGGTCATAAACTTTCATGTACGAGTTTTTTACACTTCATCATCGTTTGTTTATTAATGTATCAAAAAGGGTGAAAATTGAGTATTACGTAACGAGAACTGTAAGAACTGAGTCAGTCTGTTTACTACTTGTTTGATTTATATTACCTCTTATAAAAACTGGGAACATTATAGATAACTTCTAGGCTGTCCGGGTGACGCCGCGTCGTTGGCAGATAGGCCAACGACGCGGCGTCACCCGGACAGCCTAGAAGTAATGGACTCGATCCGCGGAAGCCTACGTGTACAACATTATAGATATTTTAAAAACAATTTACGGTCCAGATTTTATTGGTTTAAAACATGAAAACATCCTGTGAAAGACGCTGTCTGCAAATGCGCATTCTCCGCCCGCCCTAGAGAAGTAAGGCCTGTGTCACTCGACTGTTATGTCGACGCGCGTTGTAGATTAACAAAATCTTGTGCGAAACGGCACACGAGCACCCTTGGCCGTTCCGCATACGATTCAGTGTTATCTACGACGTGCGTTATTTAACGCAAGTCAACGGAACGCTCGTGTGATCGAAAGCCAACGCTGCACCATCTCTGACCGGGAAGTACTAGGGTTTGAGCCCCGAGTGGTGAATTTTTGACACTAATTAGATAAGTCGTATTCAACCATTATATGGGGGAAACACTGGCGGCCGCGTGCTCAGATCGATAATTTTCACGTCTTCCCCGATCCATGCAGGCGAATGTCAAAACAGTACCCTCACAGACAGACCACGGATCACTTGCGATCTTTTGTTACTCGTCGTAGGCCCCTCCCCTCCCTGTCACACACACCGATCATAGAGCTCATACCAGTTGAGACCATGCCCTGCTAGGGGAGATATCTAGAAGCAAATAAACCGTAAGCCAACGTGTAGGTCGGTGGCGTACTTCGCGTTCCAAAAGGGTCTGGAACACTGCCACTTCCCGGCTGTGCCATGCACTACACTCACGGGATAATGACCAAAACAGCCGACCCGCCCCACACCCCGACTCCAGACTCCCTCCTTCGCACAAGCTTATCTATCTCCCCGATGCTCTCTCCATCCGTCCTCAGCTCGCCTCTCGTGGAGGAGGGGGCGGTGGCAATGGCGACAACCCGCCTTGTCGCGCACAGCGAGCCGCGCGGGGAGGAGGAGGAGGAGGCGGCGGCAGTGACAATGACGGCAACGCGCCTAGTCGCGCACAGCGAGCCGCGCGGAGAGGAGGAGGAGGAGGAGGGGGCGGCAGTGGCGATGGTGTCAACCCGCCTTGCCGCGCACAGCGAACCGCGCGGGGAGGCGTTGGCTCCGCAGCGCCGCCGCGGCCGGCAAATGATGAATCGATTTCCCAGCGACGCGACGCCCGCCGTTTCGCCTTGCGTCGCCTCGCTTCGCTTCGTTTCGGTTCGCATCTCGTCCGCTGTCCCCATCCCTTTTGTTTGCGAAATCCGAAAACGAATCTGCTCATTTGTGGAAAGTGGATATTCTTCGCCGACGAAGGATTCTGCAGGCGCTACATCTATGTGTGTGCAAGCTGTCTGAGGAAGGGGAAAATCGAATTAAGGATGCGTTTTCCGTGAATTTTCCCCGTACATGTAGTAAAATTGTTAGCAAATCTTTTGTATTTATATATTTTCGCTTTAGTTTTTTATATTACTGACTCGCTGAAAACATGAGAATCCGACAAGAAGTACATTAAGTTACAATGGCAAGTTCTGATTCGGTGGGTTTTGATTTGGAAGAGAACATACTTCTGTTTTAATTAACTATGACTCTAGAAACTTTGGAATAATCTTCTACTTCCAGTATTATATCCGATATTCTAGAAAACAATATTATGGTTTCATATCTTTTCGTTCGCCTTTCTATCGGTCGTATGTATGAGACATTGGTGGCTTTTAGAATCAAAATACGTCAACCGAATACATAATATTATCTTTTCAAATTACCGATGCCATTATTCTCTTTTCCCTCCGTTCACTTGTGAGTACGATTCAGTATAGGAAACATTGAAGTTTCACGACTACCTACAGTGTCTGTAAAAACAAAAGGAAAGAGAAAATTCGAATAGATTTTGAAAAAACATATCACTTCAGCTTTAGTGAGATATATATTTCTTTGAAATAATTTTCACGTAGAAAATTACTCTTTTGAGTGAAGTGAACGGGATTGTTCATACAATTGTCATTTTCTAGTAAATATTTCATAAAGATAGTTCACATGGCAACAGGTATATCGAGTTAAACAGTTTGTTTTTGGTCGCCAAATAAACAGTTCCATTCGGATTAAAAGAGTGTTCCTGCAACATGTGTCTTCACTATCTGCGCTCATTTTTTATCTCTGTGACATATTAGTGGGGAATATACTGATATCCCACCGTTATGCCCATCAACTTTCCTCAATATTTTTGCAATGGTGATTTGTTTCTTTCACGTGGAGCACGATGAAGGATAAGAATCAATATCTGCAGTTCAATTGTCGATGAAAAGGGTTTTATTATACGGGAACTGATACTTATTTTTAGCAACTTTTGCTCCAAATCATCGATACTACATTTATTCTTCATTCTACGTTGTATAGTGTAAAACCGAGGGTAGGGATATCAGTGCTCCAGAAAACTTGTAGAGATTGCACGTCAAAGTTCTTAACCGTTTCTTGATGTTAAATAAATAATAAAATTAAAAAAAGTGACATGGTTTCATGTTAAATATTAATTATTATTAAAAAATAAAATTAAAAAGTGACTGGTTTCAGATGCGATACATTTCTTGTGCACCGAAGATATTTTCGCGAAGCTGCCGTAAATCGACAGAGTTCGGTCGAGCGGATTCGTCTCCCGTTGAACGTCTTCGAACATCTTCGTCCTCGGCCTCGACCGCCAGAAAACTGAGCCGCTGCGCTGCGCCGCACAGTCGTCTGAAGGAGGTTGAGAAGCCCCAAAAACAATACCCCAGGCAAGCACGAAACGTGTAAATATTCACACTTTTTGTGAGATCTTTTAGCATACTTTGTTTAACGCAGTTTTGATTTATAAAAAAACTAGCTAACTGGCTAACAGAGACCAGTAATGTAAAAACATAATTTCGGTGAAAAATGAGTACTCACGTAATAATGCGCAATCACTTCCGTGCCTCGGAGTGAAAAGCTAATATACTTACAAAAATGTCATTATAAAAAACTAATTTTAATTTAAAATGCAGCTGCGATCACTTGCAACCGTGAAATGTACAATGTTTTGAAAAAAATGTTACAAAACCCGCTTTTCACTCAACAGCAGCTTAATAAATCTTACCGCATTGCAATGAATTCTCAAAAATTCTATATATTACCGAATATCAATTCCATGCTAAAGAATTAATAGATACATAGATTCCGATTTCCAGAAAAAAAGGTACATTACACTGTAATACTATAGAAATATAATAATACGGAGAAATTAACAGCATGCATGTAAGGTACATAATAATTATTAAAGGAACAATATATTCTGTATTAATTACAAAATTCCTATCCCACAGTCATACAGCACGGAATTCATTTAATGTATGAACATTAAGTGGCGCCATCTGTAAGTTGCAATCGTTACTACAGATGTATGTATACGGCATTTCAGAATCGGAATAATCCAACTTTTGCCAGCAAGCGGTGTTACCAGGCCTGTTCCCTGTGTTTATTTATTATCCACGCCAGCGAGTAAGGGAGACATGTGGTGAGCATAACGTGGGGTCTTCACTGTATTTAGCACACTGGGCCGGCGTGAGCATTTTTTGGTCACAGAGGAATGGGAACCGAGTCGGTTGTAATGGAAAGCTAGAGCTCCATTTTTACCACGACAGGGAATCGAACCATGGATCTCACCTCGGAAAGCTGGCACTCTGTCCTTGAGCCATTGGAGGGGCCTTTACTATAGAATATTGAATAAATATTTGTAGACGGCTGGGACGAATTCTGCCGCTGGCTGGATGCTCTGATCGGTAGTTTTCCGTGGTTTCTACGATCAACACCAGGCAAATGACGGAGCAGGACCCTAACAAACGGTGACGGAAAGCGCGCCATCGTTTCTTCCTTTTCCTTGTCCTAAACTGACCCCTTATTTACAGACAGTTACACATATTGCACTAGCACATTTGTGGAGAGATGAGTCGGGAGCTTAGAGGGGCACACTGGTGGGTAAGCCGACGGCAGGTCATCGCCGGATCTGACCACGCAGCGACAAAAGGTCACCTCTCACGATAAAAAACAAGCCCTACACTTACGGGACTTATGAGTCTTATGGCCTTAGCAGTTGATGCGCCAGGAATCAAGAACTAAATAAGGAAATAAATAATTAAGTAAATAAATAAATATTTGTGACGCATAATTTTATCAGCTCCAAATGTGAAGTCCAACACGCGCATTCGAGCCCGTTTTAGCCCATTACAGGTCGCTTTAGCCCATTAAGTCCATTTTAGCCCATTAAGTTCATTTGGCCCCTTACAGTCCGTTTTAGCCCCTCACAGGCCGTTTTAGCCCCTCACAGTCCGTTTTAGCCCCTCACAGGCCGTTTTAGCCCCTCACAGTCCGTTTTAGCCCCTCACTGTCCGTTTTAGCCCCTCACAGTCCGTTTTAGCCCCTCACAGTCCGTTTTAGCCCCTCACAGTCCGTTTTAGCCAATTGCAGTCCTTTTTAGCCCGTTACAGCCCATTTTAGCTCACTGCGCGCCGTGCGGCGAGGGCTCCTCCGGCCGCGCTGCGAAACAAGGCCAGGCTGCTCGCCGCGGGCGCCGCAACTGCTTCGCGCGCGATTGCCGCGAATCAGATCAGTGGTCCAGGCAGGCCGGCCGGCCGGGCGCTCGCGGAGAAACGCCACGCGCGAAACGCCATGGAGAACCGGTAGGAATGCGGGGAGCCACCGACGACACGGAGGCGGAGAGCAGAAGGCTAGACGGCCGGGGGAGGCAGGTGGGGAACGCGGAGTATGAAAGTAAATGGCGTAATGGCGAATTGGACTCGCCAAGTATTTACTCAACGGCGTGCCGACAACGTTTACACTCATCTTACACCTGTTGGGCGGTGGCTTCATAGCGATGGGCGCGTTCTTACGCCTCCTCGCGACTTTCACACGTCACTCACTCGTGGGGACTTTCTCGGGTTAATGATGCCCTTGGCTTGTTGGACAGAAATAGAAAAAATAAAAGAAAGTGCGGGGTTTAGACGCGTGTGGAACTCTTGCGTATAGGAAAAATAGAACGGGCAATTTGTGCTCGTAAAACTGTTGGATGCGACTCTCACTCGTGATGTGTCACGTGTTTGTGATGTTGGCCGAATGGTGGTTTCAGTCTTCCGTAGATCAAGATGTCACTTCTGAGCACATAGCCCTATAGGAATGGTACATTCTGGCTTAGGGGATATAAAATGCACTTATGACTTTCATTTAACGCTGACATTGACAATATCTGGCTGACATATTAAAATAATACTACTAGTCAACATTCTTCTTTGAGAGTCTTCAGTCATACTTCACGAGTCTTCATTGAACTTTTGGACAATTTTCTAAATTTCGAGTGGTAAGCTTGAAGTATAATCCTTAATATTAATAGTTCTCTCCGATGCATGAAAACAATAGAACGCTAAGCCACAATCCTAAGCTTTCCAACACATTCCGCGAATTTTAATAAAATATTTAATCGTAATAAAATTAATATTAATTATATACAAAATAATGCTAGTACACATAAAATACTCATAATAAAGGTAAACACATATCATATACTAGTCATTAAGATAGTTCACTGTAAAAACTAGAAGGACAAATTAATGATTAATAATATAATACCTGCGTTTAACAATATTACCAGTTAAAATTCAAATTTAAAATTATTTTAAAATAATTATTAAAGCTTTTAAAAATTAATAACGTTTAAAATTATTTAAAACCTTATTCATTAATAGAGTAACGTCCTTAAGAATCTGTTTATTTCCAATAATATTCTCTTTACACTTTTTAAAAATCCAGCATACATTTGGAATATAAAATGAAATGGAGATCCGAATATTCTTAAGTTAGTTTCATTTATTGTGTCAATGTAATTCAATTTGTTCAATGTAATTGGACAAATAATTTCGAATGTGTTCTTTGTTAAAAACGAGTTTATTTCTATATTGTCTATCTGATGACTGCAGTACATATATCTGTGTGGGGGCAAATGACACGGACTTTATGTCCTCCCTCTTTCTTAGGCAGTTGATTTTAGAGACGGATTGTCTTTAGCTTCAACTAAAGGGTGATCTTGAGTTTTTAATGCTAAAGACAAATAAATGATTGTGTATCAGATGACATTCAGACGGTATTCGTAGGCGTAAGATACACAATCCCGTCAGAATCAAATGAAGAAAAAACTATTGCACTAGCCGGACTGGTGACACAAAAGCTTTGGACATGGGTCCAAGAGAGCGTAACGCCTTAAAGCTGGAAGATCCAATCTCACCGAAAACATAAACGCATTCACAATGTGTGTGGCATGATGGCCTTCTCGCCCCCTCCATGTACCTCATCCCTAGCATTCATTTTCTCATCTTCTCAGCAATTCAAAAACAAATGGTCTAGGAAGGTATTTCCGACTTAACGGATCCTAAAAGTGATAAGGGAGGTCACAACTTCTGCATTCATTCATTCATTCATTCATCGTAATTCCTCTCCCCTTGCGGATCATAAGACCTGGGTTGGAGCTAAATGATATCACTAAAAAGAAGAGAAATTTGGCTGGAAAATAAAACTGTAGAGGGAGGTATTTAGGATCCCGCGAAGATGGAAGGCAATGGTGGGGTGGGGGGCTCGCAAACCATGTAACCGGTAGTTCTAAAAAATAATAAAAAATAACTACGGAGCTCGAACTCTGACTTCAACTCGAACTATACTCTGTCTCCGAGGTCAGCATATGTTCTACCGGCTTAGAAATGTTCATTGTTTTCTTTTAAAATTTTCCAAGAATATAAATATACGTTTCTTATACACAATCCCCAGATTGTTTCTTTGGACATGAGTGCATAGATAGAAAGTACCGTGTCACACAGAAACAAGTAGTTCCTATTTTCGTTCGAGGTATGTCCTCCCCCCTTTCTCTCCTCCCTTCGCACATACACCTACACAAAAGTTTCAACGAACTATAAGTTCATGTCATTCTCCACGTTCTGCGAAGCAGAAACGCGTGGTTTTGACTTCCACCGACTTTACAAGAAACGAGGCAGCGCCGTCTGCCGTAAGACTTACCGTCTTCGAAACTCGATAGCATTACGTACAGCGGGGCGCCCCAGCCCTAAGCGACGGCGGGGGCTGGGATGGGGATGGGGATGGGGATGGGAGCGGCGGAGGCGGAGCCCACACTCGCAGACGGAGGGAAGCATATTACGCAGGCAGAGTAGTAAAAGAAGGAACGGCACTTCCCAAGAAGTCCTCTGCCGTCCCGACGAGGAATAAAAGCAGCAAACAGCGCGATCGGAATTGAAAGCGACGAGGGGGGGGGGGCGACGGGAGGAAGGCGATCTTGCGACTTCTGCTGCATCCGTTTGCAGAGTCCAGGCCCAGAAGTCTTCAGAGAAATATGACTATTTCCAGAGCTCATCTGCGTTGCAAAATTGGTGCAGGATTATGATGCGCTGGAGAAGTGTTATCCGCTGTAGAAAAGTTTTTATGTCGCCGTATATCATTTTTGAAATCGATGGCACTGTTCTTCGAAAATTAGAAAAGAGCAAAAAGATGAATTAAATAGAAAAGTTTCTGAAATAAGCTCTTTATGATGAAAACGTTTAGTGTCCTTAAGTCACTGTGAGTGTGTCATCGTGATGTTCAAATTGTCATCATCCACAATCCTTTAAAGATTAAATCATTTCTCATCGGTCACCGGTACTATTGTAATGATCTTTCGGTATGAAATTCGCATTCAGATCACAAATATTATCTCTTCTCATCGTGTTACCTCTTTACCACTTTACCAATTTTTCTTGTAAAGAAAGAGAATAATTCAACAAAATGAAGCAAGTGGGTGGGAAAAATCATTTAACTTTTTATACCATATCGATGTCTATCGATTGTGTCAGTCAAGTTTGGTTATTAGCTTTTTCGAACTATTGCTTTCGCAATCTGCGTGTAAAAACAAAAAACTAGAAATAGGTGTACGAAGTAAAGTCTGTGTGGGCAAAATTTCGAATGTCAACATTTTAGATTGGGATCGTTATTCCAAAACTTTAATACACAATAAGTCGCTAGGACAATTTCAGATTTAAACAGAATATTAATGTCTGCTATGAAGTGTAATCTACATTTCCTTCCCTTATTTGCCAGTTAAGCGGTAATTCTGTTCGGGTAGTCTTACTAGATTTGGGAGATCCATCACAGGCGGCGTTCCGTGAGCACAGAAGGAAACAACAATAGAAAAGAAAAGACTCAACATGGAAAAGCGAAATGTATTACCACCCTCCCTGTTTTATTGTGCCGTGACACGTCATTAGCATTTCCTATATAATACTGAATAGCAGGGAAAACGGGCTGTCTTTCAGCGTGCCACCGCGAACCCCGGGAGCGTTATCGAAGATTTTACGACGCTCTTCCAATACTCCTGTTCTTCCTGTCCCGAACAGGTTTACGGCGTGAGAAATACTTGACATTACGGGAAGCTCCGTGTTGACGCGTTGCGCCCCGCAGCCCCGCCGGCGAGAATCTCCGCCCGACTCGCGCCGGCTTGCGCATTGGCTTTCTCTTATTTGATTATCCTTTACGACTGCCACACTCGGAAGCAGTTTACATCCTTCCGGCGTAGTGCGGTGCGGCGTTACTTGGGGTGGCGTGGCGTGGCGTGGCGTGGCGTGGCGTGGCGTGGCGTGGCGTGGCGTGGCGTGACGTG
>BOPP01000070.1:3237127-3273396 GCA_017312745.1 Gryllus bimaculatus | reverse complement strand
CCTCGCAGCCTATGGCGGGGGCGGGGCCGCCGCGCCGACTGCGTGGTGCCGCGCGCACCACAAGGAGAACCGCTCCCTATAGTTAGTCCCGCGGGATAATCCGCTTACAGCGCGACGCGGCGCCGAGCGCAGCGCCGTTCCAGTTTCCGTGCAGCCAGCAAAGCTGTGTCCGACAGGAGAGAGAGCAGTCTCCGCCACCCGCCGACTGCGGCTCTGCGCAAAACCCTGTTTGGATTCGATGGGCCTCCGTTGCGCTCGCCGGCCGGGGCAACTACCGGGGCAGCATTGATGCTGCCGCTTGTAGTAGTCGCTGTTGAAGGACGCGGGAGGAAAACATAGTCTTAATATGCTAGGTTTTGCGATACTATAATTTCGGTCTCCTGCCATCTGTTCCCACCCATGTTCTGAGATTCTCAAATATTTCTACCTTGTATTTTTACAGTCATTCCAGCACTGTCTGGAGGATCTCGATATTTTGTTTCAATTTCGATCTCTTTTGATCCTCTCTGGAATGAACGCGACCATTTCACTCCATCGACGGTGACATCTGGTATGTTGTGACCAGGACTTGGTTTCTGACGGAACGCGGCGGTACGCCGTTCCGGCACCTCGGAAATAATTATATATTGAATATACAACTATTTCTATTAAATTAATAATTAATGTCGGGAGCGTTCCGGAACCTAAAATTTTATATATCAAGCACTGGTTATGATCCAAACGATTATCTTTCAGCAATATGAAATCCCGGAGCATTTTAATTTTGGCGTTTGATTTTTTGATCACATTATGTCACAGATTTCAGTGTATCGTGTTGATTACTGTGTCATGGAGTTGCTTGAAACTGGTCTGTACAGTTATGCTACAATGCAGTAACTGTTTCTTCATATTATTATTATTATTATTATTATTATTATTATTATTATTATTATTATTATTATTAAATTGTTACGTCTTAATTCACATGTATTACATGGAATGTAAAATGTTTGAATGATGGAATATTGCAATGGAATGCTATTCGAAGTTTGGTACTTGGCGATACACCCGTTTTCCATAGTCTGAACCAGTAATACATGGTCCCGAAAAATGGATCTGAGAGCCTAAAATAATTGTACCACTACAGCTGCCAGTAGATGCTTGTAGTAATGTAATAATTGTTAGCGTCTCCTTTTATCCTACCTCACAAACACACAAAATCAAGTACACACATCAATATCCTAGGCAGGATTAGAACCTGCGACCATTCCAACCGAGTTCACCTCGCTCCAGCTTGAGCGAACTCGGCTACTCAGGCCGACATTGTACGTGGTAAATCTGTAAGTGCTTTGTGGGGCGACTCTTGTTGTAGCGGTCCGACCTCTGACCATCCATAGGTGGGGCCGCGTTTCAAAGCCCTGTCAACCTCCCTGGAATTTGTTGCGGGTGGGGAGGCTGCGCGGCCTGATTTCTAGGGCTTCTTCCGTTTCCCGTGACTCACTCCATCTTCACTTCATCACTCGTATCAAACCGTCATAATCATCAATCCAATTTTTCACACATTCCATTTACCGCCATGAGGCTTAGGCACTCCCATAGTAATAAATAATACTTCCTTTGCAGTGCGCTATAACTCAAATGTAGATACTATACTTTCGGTTACTTGATAATACTGAGGAATGTCGCCGTACGACGGCCGAAACGTTGTCAACTAGACCTAGGCCGCGTCTTCCGGTCGGCCAAGTATCTATTGACTCCGGCCGCGGAAGCCGACGCACTCATTCATTTCGCGAATATGTTGCTGCGTTGGAGCACATGGTTTCATCTTCGCTTGTAATCCTGTAACTAGAATCGTGGAAATAACTTGATGCGGATTTAGCGGTGCTGCGGTGAATGATAAAAAATATACAGAAAATAGAGAAACTATCGTAATTTCAGAGATTGTGAAACAAAAAGTAAATATTTCATAAATAACGTTTACATTTGGAACAGGTGTTTCGGGACAACTTCTTCCTTAATCGATCGCTGGGAAACTGAACACGAAGAGTAGTTTATCAAACTTATAAGTAGCGTACAGGAGAGCGTAAAACTTGTACCTTTCAGATTAAGAACCTGTTCGGTAACTAAGTTCAGAAAATAATGGAGCAATTTCTCTTCACAAACTTTTGCGGTGGGATTATAAATATTTGAAGAAGCAATTGTTAATACAGGAAACAAACACGCGCGGTCGGTTGCACAAATTCGCCCTGAATCGTAAATGTGCTTGTGTAGAATAAGTTACGAGAAGTGTGAGTTCAAGTAGTTCAAGTAGTTAATATCTGCTGATCTTCACAGGAGAAAGACCGACAAATGATTAACGAAACACAAAATAAGAAAGTAGTAGCAGTAATTCGAAGTTCAATCCAAGCAGTAACAGAATAAGACACCAATGTAAGTTAGAATCTTATTAGTGATTCTCGGATCATCTTGTTTGGCTGTCTGGAAATATCTCTCTAATGTAAGCAAAGTGGATAGTGGGCTTAGAGACATTTATCTAAAATAAATGTGTATTAATCCTCTTTCTCTTGATTTTGTTTCACCTTCATGCACTAATATACAAGAATTTTAGGGGATTTTTAAAAAATACTCACTTCTACAGACTTATCAAACGAAATAAGTGCTGTCTCTCTAGGCATCAGATGGTCACTGGCCAACTATTTAATGGCGCTCTCCGAGGCGGCAATCTTATGAATGTACTCTCCTCGGTGCAGATGTAAAACTGGAATATATATGACTAGCTCAGTATGGCGTCTCCAATGCTGAAACTAGTTTCAAAAATACTTTTTCCCATATTTATTCATTTGAGATGTTAACAATCTTGTTAGAATTCGAAAACAATATATCCAGTTCTCCACCAGCAGCCCGAGACCGGCAGAATGACATCTCACTTGCCTCAAACAATGAACTGGTCTAATCATGACTGATTGATTAATATACATAGAAGTGCACAGACACAGAGACGAAGTGACGGACACATCGACAGACGGACAGGGGAACTGAGAAGTGGAGTGTCAGGCAGATGGAGGGTGGGACACTCAGACGGACAGACAGGCAGACAGACAGACAGACAGACAGACAGACAGACAGACAGACAGATGGTCGGGGAGACGGACGGACACTCGCATGTTTCCCAATCACTATTTAAGACAGATCCATACAATGTTCATAAAATATGCATACTATTATTTTTTGGTTATGTTTGCCACGCGCTGTGTCTGCCACGCGCGTGGCCTGTCGCTGTGAATCGACGTGCGCTTCTCTAACAGGTTTCTTTTCCACAGCGGCCGGCCGTTCATCACGTAAGTGCTCCCCGGGCGGCGTCCGCGACGCGGGCGCGGGCGCGGGCGAGGGCGCGCGGCTGTCGCCCGCCGGGCCAGAGGCACCGCTTGCATGGCCGCGGCGCTCTTCCGACGCCGACCCCGTTTCCCGGCCACCGGCTTATTTATGAGTGCGCCGGCGATCGTATGTAAACCAGATGTTTTTATTGGCGGCCGCCACCGCCGCCCGCCCCTCCGCTCGCTCGCTGGTCATCGGGCCGCGTCGCCGCGCAGAAGCATTAGCATAGTCAATCTCGCCCTCTGTAATCGTTGCTGTCGCGACGGGAGAGGCACGGAGATGGCGGTACAGGCGAAGCAGTTGTTTTTTTTTCGTGAGAACGGGCAGTGTTAGTGCATTGTTGGACTCAGTGTTTGGGCACGCTTCGTTTCAACAGACTGTAGTGTAGTTTCGACAGATGCAATTTGTGTGTCATGTTACTATAAATGAACCGGGTTCAGAAGAAAAAAAGTGCGAAAACAAGAGTAATAATAGATCATTATAATTGTTTCAAAATTAAAATTTTAATAGAAATTATTTTTTTTATTGTACTTACTGTCGTTGAATTGACCTTCTTTTTAACAAACTTAAATTACCTAGAGCGGTGTCTATCCTTTTAAACGAACGTATTTCTCTCTAGTTGCCATATTTTAGACAATAACAACTTATTCGTAGTGTTTTAGCTGAAGCAGTCATATGTAGATTTGCTGGAAATGCTTGTGCAAAATTGCAACTTAATGTATTCATTAGCAATTAAACATTTTGTGTAACATAATAATGAACATTTCTTTCAATTATAAATATTGTGCGAACAATATTCACATGTAACTTGTATATGCACACTACTTCACATTGTTTTGAAACATTCACATCAATGTTATCTGCAAATGTCAAAGTTTAGCAACATGCCTAAACGGCAAAGCTCGATCTGAACGGGTGGATCTGGGCATTCATTATACTCTTCTAACCCAGTAGCATGTATATTTCCTCTTTTTATTTCTAAAATCTCTTCAATTATTACGGATTTAACCTTATTACTCCAGATAACTACTATCGCGTACATTGTTCAGGAAACCTCATTCATACGCGTATTCGCCCACCCACACGCGTCGCGAATATGTTGCTGCAACTAAAGCAAAGCCCGCGCGAACACACTACATAGTAGCTTATCCCAGAACGCTGCCATCGCAAGCTCCGTGGTGAGCCGTTAATGAACTACAGCAGCGATATTATCGTCACGTGATAAAGGATAGACACAAATATTCGCGTTTCATTTAACTATTGTTGTTCCGCATTTGTTTTCAACAAGAACACCGACGTGGAAGCGACACCGATAGAGCGACGAAAATATCGCGCCCGCAACGAGAATATAATCAGCGGCGGCACAATCAACCGGCTCGCCAGTATTCCTGTGCGCATTCCAATTAGCCGTGCCATTGTCGGCAGTGTTCGCTGTAGCCATGCAATTTGCTTCCAAAACTCCACAATTTCTTCTCGTGATTTACATATTGTTCAAAAAAAGGTTCGCCTATGGAGCATGATATTTGTTAAAATAAAACCTTTAATCCAATCCGAGTCTCTCAATTTGAGAAACATGTCTCTTCGAGAACCCCCCTCCCCTCAGGAACCTAACTTCCAAGCAATGGACGCGTTCTTATCGAGTTTATTTACGTACGAATTTGTGTTCGTTTGAAGTAGTTCTAAGAATGTAGCGAAGACCAACAACAAATTTAACCGTATTACAAGCATCATCACAACTTCAAAATCAAGGATGTGTAACAAAAATGCGAGTTTTTTCCCTACTTAAATATTGTTGTTGATAATTTTTGTCTTTGCCTTTGACACATTGGCCACGTAATTCGTAAATTAATATTGTTAATTGAATAAAGTGCAGGTACCGAGAATCAGTTTGATTGAATGAAACAGTGTTTAATATACCTTACTTCTGAGTAACTTTAAAAGGAATGTTTTTCTCTCTACAGTGTCGATATTGTAAATTGTATTTTAACTGGTTGAGAGGGATGATGAACTCTCGGTGAAGAACCTCATATGTTTCTGCGTTATATTTATGATATTGCCATTATTCTGATTACGCTCTGACGGGGATTTTAAAAAACTGGATTCTCATTTGGTTTTTCGTTTTTCGTTCGGATAATGACTGTACCTGATCTTCTCTCGCAAAATTGGTTTCTCACCAACATATCGTCATAACACAAATGGAATTTGAATTCTGGTATGAATTCTGACATCGACGTCCATCCAAAGCAAGGTGTTTAATAAAAGTCAATAATGGAAGTATTGAAGGTTGGAAGAGGCATTCCCATTTCTGTAGACTACTTTCTTTCTTTAATTAATCCTTACATTGTTTTATAGATGCAAAACATTCGGCATTCATAATTAAAAAATTAATTGAAAGAGGAAAATATGCTCTAATTGTCATTTGATCAAGATCCTTAACGTTAAAAGTCCGAATATAATACCATTAATTTATTATAGCACCGACTTCTATTTATGAGGTAAAAAGTAGGAACGAATATTTTTGAAAAATGAAGTCGAGGGAATTTAAGAGTACTAACCCAAATGCCACCGTCATAACTGCAGAAAATGAAATATTAAAAAGGAGAATATATTAAGGATGTAAGGGTAAAATAATTAATTGAATAGATTGGAGCAGTAAAAAGGTAAACCTCACCAGCCACAGAAATTGTCCGGGTTTTTGTTGTTAATATGTCGATTTTGGTGAAAGTTATATATAGGGGTATATATGTTTATGAAATATGTCTTATTAATACATGGATTAGACTAGTAACATGAGTTTCACTTCAATCAAAGTCGAGATATAAACATTTATAAATTGTGCGAAGATTCCTGTGGCTGGCTAAATCTCCGTTTTTGTTCCCTCCTCGCCCTTCACCGACACATACTCACTCCCTTTTACTGTGACAAGCACTACAGTTTACACTATCGCAAGGGTCGCGTCGGTCGAATACCAGTCGGGCGCATAGAGCATGTTTTTCCGCTTAGGCAGTGCTCCGCTGGGTGGGAGATACTTGAAGAGGGAAAAATCCGGGTTGCATCGGGGGAGGAACATCGCCACCTCCCGTGATATACCATGTACTACACTGACGGAAAATACCACAGTTGCGTCCGGGAGAAAAGCATGGTAACAATTGAGGCGTCCGGAAATATTAAATAATGATTCAGTGTTTCATGTACTGTGCCTGGCGGCTCCGCTTTGGACCACAGTTAAGTGGGGGATGGGATGCGCGGGTCTGAGCGCAGTGCCTCCGCGTGCTGCGCTCTGCCAGGTGAATGCGGATGAAAGACGGAGAGGAAATTAGAATATTCCGGCAAACGCGGCACAAAATCGCACGAGCTAACACAACGGAAATGAAGCAGTTGATTGGCGCTCTGACGTCTTTATCGCTCCCGGATCTGGCCTCGGCACCCAGCACGGCGCTGCAACCCGCAGCCCACCCACCGACCGCCCTCGCCCGGACGGAGGGGCGGTGGGCGATCCGCGGGCGATCAGTGGGCGATCAGTGGGCGATCGGTTGGCGAATCGCGGTCGCTGCCCGAACCTGGACCTGTCGCCATGGGCGAAGTTGCCCCCGCACGGGTATCCAATCGTTTTGAAGGACTTCGGATTGTAGAGGCAGGAGGTGACGAGAACATAATAATTTTTTTTTAGCAAACAGTTGATTTACATGTTAAAATGTTTCACATGAATGAGCTATCAAACTAGGGGCAACTATAAATTACAAAACTATATACAAACTGTTTATAACTACTGTTTCAAAACATTGTTTTGCGAGATATTTCTCAACAACGTAAAAATCAACAATTAATTTTTATACGGTCTTGTGAAATTTCTCTCGAGCTATCACTTAAACATATACATTATTGATTTAAATAAACAGGGCCATAGGCAAAAATAACAATTATTTAAATTTCGTTTATTGGCTGTAGGAAAGGTTCCTTTGATCTGCTTCATTGTCTTTAAAGAAACCACGTGGAATTCGGTCCCTGTTCATTGTGTGTACACCATAGCTCCGTTTATTTGATGGTGTACAAGGGAGTGACTTATGACTTCGCAAACAATGCATTTGCTACTAGTGAATTCATAGATCCCGCTAGCTTTAGCCATGCCACTGAAAATGTGGCGAATTGATACTAGCGCCCAAAGGTTAACAATATCTAGCATAATCAAACATATTTTGTTACGATTATTCAATTTATTATAGACCAGTGTCCTGCAGCTGCAAATATGCTGCTGAACCAAACCCTACAAAATTTATTTTTAAGTAAAGTGAAGTCGTAGGCTTTTATAGTAGTTCGCACACTGCTCAAGAACAACAAATAAAACACCTTGGTATAATATGAAAATATATTAAATATTTTAACAACAATAAGCTTCACGAATACTACGATATGAGAGTACAGTGTATATACTGTACAACAGCTTTTATATGCCAAGGATATAAAAAAAGCGGTTCCATGACGCAACAAGTGAAAAGCAAATATTTAATGATGAGCCTCCCTCTATCTTGGAGCCTTGCTGCCGCATTACGTCCGCTGTCGTAAGCAGTGACACAATGAGTATGAAAGTTCAGTTAACATCGAAATTGTTTCGCTTTCTTTTTTTTTTTTCGTGTTTCGGGGTAACCTAGATACTTCTCAAATGGCCAAAGACTGCGTAGTTTTCTTTCAATTTTTAGGCGCATTGGAAAACAGTAATATAGTAATAAATCGTAATACAACGCCGTAGTATTTCTCTTTTGAGACTCAGTATTTTATTGTTTTATTAGAGTAAACTCTTCGATAATGGTATAAACCTTCCATCTTTATTTCTGATTATTTTATTACATCTTTCAATGTATCATTAAAGCTTTTGAATTTTTTCACCAAAGTGCTACGTACCATTTGATACAATACACATGTGTATTTAAATATAAGTACATCAGGTTTTCTGAAATTGATACGAAAAAAAGGTTGGCTTCCGCGAAAGCAGTAGTGTAGTAGTAAAGCAGTACTGTTGTGAAACCAGACAGTACGACGGGTTTGTTCGAGTAAACATCATCGCTCCGAAATTGGTTTCAGCAACCTTATACCAGTAGATGCCGACTTCATTAACTGGACTTGGAGGAATCCAGGGGAGTCTTGGGTTGCCCGAGGGTTGTCAGAATCTAATTTGCACCTAGGCAAACAAGCAGCTGTCTAGGGTTTCCACAAACAAGGGATTCTTCAGATTTAATTATGCCGGTTATGAGCTCATGATCAGTCTTCCGTTTTACCATTTACGTTTATTTCCTCATGCATTTCTATTCATATCTTTTTATGTAACTGAGTACTAAAAATTACCACTTACGTATCAAAGAATTTTACTACAAAGATATTAAATTCATGTTTTACTACGTAACAAATTGCTTCAGAATATCTCTATACCAATAAAAACTTTCTATCAGAATAATGAATTTTAGCACACATTCGTTAAATAAACACACATACACAACAGTACTGAATCAATCTTTTATAGCAATAATATTTTGGATATACTACTTCATTATTAGTATGAATAAATGGATAGATATGTTCAATTATATGTTTTACTGGCAGAAATATCTGTTACATTTCTCGCATTTAACGATTTAATGATCGGCATGTCATTATTTTCAACCTAGATAAAATTGTTTGTTGGAGATTAGGATCTTGTGTACTAACAATAATTTGTAAAACCGAATTCAGTCTTCGTTATTAATATAATTAACTGTGTTATGTTTAAATGTTTGTTGATACATTATGAAAATATACACCAGTCCGCAGGATCAATATTTGATCGGTTGTTTTGTATAAAATAAACAGTATTTTTTATGATATCGTTTGGAAACATTGCATCACGAAATGGACTGTTCATTCGAATCGTAGCTATGAGTAGTGTTCATATGCATAAAGGACTATGTATGCTCATTACGTATTTTTTACTCTAAAAGAACACACTATCCCTGTTCAAATTAATTTCGGTAATTAAATTAATTTTAAATTAGCTTAGTGTTCCGGAAGTCCCTTGTCATTTCATTGCGGCAGCAGAATTTCCAGTGCTGTCCTGTTTGTTTTCGATTCAGCTCCTCCCACTATTCGGAATGTTTTTATTACTATCGTAAATTTATAGCATGCACGATACAGTTTAAACTTCTGCAGGAAACATACTAAGCAAACAGAAATAAATATACACACACGTTGGGAAAACAGGTAGAACCACGGTCGATGCAGGGTATTTTGCTGCCCCAGGCGTAGAATTTTTTTACCACCATGTTGTGTGAAATGTGTGTATGTATTTGAACAATTCTCAAATGTTAACAAACATAATGTATATGCGAATTGAATAATCGAATATAGTTAATTAAGTAGCACAAACTTATTCTAAGTCAACATTTCAAACGAGATAAGAGACATTGTAATAATTTCTGCACTTATTAAACAGAAGTAAATAAACTAAAACTAAATAAAATCGTAAAATAAATTATTACACAAATGTCTTTATATTTTATATGCATTTCCTCAACCATTTAGGATTTTTGGTTTTTTGTTGTTGTTTTTTAAGAAAAATATTCGAATAAAATTACGCCGCCCGAAACGAACTCTCGTTTTGTCAGTATGCGTACGTAGAAAGAACATTCTCACGCTTTTAAACAAATTGGAGGTTGAACAGTGGGTGTTTCACTGGAATACTTCAGCGTGCGTTATCAGAGAAGTCCATGTCGAGAAAATAACCTTCCACTTCATATTATAGAGCCCGAAGCTACATCATTGTAGGTATTTTTTGTAGGCAGTCCATCTCATGCTTGCATTCTACTAAACTTGAAAAGCCGTTCTTTCTTACATGGTCGTGAGGAGTCGCAGGAATTTCTGAAATATCGTTGCGACGTGACTTTTTCTTGGTTGCAATACGGTGTCAGAAATAAATGTTTTTCAAAACATATCTATTTTCTCCCCAATCACGATTTGCATACTACATTCTACTTTTGTGATTGGATTCAGTGCATTTGTTCGAAGCTTAAAAAATGATTCGTTATATGTGCACATCTGTTGAAAACGAAAGAGTAATAGTTTTACATTTAAACTCTGTTCATAGCACAGGAATTAATCTCAGTTTCAATGCTCAATGATTGATTGATTAATTACTAGTGACTCCGTGCGCGTCATCTGGCGAGATCATTAGTCCCGTGAGTGTAGTACATGTTTTTCGCGCTGCATGTGGTCATCTTGCCCCGTTCAATGGCAAGATCCTGTGCCCTAGCGGGTTTTTCCCCAAGCAGGTATCTCCTACCAGCCCCAGCCCCAGCAGGGGGACAAGCTATAACAGTAAACTCCAGAACGGTGTCCTCGCATGTTTGGTAGTGTAGTGCATGTTAGTGTGTGTAAGGGGTGAGGTTAGAACAAGGAAGAGGAAGGAAAGATCGTCCGCGGTCCATGGCCCATTGGTTAGGGTACTGCTCTGGCATTCGCCTGGCGTTTATAGGCGAAACCACGGAAAACCACCGATAAGAGCAGCCGGCCGCTAGAATTATCACCCAGACAGCGACTGAATTCGAACTAGCTATCTAGCTCGACCCCAGGACCTCCCGATGAGACGCACTGCAGGGACATCAGGTGATTAGTTGAGCCACCTCTCTCGGTTCAATGCTCAATACGTCGCACTACTCTTTTAGGAAAGGCCGGAAGGGCGATTTTCCAGCATTCGCGTTTTCGAAAAGACGCACTGCGCGCGACTACACAACACCATTTAGCGGAGTTTATTTTTTATTCTCCGGGATCCCCATTTGTTTGGCGAGAGCTGGGAAGCCCCGGCCCACCGCCGCAGCTCGTCTCGCGGGAGCTACGTGGCCGCTGCGCTGGGTCGCAACGTGTCAAGCGGCCGGCCCGTCGCGCACTTCCACCTCCACCCCCCGGGGTCACCCCGCAGTCCCTGGCTCCACTCCCACCGCCTCCACCGCCTTCGCGCTTCCCTCCCCCTATCCTTCCCCTCCCTTCTCCCGCCCCGTCGCGGGTGCCGTTTCCGCCTGCCTGCCATTAGCGTACGTCCCGCTCCTTCCCGCCTGCCACCTCGGTGTCGTCCGCCCCCTTCGCTTCATCTCCGCTGCCGGTTCCACCCACGATGCCGCCCCCGACTCCACATCCGCTTTCAACCTCACTCCTCTGACCCCGCGTACGCACATCTCCTTCCCACCGCCTACGCCTTTTCCTTCCACCCCGCTACACATCCACCAACGCATCCACTCCCCCTCTCCCCCAACCTACCGTCCCTCCTTCCCCGTTCTCTGCCCCGGCGTGTGCACTGCCGCCACTCCACCTTGGCCCCGCCACCACCCATCCCCGCCCTCGCCCTGTCTCCTCACCCGATGCTGCTCCCCGCTCTGACTGCGAGCCCCGCCCACCGCCGACGCGTCCGCTGTGCGGTTGCCGCTTATGCGACTCGTCCTAGCAGCCCCACCTCCATTTTCCCTGCGGATTCCTCCCTCTCTCCCGTTTGGCGACCGACGCGGTCGTCGCCCCGAGTGCCCATCCTGCAGACTGCGCCACTTCTGACGTACACGCGACCTTTGCCACCGCCCCCCTCCGCGCCTTATCCCCGTCCCCCATGCCCTCTGAAGGCCCTCGTTGGAATCTCGCTCTCGGGCTTTCATCGCTTGCTGTTTCTTCGCATGATCTTCAGAGCTTCCTTCTCTTGCCGACGTCGCTCTCGCTCGCCATTCTTCGATCTCTCTTTTTCCCCAGTTCCTTTCTGTGTATTTCTCTCTCGACTTAATCGTCGATGTCCCTTGCGTTTTGTATTTTGCTGACCCTTATTCTTTCGCTTTCCCGACCTCCGATTTGCGACGCGCCTTATATAATAGCCTCTTCACAATCGACTTCTACCATTTACCTTCCAACTTGTCCGCGGCGTCCACCCACTTGTTCTCGTCACCAACCCTGCCATCCGGAACGCACTCTCAGGACAGACGCCGTCAAATGACACAATGTCAGACAAAAACGAGCGCCGGAATGTGCGTTAACAAGCGATTTTCCATGCGAGAGGAAACGTCGGAAAATGAAGCTTGGCAAAAGCAGTGTTCTTTAATTGCTTTCAAAAGAATCGGACAGGTCGGGGCATTCCGCCGTCGCAGCAATTACGAAGTCCGTGGATATCGACGGCACTTGCGCCTCCCACGAATCTTACGCAATTAGTAAACGTCCGTCGAGAGCGAGAGAAGAGTAGGCGGGGCTGCGATGAAAGGCCCCGTTTTGAATCCGAGGGGGAAGAGGGAGGTCGGAGAATTGGAAATTAAAAGGCACGTCTCGGGAGAGGGGTTGGGGAAGCACCGCCTGATAGACCGATTGCGTGAACCCTGCTTCGCCGGCTCGAGGACGTCGCAGGTGCACGGCGCGTGGAGGGGTTTCTGTTCCAATTGATCTCGCCGCTTCACAACTCGAAGGGCATTTCAAAAAAGAAACCGACATGTGCACGCAATGGTAGAAAAACTATTCCTATTTCTAAAAATAGACCTATATGGGCGTTGTCACAGTTTAAAACGAAGGCATTGTTGGATGAATGGGCGTACAATTTGAGAATATTTTCGTTAACCTCCAAAAAAGACAAAACGAGAGTTGTGAAACTTAAAGTCGATTATATGTGACACTTCCCAAGGACGCTTTCGCTCCAACATAAGATATTTTTAACACACCGTGCGCGAAACGAGGTTATCGTGCTTGTTTAGCGTGTGTGGAACATCTAATGTTTTCATTCCGACGAATAACGTTCGAAATACGACGCGTGCGTAAAACATTGCACAGCGTGTCCGAAACATTTTGCACACGACGTGACATAATTATATACGCATCCCTCGCTGGACTAGGGCGACAAACTCGACTCGCCAATTCACTTATTTTCGCGCACTTGTTACGTAACTTACTATTATTTAATTAACATTTAATTTGTGCACCCTTCGATGAAAATTCGTTCAGGTTTTTCGTTTAAACACACGTACAGGCCTACATTACACAATAAATTTTCACGACGAAAGTCCAAATTGAAGATCCAACACTATCTTTAACAGAAATTCTTAATATATAGTAATTGAATTTCCATTTGATACGTCGCTTCTTCAGTTATCGAGAAGCCCGAGAAAATCAAGGGATGACCGGAAATGTAACCGTCAGTTCTCTCGAATTAAACGTATTTTTGGTTGTTGTTGTCCCCCCTATGCATGAAGCAATTCGAACTGAAATATTTCTGAATTTCTTCTCCCATCGCAAGTCAACACTGATAAAAAATATTCCTTGCGTGTTTCATGGAAGATATTTTTGATATTGACATCTCTCTTAAGAAATATGTACGAGCCACCACCGCGTTCAATAATAAAGAAAACCCTAATGACTAGCCCATGTAGCTGAAACCTTCTGATGAATCTCTCACGGTAGATCGGCCGAGCAGTGCGCGACACCTATCAACCCGTCGCCGCACGTGTGCTTGGCTGACGCGATCATTGAGCGACCGAGAGCGGTGACAGGCGGCCATTACGGATTCGTCGCACCCATATCGCTGACGATACGCGCGCCCCGCCCGCCTCGCACACCCTCGCCCTGGGTTCGTGTCGCTCTCCAGGGACGCCGGCGCCGCCGCTTTGTCAATCTCTCGTCGAGGGCGCTATTATTAGAGACCCTTCCTCCCCTCCCTCTTTCATAGGCGCCGCTTGCTCGCCCGCTTCGAAATGTCAACGACGTTTATTCGCTGTTCTTACTGGAGATTAAGCACGCCCCACTGCGACACGCCTCGATGCCGCGTCTGCGTGGCGGGGAGCTAGCGGCACGCGCCGATGGACACGCATGTACACTCATCCCTCTATTCTACGGGCTTGAGGGACGAGAGTGGAGGGGAGGGGCATCAGTCTGAAACGGAATTTCCAGAAGTAGAGACACTGGGTTGATTTATTTGAAGAGTGAACATATCAATGGTTTTATTATTACAAATGAAAGAGGAATGAACAATATTATGTATTTTTATTCAAGCGGTATCTCCAATTTGTGTAAGGTATCTATCTGTATATTGTAAATATCCACTACAATACAGTACACTATTTTTTTTAAAATTTAAAATAGCGCTCGTGAATGTTTCGCTGCTTCCAAAAATCCGTTGAGAAGTGGTCTGGCCGCGGGCTCGCGAGGGTGGCTTTGGATACCACTACTCTTGATTTTCAAGTTTGGTAGACATTGCCACCCCGATTATAAGGCTCTTCGTTTATCAAATAGCTATTTGGTTTAAGTTACTAAAAATATAGATAATTATGAATATTCAAATTTGCGTCTCAAAAGTGATGTTTTCTAAGCATTCAAACAAACGGGAAATCTGCCATATTTTTTTATGAATGTTGGTACAGGTACATACGCTTAATTTATTTTATTATGAAGTTGTGTGTTTCACATTATTGTATTTATCATGTGAATTTTTTAAAAAATTTCAATACATTGAAGAATGATTAAAAAATATAGATAGATAAAATTTGAAACCTGTCCTTTAGGAAAATTCGTGTTGATACCCTTCATAACTAGTTATGTATGAGGAGTACAATATTAAAAGTTTTGAGAACCCGTAGATTACATAACCCGACTACAGAGCAAATTGCAATGCGAACCGTCTGAGACCGGGATCGGGGACGACACTGAGCTACAAGTAGTTGGATTATCTGCGGGTATTCATTGCTTCCTGGAGATTAGGTGGAATGCTGCAGTTCGTGAGCTGTGAGTGGGCGGGGCTCGAGGCGGCTCTACAATGGCGATGACAGGGCGTGAGAGGCAGCATCCAGAGAGATACACTGACAGGGGCAGCAACTTGCAGCTGCTTACGCCCCCTCCAGCGGCAGCCGGGGCTTATTGATTTATTATAGGTAACGTTGCTAATTCGGAAATGAAGGGAAAAATAAACCTCTTGCAATCTTATATTACCTGCTTTTTCGAGTTAATGAGGAAATAATAATAATAATAATAATAATAATAATAATAATAATAACAATCAACAAGAGGTTCCTTCGTTCCTTGGTTTCTTCGTTTATAACATTACTATTCAATTTCTTGAAAAAAAATGTTGAGTACATTTTGTGAATGTCTTGTTTGTTTTCCTGCATATCCTTTAGTCTTCATGCATTTAATATTCTTTTGAGAATATCCCATGAAACGCAGATGTATGTTTTCTCACAGTACAGGTTTCATTTGTAAATATCGAAACTAAAGGGCGTCTCTTCAAATGTTTACATTATTCTCGTGTTTTAGACTAACATGTTTTTTTTAATTACATTATTTCTAATTTTTCATGTTCGTCTTGTCTTAAACCGTTGCGTAGATCTCTCTATAAAAGTCGTTCGAAACTCGGGAGGAACTCTCGGCGATATTGAGTGAAAATAAAATTTCAAATTATGGATGCATTCGAATACAATACGCATGGTTTGTATCAATGAATTTGCACCAAGTGTACAGAAAATAACCAGAAAAGTAGTATTACCTATTACTTCACCTTTGCAATGTTATTTTCAAAAGATTTGCATTTTATTTCTTAATATTATAAATGTCCTGGGCTTCCGTGGTGTATACCGCAAGGAATGGATAAAGGCATTAGCATTTCTCGTTCTCCAGGTTGTATATATTTTACCTGGGAGAATGAAAAAAACAAGTCCGGAGAATTCTAAACCCGAGTTTTGTTTTAAATTCCGGTGCTGGAATCATCAGGAAAGCGCAGAGGAACTGTGGTAGCTGTTGAAGGAAAGTTCGAAAATTCTTGTTAAAACGAAGCAGCGTACTCTGCAGCGTTAAGTGACATAAGTAGGTGTTATTCGGGCAGACCGTACTTTTTTCAACGCGAAACATAAAATTACGCTTCATTTTGCGTCCGCCGCCACAGGGTGCTCCACAAAGTACACGTGTAGCAGTGCGTCGGTGCCGTGGGAAGAGTGTCTCTGGGACCTTTTCATTTTGTCGCCAATGGATCCTTTGACATTGTGGTCCCACGCTGGGACGAATATTGTATTCTGCAGTGACAACATAGGCGGCCCAGTGTGTCAAAGCAACCAATTTCCGGCATGTAAGCCCGTGCCGGGGTTGCGGCCATTGATTCATTTCCTGCAATAAGTGCTTATATAAACATAGGGTCACTAAATAATGTCTATTTCGTCGCATTGTCCAAAATGCTAGCGTTTCTATTCATTACATTGATCATCATTTATCTAAATTGGTACATCAGAATAATTAGCAAATAAAATATTCATCGCATATACATTATATTATCACTCGTTCTGGAATTTTACCATAATTGGGATTCTATGGAATGTGAACTAATTTCTATGAAATTCAATTAAATTGAGTAATAAAATATTTAAACTTCACATTTTTCCCTTTTGGTTTCATTAATGTTTTAAATTTATATTATGCTTTAAATTTTATACCAATTGAAAATTATAACTATTCCCCTCTCTTTAATATGAAACTATTTACTATCTTGATCTTATTTTGATCATGCTGCACTGTGAATTTTCATTCGCGAGAAAATCTAGCAGTACCCGACAACTGCGTCTTTTAGCATTTCCTTCTTATTCACCGTCACATATTCGATTTGTTTTATATGTTTGAATTCGTTTTTATTTCCCACACGTTTGAAAGTATTACAGTTTTTTAGATTATTGTTTCCTTCGTGTAATTTACTCTTCATCTGGACAGTAAATGCAACTTTTACACCTTCCAGACTATTTTCTTACACAGTTTATTTATGTTCATAAAAGGATCAATATCATTGTCATTATCATTCTCATCAACGTATTTTATGCGTCGCGTGCCTGCTGGAATACTGCACGTAATGAAGATATCATTCTAGGCCTGGGCGTCGTTCGTCTCCGCTTCACATTGACGTCATCGCCCCGCCGCCCCCATTTTTTCCATGTCACGTCCGCCTCAGGCATGCCGCTCTCATGGCCCCCAGCATCTCGCTGCTTGCTGCGCAGTGCGTCACCTTGCCAGCGCCCGTCGCTCCTCTTTCCTCGTCTTCGTCACAATGAGGAAACTGGGATGTCAGGGAGTGTCAAAAAATATTGATACCTTTCTGTCCATATTGCTAGCATATTTTAACGAACCGATGATTCCGAAACTTTGTCGATCGATAGAATATTTTGATATCTGCATATTCACATTTTCTCACTTGTAGATTGAGCGAAAATTAAGCAACCCTACGTTGCGTTGTACAATAAAGATATCATGACGGCTGGTGAATTGTCTTTGCATTCTTTTGTTATTTCTCTCAGCCGTTTTTGTAACATTCTTTCCAAATCATAAAAATTAGAAACTTGATCAGTTTTGTGCAAGTCTCCTTTCTGAAGAAAGAGATTTGCGGAGTTGGGGATACATGAACCGATCTCAATGTCGTAGTTTTTAAAATTTTATTTTATTTCATTTTCGTTAAAAACTGTACAAACTGTATGTGACATATCGGGGAGGAGTGCAAACTGAGCAAGTTTTCTTGAGCTCATATACTGTTCCGAACCTTTTTAGCACATAATTTCTTACAATAAAATATTAACCAGAACATGCTTTAATACGAACATACAAATAGTGTAGCCACATTTTTTAGTTGCATTTATATCCAGCGTGCCATTGTGCTGAAAAAGTTATCGCAAAATTATAAACATCAGACAAAATTAATTTCACGATTATCGGAATAATATTGGATTATCGATAAAGGGAAATATTGCTTAATTATGATCAATATCTAAACCTTTTCAGCGATATGTGTGTCGAATGGTTGGATTAATGGCTGAAGGGTATTAATGTTGGCACGTTTTGAATGATAATGGAGCAATGATGAAATGAGAAACCTGTCGCAAACCCGCAATACCATACGGAACAACGGGGATTTGGATATCGGTACGCAAGCTGAACGAGTCAACCCTATATATCGAAACTATCTAGAATATCTATATTTTGACGTCAGCTTCCCCCACGATGGTGCGGCAAACTCACAGTTCTGAACAACACACTACCACGGATTATTGGGGAATCTCCCGATTGCATCCCGCGTTAAGGCTTCCCTTACTGTCGCTTCCCACTTAATCTCGTTCCTCTTTTGGCTGTATGAAAGGACATAGCACTGTTGCATCCCGGCCGTTTTTGTGGCGTGGGGAAGGGGGAAACAATTTGGTTAAGTTTCCATTCATAAGTAATGAAAATCAAACTTCTCACACAAGTCGAGAATGATCTCGAACACAGGTGAATGTGGCAGAATCTTCGAAAATGTTTATGTAACGCCATTTCACTCCAGTGTTATCTATTACGAGTTACACGTGCTAGTACGAAACTGGCCGATCCGCGAAGCACTGCCAAGGTTGGTGCTGTGAAAATCGCAGCCTTCAAGAGCTTAACTGTCAGCATTTTAGCGCATGCGCACAACACGGATTCTCGATCTCCACGTGACCTCATCGAGTTTTCTTTATCAAAAGAGCACGTCTTGGACCAAAGGTGCCTGCAGACGCATTGAATTGAATTGAATTGAACTGAACTCTTTCGTCTGACCACGCAAATTTCGCTACGCTCCTTTCACCAACCTGCCGAGGAAGGAGGTATTTCTTGGGCGAGAAACAGGCGATTTGAATTTAGCTCAGAGGCGTCATTTAGGCTTGAGAATCTTTTACATGCAAGTAAATCTACGAACATGGGACAGCCTGCTTAGCCGGACGTAAGCGTATAGGCGCGCCTGGTAAGAAAAATAAAAACCGATCTCCGCAATCACTATGCACTTAACCAGCGTTTTTGTTAGTAATTACACAAAAATATAGTATTTTGAAACTTTTTGTATTAATTGTAATGGCCAGTGTGTTGCACCACTGCCACTGCCTAGGGCCCCTGTTTTGGGTAGAGCCTCTGTGGAATGCCGTAGGATCCGCGCGGGGAGGCAGAGCGGAACGGACTCCGGAGCGTTTCCTGGGGAGAGTGAAGGACGGTGAGAAAGGGCGGAATGAGCCACCGCTTTGCGCTCCAGTGACGTTGCAGCCTGAGGATGCTCAGGGTCACGGAAGAGACACGCTTTCGGGCTTACGCACGGAACGATCCTCCACATTGCGTCATATCGTAAACCCGCCCTGGCGTGCCAGTTTTGTGGATGGCACGATAAATGTTATGTCTTTTCTTTCAATTCACCTTCATTCACTGGTCAGTCATAGGGCTTTGCGTGTCACGGTTTCAGGAAACAACACAATATGTACAACATTTATTCCACCATTTACATTTGTATTAGAGGGGGAGGGGCAATATTACATCTTAAGTCTGATACACTTTTAATGTTCCGAGTCGTCGGTTAATTCGCACATTAGCTCCAAGATGTAGTTAAATGTGCATGATTAACGAACGGATTCTTTTAGATTTCATCCAGTCAATGTTAGTATTAACTTTAACGCGTTGGCTGATGTAAGATATTACTCCGGGATTGAGTAGTGTTGTCTGTTGGCAAAGAGTATTTTTGAATCAAAATGCATAGTAAAGTATGTTTTGTGTAGACTGAAACATTGTTGTTGCGCTCTTGTATGACCGCCCATCTCAGATAACTAAAAGGCACGTTAACGTTCAAACATATATTTATCTCTCAAACTTCACAGCGGTCCGCGCGGCAAGGTGCGGGTCAAGTGTGATATGGCAGAATGGCAGTTCTACGACAGAGCGGCTTCCTCTATCTTCCGCCATAAAGATAACTGCAGCTTGCAGGACACGGATGTCGGCGGGGGCGGAGGACTCCGACTGCAGTTGTCTCTCAACAGCTGCCAACTTGACTTAAATCGTGGACCCTTAAACATGGATCGTAGATTTCAGATTTCAAATTCCAAAATATTAAAAAAATAACAAACAATTACTCAACTTTTGGTTGTGACAACAGGGCATCTACGTATTTTGTTGCGATGTGGTGATGAAGACTTCTATATTATTCATTAAATGCTGTGGCCACAAAATCGAGGAGCGAATAGAATAACGATAATTCAGGACTAGAAAGTAAAACCTCGCATGTTAAATTATTAAAAGAATACAAATAAAAAATAGGTTGTATTTTATTAAAGTCGGTTATGAATTAATTTGGTCTCTCTTTTCGTTTAACTGTTTCGTTCTTAATTGTGTTACAAATTCATTCAATATTTTTTTTTAAATCTCCGCTAATTTTTACTTGTATGTTTAAATGTACGCGTTATGGAATACGAAATCAGACGAGTCCGATTTAAAACCGTATTTCAAAATTGAACATCAAGTATGCACTATGAAATCATTAATTTTAAACCGATTTTATCCTCTCATATTTGCCGGATTATGTGAATCTGTTTACGATAACCATCGAAATGTTTCTTTTTTGCAAAAAATAAGATTAAATCTTTAAAACTATTTTTTCTGGAAATGAAAATGTATCCCCTCTTTCACATACAAGGCAAACTTGAAGCGACACCTTAACGGAAAATTTAGAATAAACGAGAGATAACTACACTATATCTTCAACGAATAAAGACTGCATTTGTAGAGAATTGGAATGTATACTTTTCAGTAATGAGTAACGTTCAGTTTTACTCGATCCTATACTATTTCCAAAAAAGCGCACCATTCTACTTACTACGTAAAGCCGATACTGTATCAACAGCAATTTCCTTCGGTTATTCTCTCCAGGAACACACACTCGAACACTGGAACAATCTGCGCCGGATATACGTTGCGGAGAAAGTCAATATCTGCAGAGATATATCTTTTCTTCTCCACTTGTGTTTTTTCTCATAGCTTTGAGGATACGGAGCACTAGCCATTTCATTCACTCCTTAGATAAAAATGTAACTAAATAGAGCAGCACTAGATTCACATTATTTTCATGAGAAATTACCACATCTTACAAGTAAATAAGGAGTGAGTTTGGAATTACAAGAGCAAGATTCATTCTCTGGAAATTATCCTGTAGTTATTGCAATTACATGGGTACTACAAAAACTGATTCAAAGATGAGAAATTCTGTACTGAAAAGGTTTATGAAGCTACTCTGTAGAATATAAATTCTGAATTCCGTAATAGAGGTTCAGAGAAATGCGAGTTCGATACAGCTCTACATAACATAATAGCGATTAGCCGGCAGAGTCGATAGGGCCAGGTTAGGTGGGCCGTAAGTGGGGATAGGGTAGGTGGGAAGGGCGAAAGTGAAGGTATCTGAACACAATGATGACCGTCTTATATTACTGGCATAATTTCTTTTTTATCAATCGAGAATTGAATGCACATTTAGAGGAAATCGGTCACAATGCGACCGGGGTAACGTCATCACAAAGTCATTTTACGCGTGAAAATTGAATATTAAGATACCCCGACCGTCGGATACCCTACTCTATGAGTCGAAGGCGTCGGCTGTATCGACATCTACTGATTATTTCGTGTCTCCAGGCGCGTTAACCGCTATAGTAATTAATTCCATAAGTGTGGTGTATGTATTTGATCACGGGAGGTGATTCTCTAGATGATGAAACCCGGGGCCAACCTATATGCCGGCTTGCGGGTTTTTTCTCGTCCGGGTATCTCCCACCAGCTGGCACCGCCTCAGTAAGTAAGAGGAAGGAAATATCGCGCACTGTCCATCGCCTGTTTGTGAAGGTACTGTCCCGTCAACGTATCGATCAGAGTAGCCGGCTACTACAATTCTCCTCCAGACGGCTACTAAATTGGACCTCACTACTACGTAGCTAGTGTCAAAAATTCTTCCACCGTTGGAACTCGAGCCCCGGGACCTCCCGTTCACTGCCAGGGACTGTAGCGACATCAGTTGATGCCCTGAGCCACCTCAGGCGCTCGCCGACGGCATCGACGGCTTAAAGGGGTTTTGACGGCACGGACGGGCGTGGCGGTGGCTGCAGCGGAGCCGGCTGCGGAGGCGGCGTCGGCGGCGGACGTCGCGTGGAGGCAGAGCCGGCGCGGCGCGGCGCGGCGCGGGCGGCGGCGTCGCCATTTGCCGGCGGTTCCTGGCGCGAGTGCCCACTTTTTCCCGCGGAATGTTAGCCGGCGCGCGGTCGTGCACCTTCCTGCGCGGCTCCGGCTGGCAGGCGCGACGACGGAGCTTCCGGACGTACGAGCGCGGCCCGCCGCGCCCCGCAGGCCCGCGCACGCCGCCTCGCCCGCTCGCGGCCCCCGCCTGCTTGACGCCCGCTACGCCCGACGAGGTGCCCAGCGCAAACCCTTGCCGCTGCTCGGGAACGCTCCACGCTCTCTCGACCATGTCGCGGCGTTGGACCGGGAGGGCGGATCAGGGCCATCGGTGTCTAATTGTCACTTGTCGTTATGACTGGAGGTCCTGGTTCGAATCCCGACGGTGGCTTGCGTTTTCGGACTAGTCAATAACTTAGTCGACTTCTGTCGTGTCTGGATGAGAAATTCTACCGCTGGCTCGACTCGGATCGTAGTTTTCCGTTGGTTTCTCCAACGATACCAGAACGAATGCGGGCAATACGCTAGCAAAAGGCAGGACCGAGAGCGATCTTTCCTTCCATTCCTTGTTTTCTCACCCCAAACACCACACTTTCGCACGTACACGCTACTACACTACACTCATAGCCGGGAACACGTCGGTCGCAGCTTAGAGCATATTCCCCGGTGGGGCGTGTCCTCGCTTGGTGGAGCATACCATGGTTAGAGAACCCGCTACGAATCGCGTAATTCGGCGCGGATTCGCCATCCAGCAGGGCAAGATGACAACCCCATTCCGGCAAAAAGATACCAATCTTACGCCACATAATTTACTTTACCAGTGCGGCCGAAATCACTATAATTGGATCTAGTTCAATCGCAAATTCTGGATGGCGTTATCCGGTTTCAGTGAACATCATGCTCACCGTCAGGATCTCCCTGGAAGTCGCCTATAGTCCGAGTCGTGGCCTAGGTTCTTCAATATTTAAATCCTAGTACATACGCAGTAGGGTCGAAATCCGATTACTGACCATTCCAATTCAGAATAAAATTTAATTTTTAAGTAAAATGTGTATATAACCTGCTATCACTCCTACGGGATATTTTTACAAGCTGAACTGTGTTATTCTGCCATTTTGCCAAATAAAAACTTCAACATGCACAACTGAGATTAGACTGTAATTTTAGTATATTAAATTTGTCCCGATACATGTGCACGAAACTATCTGATCCCGATCTCTCAGTACGCAAGTATATTTCCCCCTGTTCCCCGGATCATCTGACGCGCTTTCATGTTGCGGCTTCCCGATGGCATGCTAGCTACAGGTCCCACCTTCACGCTCCACATTGACAACGCCGGCGCTCAGTGTGGCGTATGATGTGAAATGTGTGAGGCGAGGCGAGGAGTGCGCGCTCCTGAAGACCCGCCATTGGTTTCACCTCCCCTGCTTGTTCGCCCCCCGCCACCCCGACCACCGCTCGCGTTCCATGCGATGCGCCTCTCCAATACCGGCGCGTTTTAATCACGCCTCTCGCGCATGTTTTTCGCCTCAATGACTCGATTCCCGCGCGCAGCCAAGCTCCCGATCTTTTCTCGCGCGGCCCTCCCCCCTTTTCCCCCGCCCCCCGCCCCGCGACCTGCATCACAGGTGCGTGCTCTGGCTGGCAGCTTCCGACCCTTTCCAAGCGACTGCTGCTTTTCCCTATCTTTTGGGCCTTGGGTGTCTGTACGTCGTGATATGATATATCTCGTAGCCCTCCGCTCGTTCTCCATCAGGCCCTTTGTCCACACGTGCGTCCATTCCAGCATGGAAGCTTGTGCCGGCTTCGTCTGGATCTCATGTTCACCACCGTCGACTCTGTTTCTCGTTCCCCGCACATCGTCTCTCCTTTTCTCCACGCAGCTCCAGTGTGTGTGTGTGGCGTGTGCGCGCGCATTTCAAAGATAAAGCTATGTGTGCGCATTAATTGTTGCGCGCTTGTTTAATATAGGACCCGGTATATACGCAATGATCCATTCTCGTTTGCTTTAATGTGTTCGATTAATCTTGAATTTGTAGTAGATAATTATTGATTCTGAAAAAAATATCTGTATTAAAGTTATACTTAAAACGAAGTGTAAATTCTCGAGTTTATGCCTAAAGTTCCATTATTTCTCTCCAGAATAAAACCACAAGGCGGATACCACTGCTAACGTGTTATTAAATTTGCCACTCGAGCTCGTGTCTTGATGAAATCCTTGTTTTAGTTGTATCCTCTCGCTTACACCAATTAGCTATACATAAGTATACATCTATTCTCTCTTGGTGCAGTACTTCCCCATGAAAACCTCCACAAAAGCCTTCTTTACAATTAGTTCGTGAATAGTACTTTTAGTCGATAACATCCCTTTCCCTTAACAATGTTGCTCCCTCATACGCTTCTCTTAGACACACCGTACGTCTTGTGTAGCCCACTTACGCTTTCCGACAGAGGGTTAGCTACATAAATTAGTCTGAGGAACACACACTTCATTTGTGAGAACTCAATTCACCCGATTGATGACAGTCAATTCGTTATGTAGTCCTGGTAGATAACATAAATCCATAAACAAATCTAATGTGTGCCATCATATTATACACTTAATATCAATTCCAATAATGGAGGTTACTACAAAATATAGATGGGAAAAATTATACCGAAGAAAGTATTATCTAATAAGTCCGCTAAGGACAGGATCTAGCTCCGTGTCGCTTATCGCACGTTAAAGTGGGATTGACACGTATATCTAACAGCGGGGAAGATAGTGATGGTCCAATCGATCTCTATGTAAGAAAAAACTTAGTTAGATTAGACACAGATTTAATATTTCCATTTTTGTAGATGTAGTGATAAGATGATATAGTACATAGGAGGAATTATGGTTCGAAGAGACAAGTAAAATAAATAATACCCAATTGAGAGCTGGACCCCTTGAAAGGTGAGTTCTAACTGCTGAAAGTTTATCGGGTAGACCTGTTGATGTACCGCGAAGCCCAAATACATTGGGATCGCAAATATGCTCCATAGGCAGCTATGCAAAAAAGTCAACATAGGAGCTCGCGCACAAGCACACCGCTGATCTCGATCCTCCCCTAATAGCATACACGTAGCACCAGGGCCAAGATCTGGACCGAATCGTCCGTCGTGGCCTGGGCTGAATCCACGTGTATAATAAACAGTCTGAATACGACGCGCTAAGGTCGAATCGCTGAGCTTAACCACCTACGCCAATAAAAAATGTAAGTACTTTACCAATCATCCGAATCTCTTTTCCTCTATCTGTTTAATAGTGTGCGAGTGACTTTCTTATTTACGCAAATGTGAGGTGATAAAATTCGATGCTGTTGAGAAATGACGTCTGTTATCTGAGCGCAGAAGGAGTGTTCATGTGTGTCTCTTGTATAATTTGCACACCCTTGTGAATCTTCGCGTGAGCGTGCGCTAAGCCTCTGTGTGACTCAGAATAGACAATGTTAGACCGGTTGAATACACCAATAAGCACATTTGATACATCATTCGACCACAGGTCCTGCCATTCTCTCTCCTATTCACCTCAGTGGCCTCTGGTATCTTTCTCCTAGTCCGAACGGACCACAGTCGCGCATTCGTGCTGCATCCTACCCTAATCGCGGGGCCTTGGCGCTTGTCGTACCCTCACATACCTGGTTCTCCGCCAATACCTCGCCGCCTGCGAACCTTCGACCACCGCTCCAAGGCTCCGCTTCGGCACCATCGCGCTCGCTCAGACCGATCGCCGCGGCACCGAGAGACTGCTTATTCGACACAGTGTGTCGATCCTCTCGCCGCCCCACAATGTCGTCAATCCTCGAGTTCCCCGCCGTGCCGAACGCGTCAGGACCACAACTCTAAGCTGGTGTCTTTGCCCAGATTTACCCTCGGGTGTACATCTGGTTTTGCTTAGCGCCGGATTACATTCCGTACATACCGCCACAGATACAATTTCACAGGATAGGCTATCGACAGCGATATCCCTAGCCGGACTCCGAATGCCGGAGCTCTAGTAGATACACAGGCTAAAGGTCTAGCTTCACACGGGGGCAACATCCGTCCTTCCTACGTGTACTAGTGCTTTATGAGCTCTTTCGATACGCAGGTATCCGATCTGCACCCAGCCTTTTCCGTTACACGCCCACTTACAATTACAGTATATACCGTACACCAACTCGCATATCGGGGCTTAGAGCTTGCCCTGCTGGGGCGGTGCTCCGCTAGGAGAAATACCTGGAGAATGAAACCTCGCTAGACGACGTAAAAGTTGGTGCCTGATACAGCGGGAAAGGAACACCACCGCCTATCGGGATATAACATGCAATACATTCGCAGGAATGATGACCTGAGTAGTTGCCGTGCCCGGAAACAATAAATACTCCTTCACCTCCCTCCGACCCGCTTTGCACCACTTCTCCCCGCTTGGTCGCTCGTGCCCACGCGACGTCCACAGAACACCATCGCCAGACGAACCCAAAGAAACCTTACAATACCATTTCCAGTCGCTTTGTCTGCTTCAAAATAACGTAAGTGGGAAGAAATAAATCTGCCCCACAAAAAGGGACTCCGCGACCCGAGGGAGCTGTGAAGTTCAAGTTCTAGATTTTCTTGACTGTTGCGTCCGGAAGGATTGGTTAGTTATCCTTCGGGTGTTGTCGGGAGAGAATCCGGTTATGTGTTGGAAGGAAGGCAGGCGAGCCTCAAAGCCAACTCGGAAAAGCAAAAATAAAAAAAAGATTTTCTCTTAAGAGTAGAAGGCTGGCTACTGGGTGTCGAACAAGGACAGTTGACGTGTGATACATTCCTTGGGATGATCAATTAAATTTGATAGTTTACTTAGTATTCACTCATACATCTCTAAGAATTAATAAGAATCTGTATCCTGGTATAAGCTGCAAGTATACAACTCAGTAATAGAATTCTTACTTAGTTCGTTTATAATTCATATTCACGGACTTTATTTGGCTCTCTCTTATGTTCCTGCAGAGAACGTTTGAATGTCTACGAACATAACTGAAAATAAAATGTCAGTTGTTCACTGAAAGTACGTGAAGTCATTGACGTAAATAATTAAATATTAAATAATATTATGTTTTGATATTCTGATAGACATAGTGACATTAGCTTCATCGTTCATTCATTGTTTCAGAGTAAACATACATTAGAGCAATTTAAAGACTTGTTGGTTTTGTTGTAATTTCTCCGCGGCGGTATCAAGATAATTGGCAAAAGAAACTAGAAGTGAAGATAATTTGTGACCTACAAGGCAGCCGGGGATGTTGCTCCCTTTCGCTTAGGCAGACGCAAGGTTTCACTTGAATACTTTCCGAGGCGTCTTGGAAGCGAGAAACGGAGCACAAAAAAACCCGGCTCCGCCCGCTGATAGGTTTTCACTCCGGCGAAGTAGAGCGCATGTCTAATTACTGTAGGGCACGGGCTGACGTGCTCTCCGTGCGAAGAAGTTAAAATCTGAGAACGAGTTCCAGAAGGCCCATCCGTCTTCACGGACCGGATCTGAAAGACCGATACGTCTAACGTCTCCCGAAGCCATTTCCGATCAATTCGCCGATCTTTTTCGTTCGAGAGCACTCCTCTGAAGACAAAAGAAGGTTAAGGTTGCTCAGCAACATCAGGGACGTAGTTTTCTCTCTGTTATGGAACAAAAGAACTTCCACAGCAGCTGGGGGAAATCCTCGTTGCCTCTTCTAAACTCCGCAATTAACTACTAAGAAATGGAGGAAACCAGGTAGAGGTCCACGAGACAAGATTCATGCAACACTTCACTTATAACATCACTTAAAGCCTGGTTAAAAAGCAGTTTTTCCCCATTTTACCGTACTTGATGCCTAGAGAACGCATTCATGCTGGCTGTGGACAATGAATGGCAAAAAACGTCACACACTTTATATAGAACTCAACATAATTCATGAAAAGCAATGCGAGAAATGATTTCGTTACCTTACCACTGCCCAATGCAATAGATAAGCGTTAGTTTTTTTTAGTGCATTGCGTTGTTTTTCTGCTTTTGTCACTCAAATGTTTCAAAACTATGTCAAACACATGAAAATATTTGATCCAGCGCATCTGTGTCATAATGCAAAGCATAAAACTGCAAATTAGGACGCCTTCCAATATCGGTTGGCGAACATCTTGCATGAAAGAGATCAAGTAAAGTAAGCTTTGAAGAACGTGATATTTAAATTGCTTTTTTGTTTTAGTTTCGTTGAAAATACTTCGCATTGCAACCTATCACTGTCATAATATTACGTTCTCACATGTGTAGAGGGGATATATTGCGATGGTACAAAATGTCGATATCATTTGTCAATGTCAAAATATACTTTCAAGGTGTTTCTCAGCCCAAAAATGTGATTTTTCCATATGCCACATGTCTCGACGCAGCTGTGACACCTAAACAAATCGATGCAATTTGTTAACATTAATTATATCACATTGTATCTGTCAATTTTGCCAACTCAAGTGAGATTGTGGTGAACGAGTTAGTTTGTAATCGATGATCATATGGCAAATTCCGTTGATTAACATGATAATCTAGCATTCTTTAGTATATCTTCTCGGTTCCTAAAGTTCACGTTTAAATTACGAGGCACGTAATAAGGGACATTACTATTACGACATTCCCATTAATTTTTAAATGTAGTTATTCAGTGTCATTCTAATGTATTTTGTTACCACAATTATATAAATATCAACATTTTTTCGATTCAATTTTCACAACAAAAATACTACATTTTAGCCATGTAACTTATATCAATCATTGGAGTGATTTTTGAGGTAAATTCAGTAACTAATGGTATGTTTATATTCCTTATTACATCGAATAAGATGAATTAAATCGTACCTTTTATCTGCCTAAAGATAATAATTATGATTGTAAACATACAACAACAACAATAAAACATTTCATGCAATAATTGGCATTCCGGGTATATTAATATTCAATTTTCACGGGGTGAAATATGGAATTCGTAGTGACGATTTTACTGTGGGTCGCTTTGGGATCAATTTGGGCTAAATGTGCATTTAATGTTCGATTTTTCAACGACATGAAAATGTTTACGGCGATGACTTATGACTGTGATTATTATATTCAGAGCCCTACGACTTCGATTTCCACTAACCTGATTATTTTCACGGCCCAGAAAAATATTGAGAATATTATAAGTTATCCAGACGGTTAATTTTACTTTTCACACGTACTAACTTATTTTATACTGTAAATAGGGAAGTTGTTGACATAAATTAACCATACTCCGTCAGTAACGAACTCATCTGATGATATATTTACACCGTCAGTGTTACGTTTACATGGCCGCCAGTTATGAAAATAACACGGAGTGACCACCGAGTTTCCTTATAACAAGCACGTTGCGCATTTTCGAAATTTTCTCAATAATTTAACCCAATTTTTTCTTGACGTTTGCTCGAACAAAATACAGCGCACTAATAATTACGGTAAAAGTTTGATTTTCATAAAAAGTTCTGAAAACTGCAAAAGATTGGTTTTTCTGATCTATCCTACAGTTTCATTACTGAAAATATCTCTATTTCCTAAAGCAATTTAATCTCCAAGAGAAGATTTATGTCTTTAAAAAAATATATCTCACTAGATATTTTGCCTCAAAATTGTTTCTTTGAACTTCTTGTAAGCATACATTACACTAAATTCTAAGAGAAGTGTAATATTCTTTCAGACTTTTGAATTCTCAAAAATTAAAAATATATTTTTACGATTTCCTGGCGCATCGGCGAGTGAGATTTTAGTATGTTATGGATGAAGTACATTTGTAGTGACAAGTATGAATGCAGTGTCTGCAGCATTATTACTGTGTTAGAGACAGTAACTACTGCAACTACAAAGTTTTAGTGTATTAATTGCAATATTATAATATAACGTAATAATTTCAAATAATACAAGAAAGTATGTAATGTTACTGCATTATTACTTTTGAAAGTACTACATGGAGCTAAGAAACTGTTTCAACATGTAACAAAGAATTGCTTGATGTTTCTGGGCACGCCAGCTGCTTTGGTCCTTACTCCCGTTAAGAGTACTGAACGTATTACCCGGGCGGTGTCGGTGCTTCTCCTGCTGGATAGTTTGATACGCTGCCGACATAAACGTCTTGTACGAGGTTCCCCCTTCATGTATACCCCCTCACCCTGGCCCAGTCGGGACGAACTCGTCGCTCTCGACTGGTCTCCCGACATATATATTAGTATAGCGAACGCAAGTGTGTGTAAGGGCAGAGGGTAGAAGAAGGAAAAGGAAGGAAGGAACGTGTGCAGTCCGTGGGCCGTTGACCGGCTCGTTAGTGACACGGGCCGGCATTCGCTTTTGTGACACGTATTAGGGACACGGGCCTCTATCTGTGACTGGAACCCTATACTTCGATTTTTTTTAACGTTGGCTTCTCAAGGTCACGCACGAAAAAAGAAGAGAGAAGGAAGACACCAATACGGAGCTGCAACTTCACTACAGCTCCCAGTTTTATAACTTCCTATTAGAGTCTGCTTCCCGTATCCCTTTTACGTGCGTGACCTTCAGAGTTATGTTAAAAAATCGAAATATAGGACTTCCCAGCAACACTAGCTGCAGTGTCAGCTGACTCTCAGCTAACTCTTACTGGTGCTTGTAATCACGATTAATCATCTGGAATCTTAATGATTGCGTGCAATGTATTGAAGATATATGGATGATTTAGCCGATAGACGACTCAGCAAGGACAAGATCTAAGCTCCCGACTTGTGAGGTAGAGTAGACCATGTAATTGTGTGTGTGTGTGTGTGTGTGTGTGTGTAAGAAAATACTAGCCGATACGTAGGGACCGCACGTGTTCCGTGAACCGCTTGCGAGGGTACTGCTCTGGCATTCGTCTGCTCTTGACTGGCGAAACGACGGAAAACTACCGTTAGAATCCTTTTCAAGACGCGATGATTTCGGTCCAGCACAATAGTAAAGAGTCGAAAATCCGCCACCGTAGAATTCAAACTATTGACAAAATATCGGACATATTTTGGGCACTAAAAATAACAAAAAAAAGTCACTCCGTCGATGGCAATTACTTCGACATTTGTTCCGTTATATGCACTTTCTTATTTTGCCACAATGTGTCGTAAATTAATTCTTAACACAAATATCTCTGTCACTCACGCATCAGATCGCTATTTCTAATATTTGGTTCGTTCTGGCTACGTCCCAAAGGCGACGACGGTCTGAGGTAGTAGTTGTGATGGCACCAACGAATGCACAGGCAAAAAGAGTCGACAGACGCAAACGATGATAGTGAGAAAGATAGTGTTGATTCTAGCAATGCTCGCAATGAATGAAGGAATAGGTTTGTTTATTTATTTACTTATTGCACAAAAAAAGTAAAATCTGTGTGAGGTAAGGAGCAATAGATATGGTGATGATGGTAATTGTTACATCAACGGCTGTAGTTCTTCGAGGTAGAACTTCTGGAGATGGACTTGTAATAGCAAAACAAGTAAAAGGATAATCTTGATGCTAATGGTTACCGCGCGGGATGTTTTTTAGGCCAAACTGGTGAACGTTCCGCCGGGGTAGCGCTGGCGGTGACGCAAGCGTGGCGCGTGAGCAGGGGAGGGGGCGGGCAGGGCGATGCACAGGTCCCGGGGCGCGCGCCCGGAGCATGTGTAAGTGATTTCCAATCTTCTCGCGCGGCATCAGGCCGAGGCGGCGCTATCGCAGCCTGTGGAGCGCCCGCACCGCGCAGTTAACCTTAATCCCCACGGGGTTTACGGCGCTGCTCCACTTCGTTGTGGCGGAGGCGCAGGAGGTGGAGGGGGGTGCGGTCGCGAAGGGAGTGGATTCATCGGCGGGGGCGGAGGAGGCGGTGGAGGACGCTGCGACAGACGGAGTGAATTCATCGGCGAGGGCAGGAGGACGAGGAGTTGACGCTGGATGGGAAAAGAGGCAACAGAGAGGGAGCGATTCGATCGGTCGAAACGAGGGATGAGCCGTGGCAGGAGTACACGGCAGAGGAAGAGTCGACAGAGAGAGCGAATCCGGCCGATGAGACGAGAGATGTGCCGTGGCATAGGAGAGTTGGAGGAAGAGGCGGCAGATGTAGAGATTTTTAAATGTATTTTTGCCTTTTTGACGTAATTGTCTTTCGAGGGATTTTAAAAGACAAAAGAAATTACATGTTATGGCGTTTCAATGAAGTTTCTTCGAACATAATGCACACCACAAGTATCCAGTAGAGAGAGAAGATATAGTAAATCGAGGGAGGTGGAGGCGAGGCCTGAATGTTCCGATAATAGACTCTGGAGGAAGAAGTGACGGCGGTAGTGAATCAATTGGACGAGGCGGGGTTTGAAGTGGGAACCGGGTCTCAGATGGGGCACGGTCTGAGGATGGGGCGGGATCTGTGACGAGAGCGTGGTGAGTACGGATTCTGAGGATGGGCCGGGATCTGCGGCGAGGGCGGGTTCTGAGGATGGGGCGAGATCTATGGCGAGGACGGGGTGAGTGCGGGTTCTGAGGATGGGGCGAGACCTGTGGTGAGGGCGGGGTGAGTGCGAGTTCTGAGGACGGGGCGGGATCTGTGGCGAGGGCGAGGTGGGCGCGGGTTCTGAGGATGGGGTGAGCGCGGGGTGAGGTCTGCAGTAGGGACGGCGTGAACAAGCCTAACGAGCTGCCGACGAGATCCAGATCCGACACGACACGGTTCAATGGAGCAGCATCGGTGCCGCTCACGACGGCAACCTACGACTTTCGCCCAGGTCGTTCGCCCACACTTCACTCGCTTTTCGTTGCCTTCGTCTTTGACGCCGAAGTCCTTGTCGGTCCAGGCCGTTTCGCATCCTTCGCTACCTTTGTCATCTTCTGCTTTCCGCTTCTGCATATCTTGGGTTGATGTCAGTTCACTGAATTCAGTGCTTGTATCATAATAAGCTGTCGCTTTGGGAGCTGAACTCATTATAGCATTTTTGCATGCTCTTAGCAGTGAAGTTTAATTCTGATTTAAAACTCTGCTAGTACAAGAATCACTGTTTCTGTACTACAAAGACATAAACGATGATTCATCTTCAAATAATCGTCAAAGATATGCACAGTGACAGCCAAATCTCCCTTATTGTAACACATTAATCTGTCTGTGGGGATATTTAACATTTTTTTATAATATGAAAACATTGTGTGATTTATAATTATCGATGTAGACATACTACGTTGTTAGCCATACTATATCTGTTAAGTCTTCGTCAAAATTCAAAAGAAGTTTTGATTAACAGCATCGTTTTCATAAATATTGTATCATCACTGACTCAGAAAACGAGAGTGACTCTTCTCTCTATCCACGATCCACTATCCACGATATTTAAATCCTCAAAAATATTTTAATATTCATGACATCGACCCGTGTATTGATTTGTTGCTTACAATTCATAAATTCTATAAAATTTAATTAAAAGCGAGAAGTGAGATAAAGAGGAAGATGAAAACGTTTGCGTTCACCCTCTCTTTATCATTTAAATAACGCTGAGGTTCTTTGACTTTGTCATCGAATTACATATACAATGCATCCTTTACATAAATGTAACAATTAGGATCTTGATAGTATCACCGCATTAACTCGACCCGTGATATCTCATAATTTATGAATTCCTCTTCTACTTTACGGACAGATTCTTCAGCACCATGAGCTTGATAGTGTGAAAATAGTTTACAACATGATATTCCCTTGAGATTTGAGATAGCAAGTTTTCTGTGCTTTCTTTTTATTTTAGGACAGTAGGCATTATATTTCTTCAACGGCAGTGTGTGATTGAATTTCCTCTATCTTTTCTTACTTTCATAAAAATTAGCATGGAACATCCGACTTAATTTCTCTTCTAAAGAATTTTTGCCCTTAAAAATCCAAAGTCACTGAATTCGAACACATCAACCATCTGATATCGTTACGTCACAAATGACTATATTATTTATGAATCATAATGCGGGTTAAGTGGTAAGATGCAGCGTTTGTGCGGCCGAGTGCATACAAACCCTATCGCTACTACGTCATGTAGAAGCGAGCGAAGATACCACGAAACCAATGAAACTTTGGATTCGTTGGCATACCGTAAATCTGCGACACGGGACAACCAACTTTACATCCCTTCTGATGGATTGGTTTGCTCTTAAAAGTCTACGAGTTCGACCGGATAAACCCCAGAACTCGAGCGTCTGTGTATGTTACCTTACCGATACGCCACCGAAATCTTACTCATTCCTTGTGAATTAAAATTCCGTGTAAAATAGTCAGGTTCGTCACATCTGTGAGTGCATGCGACTGCTTCGGGGCTAAGCCTTCGCTTGCTAAGACCGTCTGAAGGGTTGAGATGCAGAGTTAGTCTCGGCCGTGAGTGCCTGCTGCCCCTATCTTTACTACGCCATGTAGAAGTGTGTGAAGATACTACTAAAGCGATAAAACTTCGAATTTCTTTGCATCCCGTAAATCTACTACATGGGACTACGTGATTTACTTCGCTTACAAACGATTCGTTTGTTCATAAAAGCATCCCAGCGAGTTTGACCCGAGACCGGATTCGAACTTGGGTAGCTGCATCTGTAACTTAGCGTTACGCCACCGAGGCTTATGACATTCCTTGTGAAACATAATTCCGCATGAAGCGGTCACATGCAGCGTTTGTCACGGCCGTGAGTGAATACGAACCCTATTGCTGCTACGCCATGTTGAAGCGAGTGAAGATACTACTAAAGCGATGCAACTTTGGATTCTTTTGCATGTCAAACCCAGCGACACGGGACAACCAACTTTACTTCCTTTCCGGATTTGTTTGCTTAAAAAAACAACAACCGAGTTTTACCGGATTCGAAGCCGCGCGGTCGGGCAATCTGTTACCTAACCGTTCAGCCACCAAGGCCTACGACATTCCTTGCGAATTATATAATTCCGCATGAAGCCGTCAGACGCAGTGTTCGTCACGTCCGTGAGTGCGTGTGACTCCTCCGTCACGCGTTGTCGGTCGCGGGCACGGCCTGGGCCATGCTTCGACCTTGCATTGTGCGTCGCGGGCCCCCTTCCCCCCTTTAGTATCGACCCAGTTGCTTCGACAGGGATTATTATCGGTCGTTACTTCGTATTGAGCCTGCACAATGGGAATGAAAGCGGGAGCGATGAGATAACCGTTGCTGAAGCTGACGAGAGGCGACAGAGTGCCCTGTAAAGCGACGACATGGATGCTAATAGCTGTAATCAGGGAAGATGAGATCTCAAAGTGACCGAGATGATCTGCTTCAGACTCGGCGAAGGAACAAAAAAAATATTAAGAAATCCATTAGCGCCGCCTCTCTTTTTGTCTTGTTGCGTCGCTATTTCTCGAACCTATTTCTTTCTGTTATAAACCCATACATTTTATATACGGAATATTTTGGGCAAAATTTGACAGTAATAGGAGATCGAAGGACATAGGATTCAATGAAGAATCCAGCAAAACACGTTTGCAACCCAAAAGAAGCGTGGTAATAAATGTAAAAAAGTCTCATTCTTCTGGCCGTAAATGTAAGCCGCCGTGTTGGCGCTATTTTCGTTTTTCTCACTAGGGCGCAGTAAGGGAAGATTCCGTGACAGCGTTAAATCAATAGGCCCACTCCTGGGGGACTCGGAGAAAACCTGAAAATCCCTGTCGGAACACCTGATCCCCGGAACTGGCTTCATCACAGCGACTTCATTTCACCGCACAGTCGACTGCATTCCAATGTCATGCGTACGGCCAACGGAACTAGTAGCAAGCAGAGGCCTCTCGACTCCAGGGAGTTACTACCACACTCCCGGTGCGGCCCGCAGCAACTTATCCGCGGGACTTTTTTTCGCGGCGTCGCACCGCCATTGTTATTCATGAAAGAGGCGGTGGAGGTGGAGGTGGAGACGACGGCGGCG
>BOPP01000070.1:3201661-3212917 GCA_017312745.1 Gryllus bimaculatus | reverse complement strand
CCGACGCGGCAGCGAGAGCGGAATCGGGCGGTGCGAGGGCGACGGAGCGGTGGCAGGGGCGACCGCGTTGCCACGGAAACCGCTAGCTGCCTCCATTACTTCCTGATTTGCAACCCCGGAGGTGCAGCAAGCTTCTCGTTATGTTCGACGCTGGCTCCCTTCCACCCCACCCCCACCCTACGAGGTGAAGGAGAGACGAAGAGGGAGGAGGCTAGGTAGCCTGGCTTTGAGCGCCTTTCGTGACTAGCGACAATTAAACTTGCACCCACACCTGATTCCTGATTTGTAGCCAAGTAGCCCGGTAATGGCTCTAAGATGAAAGCCCGGGAGTTAATGACTGCGTGAAACCCGTAATTAATTTAACATTCTGCAAAAGTTCCGAGGGTGCGTAATCCACGCAGTGGCGATGCAATGAATGTGCAGTTATTCAATCATGCAACAACTGATACGTGTAGTTACCGGAGTACAAATGCTTCTCTGCGAATAAGGTCCTGAATAATGTAGATCGTGTTAGGAAGGAACCGTAACAAATCACACAGCAGGTAGGAGTGCTGTAGGCGGCCAAGCGTGCGAAGGCGTGGCTAACTGTTAAGGAGATTGAACATAACTTTCAAGCGACTTATGAACGCTCTCGCCAACTAGGTGATGCCTAATCGGTTTATTCTCGCTGTGGCCGTCAATAAAACGAAAAGTGTTGGCATACTCGCATGAGAAGTACTAATGTTATGGAACTTCGCGAACGATTTCACTACTTCCAATTCCTTCTGAACATTAACAGTTTAGAACTTGAAAATTCTTCTCCTTGTATACATTTTTTCTGAATTATTTGCAGAATACATTTTTTCAACTACAAATGAAGAAACACATTCCCAAACATATTTCAAACTCACTCTTCCGCTCATAGAACTCTAAATTACTACAATTCACTATTAAATAACTATTTGCAGTTTACCTGGAAAATAAATATTTGTCCTCACATTTTTCTTAAACCACTACTATCTACATTTCTATCTGGCACACATTAAAATAACCAATTTGAAATGTAATGTTCATATGTTACAATGTGCAATACTAGTTTCCTAACTGCATAGGAGGGACACTTGAAACGACGATTTAGATCGTATCTTGTTGAACTGTAATAATGTCAGTAGCTCAACAGTCATAAAAATACCGTTCATACGTGTATGTTCTAGAAAATGCAGCAGTTTTTGAGATCACTTGGGAGTGAATCGCTGAGAAACATTGTCTATTTATACATGCGCATAATTTGTACTAGCTAAGAATTGCATTGCAAAGTAATTGTTTAGGAATTGCGGCCTAGACGAACAAACAAATTAATTTCAATTGAAGTTTGCATCGTAAGAGGTATTGCATTGTGTAGATATTTCCGTTAAAATTTAACGAACTTTCTTAATAAAATTCTTCATTAAATCGGCAAAACATATCAAAATCTGGTTCATAATTATATAATTATGTTTGTAGCAAATGCCTTTTATTGTATAGTATTCTCACAACAGGTTTAATGATATTCCTAATTGACGCGAGAAGTTCCGAAGTCTAGGAAGAACATTCTATTAACGAGCACAATGTTTGCTATGAACTCACGAGAATCATCAATCAATTGAACGAAAATATTAATGGTAAAACCATTAAGATGAATTTTAATTGTAAATCCATGAACTGAAGATGTTTTGTACTGTCAGTTACACCTCAGAATTCGGTGATTTGTTAAACCAACAACTACTGGTTAATGTTCTTGCATTATTTATCTGCAAATTTCCAACTTGTGTACATACTGCGCATTAGCATAACGAATTCTCATTCTGGTCTGTGTGTTAAGAACACATTCTGAGAAACTGCATTATAGGCGTATCAGAATAGGTCAATAGTCTTGAACAAACACAGTTGTGCAAATCTGGTTTTAACACAGAAACAGAGAAATCTTTTATTTTAAATTTAATTTTATTTATTTTTAGGTCGCTTTTTAGAATCTTGATCATATAGCGACCACTGTGATTTTTAAACTGTAGGGAGAACACGTAAGGTCACGTGTTCTCCCTACAGTATTTCCCGTCAACAAACACAAACATCCATGTCGGAAGCGGGATTCGAACACGCGACCCTTCGAGCCGAGGCAGCTGTGGCCCTTCAGCCTTAACCACCTGGGGTATCCAGGCTGATAGAAATCCCTTGTTATCATTTGGTAAAACTGAAGATAAAAATGACTGGTCTGAAGCATTTTAAGAAGTTAATGATGCACTGAGAGTTGTATAACAAGCATAATAATGCATACATTTGTTGTATAACACGTTTCTGCAATAAAGTTGTATAACAAGTTTCCTGTGACTTTTTAATTAGTAAAAATTATTCTATTGTGTTAGTTAAAGTCAACAAATGACACAAGAGAATACTACCCGTTTTTGTAGTGCACTCGCATTCTAAGGAAAGTTGGTACTGGGATGGATGACGATAATAATAATAATAATAATAATAATAATAATAATATATTAAGCTATTTATTTTATCTCACATTATGATTGTCATACAACTACATAATGGCATTCGATTATGATAAAGCCAGTATCATCGTGTATAGCCCAATTTATACAGTTGGATTATGCAATTTACGCAGGTAGCGCACTTTTAAATGAAAGACAGAAATGTCACAAGGTTTATCACAAACATAATCGACGTAATCAAAATAATATCTAAATTACTCTACATAAGAATATAAGGGACTCTCCGCATATAATAATATACTCAATTCAACAAAGCATTCTTTTTGACAATCCTTTTATCCGATCCCAGGTGGTTGCTCGTCTCGTAGCCGGGGTGACCCATTAGGGAGAAGCGAAATATTGCAGGCGTAAACGGAGTTATCTCGCCCCGTACGGAACGTGAGATCGTGCTGCAGGCGGATACTCGGCCTGGCGGAAGGCCGGGGAGGGGGGGGGAGTCATCCGAAGGTTTGTGTCTCTGTACATCAGCGCCCAGGAAGCGGCTTCTATCCCCAGCGAGACGAGTCCCCAGAGACGGCTGGATTCGGTCCTGGGCCACACGAGGACTTCCCCGCTCCGCAATACACATCCTCGGCACACGTTCTCCGCCTCCGCGCCCCGTCCGCGCCCTCCGCGTCCTCGCGGAGCGACAGCGGCGGCGGCGGCGGCGGCGCCGCGCAGCCCCGCGAGCACAATCCTCAGCATAACTATCCCGCCCCCGTTAATAAGAGATGCAATCAAGGCCGCTTTAGGGCGCCGTGAATGAGTGGCGAGTGCGCCGAGAAGACAAGTGGGGGATTCGCAGGCGGCGGCACCGCCTGCGTCTCGCCACCACCGCCTCCGCCCACGCTGCCTTCGCCCGGGCCGACGCCGACGCCGCCACTACCACCGCCGGCCCGGTTTCATTACTCCGCGTCTGCCGTGTAAAGCCACAATTAACCAGCCGCACCGAGGCTGGGCGGGGCCGTTATTCAGGTCCGCCAAGATGGAAGGCGGCGCAGGGCGGGAACGGAAGAGGGCGGGGGAGGGAGCGGGTAGACGAGGGAAGAAGTGGAAAAAAGAGACACGAAGGAAGGAAGGGTATGTTAATAAAGAGAGCGTGAGAGTGGAAAGAAAAAATGAATAAAATACTAAAGAAGACTGACTGGTAAGGAGAGAGGAAACCCACGCAACTTGACGGAAGGGAAAGAAATGTATAGTAGAGATACAAAAGAGGACTTGAATAAAGATAATTTAGCTCCTGAATGAGAAGGGAGAGACAAGTAATGGAGTTGTGGAGATATATAAAGGAGAATTAAATGATACGAAGGGACCACAAATACGTTTCAATGGGTCAGAATACGGAGAAAAAGTCTGTAATATTAGGGTAATTATTTTAGTAAGACGCAAAAACGTAAAGAAGTAATGTTATGGAGGAAGAAGTTAGATGGTTGTAGATGTGAACATCATGATATGAGATATTCGTGCAGATGGAAATTGGGCGTTTGCGAAGATAAAATAAACGAGTATTATTTCAGAATGAAGGATATGGAGAGGGAAATTGGGTAGGTACGCTTTTTTGCAAGGTAACAGGATGATTTGGGGCAAAGCAGAAAGCGCGACGGAAAAGTGAGGGAAATTAGGAACGGAAAGAATATAACGATACAGCATCGAAAAGCTGTGCGATGAAACCTTACGGCAATTCAAATCAATAATTTCCAGAGTAAATACATTTTTTGTGTTCAGATTTTAGGTAACTCTATCGAGGCTTTGCAAAATTCGAGATAAACTTGCAACTTTAAGGGTGCTGGTTTGCTGCGAGGTGAAGGATATGATGTCGAAAAAGAACGGCTATAAAATATAAAAATGAAATGATAAATATATCAATGATTGACGCGTGAGTAGTTTGTCTGCAAGGAACAGTTTGCGATTGATGTTCTTTTGTTCTTCAATCTTTTTGCACCCCCGTGAGATATCGTTCAATGGTCAGAGTTCATATTTCACCTTATTCCTATCCAATGTCTCTTAAATGCCTTGTTTAATGTTGGCCCCATAACCGAAGTGTTGCACCACGTCAGTTTAACGTGCTTCAAGGAACATTTCTAAGGGATGGCAGGAGCAGCTGGCGGGGGCAGGAAAAAACACCCTAATATTACAAAAATAACATGACGTCCAAGCCTGCCGTAGAACAAAGGATAAGCAGAATACACGGGCGGGCGAGGTGTCAGAACGGTAGCAGAAGTAGGCGCGAGTCAGGACAAGGAAGAGGTCGACAGCTGGTGCGCACGAGACCTGCAGGAGCACGAGGATGGGAGCGGGGCTGGCAGCGGGGTGGAGCGGGGTGGAGCGGGGTAGGTGCGGGGTAGGGCTCCGGAAACGCTGCCACGCAGTGATTTAGCGCCCGGCCAGGGCGAGCGTCGTGTTTGTTCGGCCCCGGGCGTAGGCCGAGCCCAGACCGGGCGGGGACTGGGGCAGAGTCGGTGACGGCAGCTTCTACGCTGCACACTGGGCTGAATCAGCTGATATAGCCGGAGAAACATACTGGGCTGAGCACGAATGTCAACAACTTATTAGAATATTACATGTAAGTAATCAAGGATATTGTTCTGGCGAACTGTGGAAAGGGGTGATGAGATCTCACATTAGAATATTAATTTCTCTGGACGTCTTTCCGCGCAAATTGGAACGAAATTATGTTATGTGGGGAGACAACATACTGAAATAATAATGAATAGAAATTTTAAGTGAAAAAATCCAGAACCACATTTGCAACCTTCAAATATTTCATATTTTCATTTTTTATCTTTCTCGTAGTTTATTTTATTCTTTACATCTTATTAAATAATGTCTTGATGCGGAAATGAAAATCACAGAGAGAAGTTGAAGTTATGAATAAAAAGATTTAGATCACATATTTTGTTTCAAATGAATACATTGTATTAGCTCGTGGAATAGACTGCGGGAAAATATTCACCAAATCCTGACTAAATATCTGTGCTCATTAAAACCATACATAGATATTGAAAGTTGGAAGTTTATCATTGAATAATGAATTAATTTGAAAGAAATAAAGATAGTATACTAAGGCACTTAAGATACTATTCGGACAAGCGCACTAAACCACTATCTAGTCCAAGTCTGCGTGAATATTAAAAATTACGAAAAACTGCCACATGAAATTGTAATGGGAGAGGATTATTAATACGTTTAATAAAAGCACTCAATACTTCGTAAGAACCTACATTATAAATGTGGGTATTAATAACGAAATTGAGAAATAATCTTAATCTAGATTGGAATTTCTCGGAGATTTGAAAATAACCGTGAAATGCCCAGTCTTTCCTACAAAACAAAATAGTCAATTTGAGTTACTGAAACCGAGCACACACAAATAGTTAAATAGAATTGAAAACACTGAAACGAAAATAAAGATTCAAAACGTTGTCATAATTCATCCTGTACTCGCAGATTTAAGTTATCTCCATTTTAATCGCCGAAATGAAACGAACATTTTATGATCTCGCTGGCGCACATGCATTCCGCCTGCCCCTCGTTTAGCCGCCCCAGCAGTTCTTTTACTACTTTCGCCCATCCAGAATCGACGCGCGGCTTGGAAGCGAAGGCAGAGGCGGGCGCGAGGGCCGGTGGCACCGGCCTGGGATATTTTACGACGGGAGCCAGGTCGGCGCGTCCGGCGTCCCGACGCCGACGCCGACGCGGCGGACACCCTGCGCGACGCGGGGGCGGACCGGACCTGCGGGGACGGGCCGGACCTGCGGGGACGGGCCGGACCTGCGAGGGCGGGAGATAAGACGCCTCCGACGCCGACGATGACAGCGACGGGAGCGGTGAAGACGGAGGAGGGCGAGGGCAGCGGAAACGGACTGGCAGTGGTGCGCGGAAACGGAATCGGGGGTGGGCAGTGGAGTGCGGTATAGGGAGGTTGCGTTGGAGGCGAGAAAGAAGTGGGAGGGAGTGCGGGTAGAGACGGGCAGTTGGGGCGACGGAGCTGTCTCTTGGAACGGCAAGGCGGGGGGTGCCAAAAGATTAGAGCGGGGGCGGCTGGGATGGCAGTGCGAGTGTGTTGAGAGGCAGCGGGGCAGAACGATGGAACGAGGGTGACGGCGGGGAGAGGGTAGCGGCGGGCAGCGTGACGGTATAGCGACGGACTCGGGGGCTGGGCCGCGGGAAGTGGAGGGCGGTGACAGAGATTCGGAGGGTGAGTTCGTCGCAAGAGTAAAGCGGCGCGGTGGAGCTTTCGGAAGAGAGCGGCAAGGAACGCCTGTGGAGTGGAGTCGGGAGAGTGGGCGGCGGGGGCGGAGTGGCCGCCGGACGGAGACCGGGGCGGAGCGCGGACGGAACCTAGCTGTCCGAGAGACGACGACACTTCACACACAGAAAGGATGTTTGCAGGTGCCGCGATCCGATAGACGGCGCGCCGCAAGTGCAGGCGACTGAAGATTGTGGAATGGTTATAAGACGAGGGCTAAAACCGCGGAAATCCCCACCCAAAAAGTCGACTGGAAGGCGACGTAGTCGCGGCGTGGATTGGCGGGGGCAAGTGCGATTGGCGTGGCGAGGGTTGTGGCTATCTACAAAGGGCTTCCATGCTTCTGTCGAGGCGCGTGGTGACGCGGAGACCAAGGCGGTGATCCGCAGGAACCGGACATCGTGCTATTGAAAGTAGGAATACGGAAAAACGTATGTGATAAGTATTCGATCAAGTTTCTTTTCTCTATGCATTTTACAATTTATGTCTACAACATTTGCATGTCTAGACATATTTTCACACGTCTGATGTTTGAAAATTAGAAATGGTTTCGCGCCTTATTTACCTACAGTGATAAACAATATATTTTCGTACCATGCATGATTTTTCTTTTCGGTTTAAATATGACACCGGCTAGATTAGAAAAAAATATCCAATATAGCCATTATTTTATTAATATGTTAGCCTTTAACCATTAAAAAATTGAATATTAGATTTTGTTGACTTTTTTCATGCGCCTGTATGAAAGATATGTCGGCGGGTGGAAATCACTCACAAATGTAATACTTGTATTGCAAGTCGTGTAAACTGTAATGTGCTATACAGGTATTCTGGGAGACTGGGGAAATTGACGTAAATTTACTTCATAAAATCAATTCCGTATCTGGGCATATTTTAAAACGTAGTAGGCATACATCTGTTGACTAATGTTGCGTTTTACGTTAAATTGCACGCGCATGAAATGCGACTTGGTTACACTTATTGAAAGTCCAAGCGTTTTATTCAGCACTTCCAGCGTAAAGTATCTGTTCAAAGAAGCAATTACGCGGGAATGCACGAGCGTGTATTGGCGGCCCATGGCCGAAGGGCAGAGCGCGGAACAGCGGCGACTGCATCGCAGTGTGAAAGTGGAGAAAGGACGGTCGGCGAACGGCGGGCGGGGCTGGCTGGGCCGGGCCACCGCGCCGCCGCGCTGACGGTTGCCGCCGCGCCCGTCCCCCGCGGGCGGCGGGCGCGGCGCTGACCGCCCGTGCCGGCCCCGTTCCGTCCCCCGATCGGCCCCGCCGCCGCCCGCCCCGCCGCCGTGTCCGCCCCGCCCGGGCCGGTCCGCTCGCTCGACCGGGGGGGGGGGGCCACCCCCACCCGCGAAAGCCCCGACCGCCGCCGCTTCCCTTTGCGGGTTTTGGAGGCATACACTCTCGCTGCGCCGGCGGACGCGTGGCGCGGGCGCTCTGCGACTCGTTCCGCTTGCCGGCCGCCGCGCGCGCTGCCAGAGGCCAGGCGCGCTTTCTTGGCGACCGGCGAAGTCCTCGCTGACCCATCGCTGCGGGGCGGATGAAGTCATCGAGGACGCATTGCGGAACCGACCGTTCTAATTGATTTCACATGGGTTTAATAGTTACGTTGGGCGGATTGTTTTCAAGAGTACTGGATATGATGGATTGCCATATTTATCCGAATTCATTTGTATTATTTTTATATTTAACTTGCTGCGACTTTTCCGCAACATAAATCTTAGCCCTTTCTTGGGCATTGATTGAATATAATTCTGGAGTAATCCGCCGTTAAGTTTTTGCCCTTATTTGACTCATCACGTCGCAGTTACTCAGTGCCTTTCATCCCTTCTGAAGGACCACGCCGCGGCGCGCCGCGATTAGTAGCCCGGTTTCCCAGTCGGTCACTCTTTGAGGTATCCGTGGTCTCTCGAGTTGTTAAACTTCTGTGAATTCACGGAGTGTAGTTTAGCAATTCGGCTAAAGACGCCAATCGGTCGTTGGTAAACCTTAGAAAACGTTGTGATGATACACTTTTGTATTATATCGCACCAAAAATTACGAATTATTTATGACAATAACAATGCAAACAATTGAACTAATTTCCTGTTCCCTTTTATATAATTGTGAAATTGCTTCGCATATCACTTATTTACTAAAACAAATATATGCAATGAATATGTGGGATAATTGAGCCTGTTTATTTTCACACGTGTCGACCAGGCAGAGGCAAACGATTGATAGTCACCCCGGGCTCTGCTTCCCATCCTAAAATCCAATTTCTCTTCCCTCTACGAATTTTGTGGAACGTCCATCAGTCTAGTTTGGCAAATTATGACGTACGGCCTATCTAGCTCCATTAGAAAGTCCCTGGAGATTAGAAATTCCGGCAGCCGCGTTGGCGATCCGTGGCCCACCCGCAGCGTGAACCGCAACTGCGGGGCGGAGCGGGGCGGGGCATGGCTTGAGGAAGCGGGACGCGGAGAGAAGGGAGAGAAAATAGGTGGAAGAGACCACTCCTACCGGGCGCCCCGAGGTATGTGAAACACAAATCGGAGAGGAGACGTACTCTCATCCCTCGATTGTAGCTGTAAGAACCAAGCCATAATTCCTCATGTCCTACCTTCGTTCCAAAACATCAATATAGAGCTATACCGCAATGACTCATTCTTCACGATTGCTTAATCATTTAGTAATGTTCCTATCACGGTGTAATTTAAGAGTTATATTAAAATAAAATTTGCAAAATACGTTTCTCACTAGTGCTCTGGCATATCCTCTTTGCATGTCTGTAAAACAATTTAGTAAAATTAGCCTAGATTGGGATTTTATTTTAACACTACACTTTTCAATAAATCCGCATTCAAAAGACTGATTCTCGAGGCAAGAGGATTGAGACTGATACTGATAGTAATAACAATAATAATAATAACAATAATAATAATAACAATAATAGTAACAACAAAAGTGAAATAATATGTGAAAAGAGTGAAGAAAAAGAAAAAAAAGCAGTATTTTCGAGAAACGCACTAAACACAAAAGTGATTACTTACAGAAAGACTAGCAAAAGATTAGTCAATAACTCTCATTCTAATAGAAATAAAGGAAAATACGAGAAGAAACGAACAAAATAAGCAGATTATAATTGTGACAGCTTATCGAGGAGAGAAAAGAAAATATCGTGATCGCAAACTATGAATACTTGAAACTGAGAAGGCAAAGAAAAAGGAATGAGACCAGAAAACCGGAAGAGGAAAGGGAGATAAGACACCGAGCGCCCCGCAAGCGGGAAACCGCCGGAGGGATGGGGAGGGGAGAGGGGGGTGAGCGCCCGGGGCGATGGGCCATGGGGGCGGGCGGGACCGGCAAGTAGGCCACGCACCTCAAACGTAGCGCACGCGAAGTCCTCGCCTTCTCCGCCTCCATCTCCACTTCCAGCTGCTGTCCCCGGCCTCGCCCCTGCGTCCGCCTCTGCTCCCGACCCAGCCTCCGTCCCCGCCTCCGCACTCGCCTCGCACTTTCCTCATCCTTGACAACGATGTGTATTTTCGAAAGAAGTGAAAATCGTGACATAAGTTATGATCTTTAGAATCGAAATACAGAGATCGTTTGGTTTTACATGATGATCCCTTTTGTTATACTACATGAAATGTTTAATGAAATGGACGCGGTGAAAAAATGAATTGTATTTGTCGTTTGTATCAACATCATTGTGAACCTTGTCTAATGAAATCCGCACCCCGTAGTCTTTAAATAATTTTATTTTACTTTTAGTCAACAATTTACACTTACGTGTACTATTCCATTTCAAATTCCAGCCGCCGTCTCACCCTCTGCCCCCGCTTCCTCCTTAGCCACCACATACGCCCTCGCCTCCGTCTCCCCCCCCCTTCCCCCGGGCCGCCAATGCCGTCACCTCCGCCTCCGCGCCTGACGCTCTCGCGCCATTTTCTACGCCTCGATCTCCGCCCTCCGTGCCTTGGCCGCCTCTTCCTCCTCGCTACTCCAGTTCCTCCACCGCCGCGGCCCGGATGTCCGAGCATTCGTTAGCGAGGCCTGCGTGTACGTGCAAATTATCGTGAGAGCTCTCGCACAATTACGATGGCGGCGGCGACGGGGGCGGCGGCGGAAGGAATAAGAGGCGGAGAAGTGGGCGGGAAAGCAAGCGGAGTGGAGGGGCGAAGTAGGCAAGTCAGTGGGAGGTAGTTGAGATCCGAAACACTTGCGTATTTTGTTTGGTTGAAGGCAGTTTCTTACGCACATCAGTAAAGTAGGAAAGTTAATCGTCATGTTTCCTTGCCTGGTTGCATCAAAATATCACATTCTAGCAATGTAATTCTAGATTCTTACAAAACGTAGTGTAATCGACACCGCGAATGCACACAACAAAATAATTATTTTGCATTATAATATAAGGTGAACTGCTAGCAGCACTACAGTAATCGGGCCGACTGTTTGAACTGCAAATCTACCCTTCAGAACAACTCACTGTATCCATTAAGAGGAGATTTGATAT
>BOPP01000070.1:3092373-3193535 GCA_017312745.1 Gryllus bimaculatus | reverse complement strand
CTTCCCGCCCCGTGCGTCATCTCTGTGCGCCCTAACGCGATTACCCGCCGCGTTTCTCCTCGGCGTGAGAGCACCAGTAAGTGATTGGGCTCGTAACGCCGGTTGGAATTGGGCGCGAAGACCCAGCGCACCCAAAAGCGACCACAATCAAATTCGGGAGGCCCATTGCCAGCCGTCAAACCGCCACGCGAGTGTTGATTTTGCGGGTCTTGAGTCAACAACTTTGGACATTGGTCTCAAAATGTGTGTTATTTTGCGGGTTGTTCCTCCCCCGTTGGGACCTGAGATCCGGCACTGACCTACACGTCGTGCGGGGATTTTCACTCTCCAGACCCTCCCCCCGGAAGCACACTTCTAAGCGGGTCAAGCACTTGGCTGGCGACTGGACTTCCGATATGTGTGATAGTTTTATGCATGTAAGAGGGGAAGGACACAAAGACTGAGAGGGAATAGTCGTCTTCGCTCTCCGTTTGTTGGAGTCCTACTGAGCCATTCGCGTGGTATTAAACAGAGAAGTGTCGTAAAACAACTGATCAGAGCAGCTAGCTGCCCCAGTTCTCCTTCAGTTATTTAGCTAGTGTCGAAAATGAAGAACCTTCCGAACACTAATTCTACGACCTCCCAGTAAACCATACTGAAGAGGTAACGATGTTGCCACTGAGCGATCGCAGGCATTCAACGCGGCGCGGCGCGGGCGGCGCCTGCGATCGGAGGGTTGTGGTGGACGAATCGAACGCGGGCTTCCGCGCATTCTGAGCACATTTGTGTGCAGTGTGCGGTCATATTGTGGTCTGGTAGCAGCTTGCTCATACAACTCATTATACGAATCGATTGTTTTATTAAAACGAAAAAAATGACCAGGTTGTTTAGCTCGCTTAGTAATTAGAGTCGGCATTGTGTTTGTTTCTATGTTTTTAGAAATACACTTGTATATCTAAGCAACTTCGCGAATAGTATTTACAACTTATTTAATGTTTATATTCTTAAATAAAAGATACACGTCTGAATAAGTTAACCATTAGTGTGAATCAAAGTTACAGGATGATATTTTTTTTTTTTTGAATTTTTGATTTGGTACTTGCCATAACAACTACAAAAATATTTGTTTGTAACCACATGCTCAGAGTATATCGCTGCGGTTCAGAAGAACAGGAAACCTCAGTTTGATTTATTTTTTGCCGATACCTTGAGTCACGGGACTTCTTTCCCTTTTGACTCTTGTGAATAACAATGTCTGATAAAGCGCGAAGCATGGCAATAGAGAAATGCACTAAATCAAACCTTGCTCGCGTGGTGAAACGGAGCGGTTATGTGAACATTACCACCCGGAGGATGTGCAGTGTACCCTTTATAGGGACCGTTCTCATGAGAGCATGTTATTGGTCCATTCCTTGAGGGAGCACTTCATTCGCTATGGATCGGAAGAGCCGCTGCCCTTCCTCGGTCATGGTTCAAACCGGAGACTATAGACACTTTGCTTCTCTAGGGATACTCCTCTGGCACATCATATATCAGATGAGCATCGTTGAGCCTGTAACTTTTACACGTCGTTGAACTATATCGTTGTGAAACATCCCGCAGACGGAAGTTATACAGCTGGGGTACGAGGCGGTTAATGACACACGATGATACGATGCTTGTATTCCAAGACGCATAACTTACTTTACTAAAAAATGACCATCAAAACATAACAATTTAAAAAATGCGATGTGATTATCGCCAATAATATTTTGTGAAGTATCTCTGCTTAGATACAATCTCTGTGATTATAAAATGTCATTTGTAAGCTGTACTTCAAATAATGAATATGAGCACATTATGGAATATTCTGTTGCTTAACACGTCCCAATGTTGACTACGGTGACTATTAAAAACATCGCACGTATCAATAAATGATGAACCTCGTGAGTGTTAGTCTATAAATAACAATTAGTAGCAATCAACTACCACCACCACTGCAAACACAAACACCCATATTTCACATAATCATATTATATTATGATAGGAATGATCAATTTTTGTGAAGGTTTTTGAGGTCATCCAGCCCACTCTCCCTTGGGTTTTTGTATAGCCAATGTATTAATATTACGGATGTACTAATCATGATCAAACGTTACGATATGGAAATGCGAAATAACAGGACAGTAAAATTATTTTTTTTAAATAGTGAAATTAATGCTTTCCATTTATCAAATATTCATCGTTACTAAACTACATATGCATATTTCACTGCTTAGAGTTGATATCAGGCAGACACATGCCTTCCTATTGGCATCGCATTCTGACTTAGATTTTCCCTAGTTCTCAAATTCTCATTTTCTTCGTGTAGAGTATTACTGTAAAGGAGGAAAACGACTTTTCTGTGGCACATACCGTACAAACGACTGCGTGCCCTGATGTACCCTAAGCAAACTTTTCAAAACTAATTCGCTTTTCAAAGTTTCAAACATCTACAAGTCTTGGAAAAAAACGAATTGATAATTTTAATAAGTGTATATTGTCACAGAACACGCATTAGTCTACGCGATCAAAAAAATGTTCTGGAATATAAATCAACTAACATTTTTAATTCACTGTCGTATTACTCGTGGCATCATGGACTTCTAATCGCTTTCGCGAGACAAAAAAATATTCATTAAGGAAACAGGTGTCTACTCAATAACACACATATTTCTCACCAAGTCATGAAAGGTCTCGCGTGTCAGGTTTGAACATACAGGGCGGCTTTGTATGAGCCTATAGGACTTGCAAGGGCTCTCGGCGAGGCTGTAGCTCTAGTCACGAGCTGCACGGTTGTGTCGGTGCTCGGGGCAGGCGAGCGAACTGCTAAGCTTCTATAACGCAAACATCTTTATAGCGGGCATTCCCTGCGCAGGGACAGCCCCGCCAGGGTTAACTTGGCCATACCTCATGCGGAGATAAATCGCCCCGGGCACCTGCGATACACGCGTCGCGTAATACGGCCAGCGCCTGCAATCCATCGCAAGTGCCCGCCGCCCCGCGCTGTTACGGCCCCCGCATTACTCCCTCGCCCCGTCCTTACCTCGTCCCCGCCCCGCCGTCGCCCCGTCCTCGCTGCGCTCTCGCTTCGTCTTCCCCCTTTCCTCGCCCCACCCTTGCCTCCTTTCGTCGCTTTCCGTCCCGCCTGGTTCTACTCCCTTCCCTCGGTGCTTGCCTACGCCCTTATGGGCCTTTCTTCGACTCGCGCATGGCTTCTTCTGACTCTTAAACAGTTCTATTTTGGTGTGCGCTTTGCTTGTTCGAGGGCAGTTTCTGCCATATATGAGATTTTGCTGCTGTAGAAATACTCAAATTATTTACAACATATCTTAATATCTCATTATTCTTTCTCCCAATACATGCATTTTTGTATATTAAGTAATTATTAATTAGCTAAGGAACTTCATTTCTAATCTTTTACATCTTACTAACATTTTACATTCCTGATGAAAAGGTTATCGAATTCATGTATCATTTCAGTCGTATAGGATATAATATGGAAACTGAAAATATTGCAAAATTAATTTTACGACGATAATAATTCACTGTGACCTTCACAGAGAATGTATTATTTTCGTTGGAAACTGGGTGGTCTTGGAAGGTCGTCGAGACTTCATAAAATGTTTCCCGATTTTGTGAAAGTGAATTTAACAATAGCAACTGTTCGTATTAATCGAGGCGAGTGAAAGACGATGAGGACTTATAAAAGCCATTAAAATATAAGATAAGAACTCAAAGTCCCGGCTCGTTCTGAAAACGCTCCGCGCGACCAGATCCTGGCGGCTATGGGCGCGCACGCTCGCGTCCACCGCTTGAGCCTCGCCCCCTCCACCCGCGCTTCGCCGAATCGAACTGCGAGCCCCTCCGCCGAGGTCTCGCGGTTCCGTCTCCGCCCCCCGACCCCCCGACCCCTCCTCCGGGGAGTTAACGATATGCATCGGCACGAGCGGTTCCCCACGCGAATGTTATTTAAGGCATTACGGTCCAATCCCCTGGAAAGTGCCAATGCCTCGTAACTTCGATGCCGAAGTCCTCGTCAATGCGGGGCCGATCTTCGATCGAGGAAGTTGGGTGGCGCTCTAAATCAGGCCGCTCCGTATTCTCAGAGCGTGGCGGAGGAGGCGGAGGCAGCAAACGCGCTCCTGCGGCGCGAGGAGGGGACTACGAACGCCGAAGAAAGCGGGCGGAGGTGATGGCGTCGAGGGCGGTAGAGGCGAAGGTTTCAGGACGGTGGGCGCTGCATGCTGGGCGGGGGGGGGGGGCTGTAGAAAGACTCCCGTGTGGGAGGCAGCCCAGGCGCACAGGGGCCCCCGAGATAGGGAGTTTCTGCGTCGGAAATATGACAAAAAGAAACGTTACGACGCGAGGTTTTATCTCCCGAGAATCCGGCATTTTTTTCTCGAACAAAAGACAATCGTCGTATTCCGCTTGAAGAGGTTGTGGCCAAAGAAGTACGAGAAATGCTCGCTCTCGTTTGCTGTTTCCGCGAAACTGCCAGTCGGGGGACCTTTTGCAGACTTCGTTTGGTATTCCTCCACGGTGCAAAAGCCCGGTGTATTCAAGTTTTATAATTAGAACAACGGTGACGGGCGCTTTTCGCCATTAACTGCGCAAAGTCGAGACTGAATCCTAAAAAAATCAATCGTAGCGACAATAAACACGTATGTTACGTAGAAAAAACGGTGAAGGAGGGAGCAGTGTTGTGTTCGCCATTTAGAAAGTATTTTCTACATGTTTTCCTTTTTACGTTGCTTCCCGTTCTTTCATCGAAAGGAAATAATATAAACATTAAACATAAGAAATTTATTAATATTAATTTATTAATAATAAATTTAACAATGATTACATATGTTTACTTCAGAATAAAATTAATTATGAAAATACGAGACAATTCAAAACAATTGGTCAAATTTGACGAAAAGTAGTGAGCGTTATTGGAATCTGAATTTAAATAGGAATGAGTTCTCTCCATAATCACTTTAATTTATATATTTAAGTAACATATATTAATGCATCGCTATAATCAGCGTATGTTCCGCCCAACAACTAATTGACTGGTTTTGTTGGAAATTGCAGGATAAATTAGAGTCTGAATTCCTCTCTCATTTCTCTGTACCTACCTTCTACTAATAAAGATAACGGTATGGTATGGGCTATCTGAAGATAATGCTCTGAAACCACTAGTCGTAAAAATGACTTATGCATTGCAATAAAGTTCATGATTGTATTTTCATATCAAGTGAGCAATGAAAATCGTTCATTAACTGTGAATCCGGTGTTTATTCGGTTATAATGTGAAAGTAAGTAGTTACAAAAAGGTATTCCTAAGAAATATTTTAGACCAAAAGATATTTTTATTAAAGACCAATAATTTTATACAGTATTTAAACTTTCGTATTAAATTTACATTAAAAGTAGCACGTTACAATTATTTCTTCTCCGGATAATGTTTTTAATATAAATGTAATTGTTACCTTAAATTGTAAAACGGTCTTCTTGGTCGCTAATAAAATAATATCCTCTCAGAAGTTCAATAAACAGACCATACAATGTTTGGGCCATTAATTCGCAAAACATTTATCTCATGAGTTGGGGGTTAGGTTACGAAACATTAAAAATGAACGAGATAGTATAATAAAAGAAGTGGACTACTAATAACTCGATATATCAATTGTCCATATTGTCGATAAACATTATCTCAGGAAGAGTGTTCAATTTTGTTTGTTAGCAACATATCGAAATCTATTGCTCACTGCAAGCAAATTATAAAAGCAAAAATAGGTTTTACATAACAATTTTATCTTATAGAAACAAATAAATGTATAGAGCTGAAATAATTTAGCCATTCTCGGCCGAATACTTGAGGGATTGACTCAAACATTTGACTTAAACGTCCATACTGCACATTTACGTAAAATAACATTTTACGTCAAATTTATGATGATAACGCACTTCGTTTAAAATAAAAAATCCACGCTTGGTGAAAAACACATGTCATGTAATCTTTCTGAAACTTTTCCCACCTGAGATGACTTCAGGCAGTAATGTGAATGAAAGTACTAGTAAGAACAACAGACACGGAATAATATTTCATGGCCGATAAAAAGTGAGTAAAGGAAACGTTGCTTCGCAAATGTTATAAAGACATTTAGAGTAGTCATACTGAAGAGGTGCATTCACACAATAAGCGCACGTGATTACACAATAATGATAAGCACTTTTGCACACAAAACTACGAAATAGGAATAAGTAAAAAGTATGAAGTCGGTTTGTAAAGTTCAGGGTGCCTCAGGATGAGAATTCCAGATTTCGGACGAGACCACCAAACGTGCAACTACAAACCGAGTAACGAGCCATCAATCTGACCATACTCTTCGTTAAGATTGGGCGCAAGAAATTTGCACCGAGCAGAGGGTACTTTAAACGGCTGTAAATTCTACAATTGTGAATTAATTTAAATACAACCTATTGGATATAAATCTGTATGTAAACCAATTAAAGTGTTCGTCAAAATTTACACCGTAATTGAATCTCATAATATTAACTTTACATAAACGAAGGTAGTTTCAACGGAAACATTCATGATGTAGTTGGTCAATACGTTTATTAATTCTCGGTGAAATCACGCAATTCTAATATACGTGAACCTGCTTTCTTTCTGAAACAATTCCGTTTTCTGAATAAGATTATGGACGTCATAGTCCGCCTTCTGGATGCACCTCTGCCGTGAATTGAAAAACACGTATGCCACTGAAGAACTGTTCAAGCTCACTTGCATCTCAGATGCATACTTAGAAGAGGTAAAACCGACGATTGGGAGGACGCTGTTTCTCTCCAGGTACGGTTCATTTGCTTCACGTGTTTAACATCATTGAGTTCGTCGCCGCTGCTGAAATCGATTTAGTTGTCCGACTGCTGTGATTAGTGACTTTCGTGGTTTTCTTGATTCCTTCTAGGCGTATGCCAGAGTAGCATTTTCTGTAAGGGGCGACGGAACTCACGCGATCTTATCTTCCCATTCCGTTTCTTTATTATCCCATCCCGAGTGCTAATTATCATAGTACTGATGGGTTCTAAATTCACCACTAACCTAACGTAATCTCATCTACTTCATTACCTAATTAATTTGATTAATAAGTCAATCAAATCAAAAACGGCCCTGGCAGTTGAATGGTTGAATCGTCCCCAAGGACGGCCACTGCCCAGCTTCGCCCGCTCTATGCCTGGCAAACAGCGTGTCGCCTCCGTTCTCTTCTAATCCGGGGCGCCTTACCGGCGTTGACGCGCAGCTGCGCGTCTCTTGTCGACTCGACTCGACTCGTCTCGTCTCGTCTCGTCTCGTCTCGTCTCGTCTCGTCTCGTCTCGCCTCCGCTGGGCGCAGCGCGGCGGTGCCGCCGGCCGCGGGGGCCAAGTGTAACGCCGGCACCGGGGAACGGGGACACGGGGCTCGCGGCGTCACGACGATCAGGACGTCCCCAATGGGCGCCGCGGCGGCGGAGCCGGCGGAGGGGGCGTCCACGACTGCGGAGGAGGCGGCGGCGGCGGCGGCGGCGGCGGCGGCGCCGTCAGCTTTCTCTGCTTTTTAAGTCCTTCATTTCCAAGTCATGAAGGGCGCGCTGTAGGAGGTCTGCAAGGGAACAGTAGCTACTAAACGTGACGGATCCTCAGGGATCTCCAGACGCTGACGGATGTCGCCACGCGCATTTTTCCTCGACCTTCATAAGAAAATCTACTGTTGCGCAAAGTGCACCGTTTTATTACGCCCGGGAAATATTGCTCTGGGATGAGCGAGGTTTAATATTTAATATTTATTTCGTCTATAAATGCGCACAGTACAAAAAAAGCCTTCGGGGAGGTGCGTTTCTTCTTTATTGTTCAGCTGTCAAGAACGGTCACGTAAGGCGCCTGGAGAGGCACAATAAAACCATTACGATGTTCTGCATGATAACATAGAATGCGTCGGTGTAATTTAATTGCTAGTCTGTTTATTCACGCAGTAAAAAATGTGCTGCAATGTATTCTTTCGTACACTCATGTTATAATTCAGAGTCTAGAAATATCACGTGGAGCATGATAAAAAACTATTTACGAGCTTTTTTATACGCGTAAAGCAAAGAAGAGAGGGAAAATATTAGGATTAACTCACACATGTTAGAAACATCATCAAGTGCGTGTTACCAAGGAGTAAATTGGGTTCGGAATTACAACCGAATTATCTAACACATGACATATTTCGTTGACATCTTCAACACCTGAAACTGCGATAAACTTGAGAAACTGCGTCAAAATATATTTTCCTACAAATCCTTCAATGAACAAAGCAAATGCTCTGGCTGGCTCGAAAGCAGAGAAGATCTCGCCCCACTTTGGGAGGCGCCTCATCTAGAGATTAAAAAGCAACGCGGCCTCCGACGGAGAAAATCCGGTACTCGAACCGAAGCAGGGCTCTCGAAGAAGGACGCTGATAAATATTCAGGCAGCGGCGCGGCATGTCGAGCCCGATCCCGTAATTTCCCTGCCGACGGTCGGCAGAGCGTAGCGCAGACGCGCCCAGAACGCTCCGGGTCAAAGGCCATTGGTTCGAAGGCAGTTGCCCCTGCTGTGTAGTTACAGAGCTCTTGGATTAACTGATTGTTTCATGTTTCTAGATGCCTCGACTGATATGGTCATTAGTTACGTAAATGTAGGGCACCGTTTTACCGGAAGTGGGAAGTTCTTTCACCAGCTGGATGGTGAGATCCGGTGCCAACCAATACGTCGGCTTGCAGGTTTTTTTCATCTAGGGATCGGCCACCAGCAGGACATCTCCCCGATCGTGACAAGCTCTGATCCCCGACATGTGCAGTCGTGTAGTGCATTTAAGTGTAAGGAAAGGGTGAGGATAATTAAAAAAAAGTGAAGGAAAGATCACGTGCCGTCCGTGTTCCGTACGTTAGGGTACTGCTCCGGCAATCGCCGTGTTGATCGGAGAAACCACAAAAAATGATCGATCCATGCAGCCGATCGCTTGAATTCTCCTCTAGACAGAGACTGAATTCGACCTAGCTGTCTTGTTAATGTCGAAAATCCTACCACCGTCGGGATTCGAAACCTACGACATCGTGGTCACAAGCACTGCTCTGACATCAGTTTATGTCTACAGAGCTCTGGAGGCAATGAGGTCTCATCGACAACTACAATTGGCGGGCATTTGCTCGTTCTCAGAGTAGACGGTCGTCAATGCACAGAAATCGTCATATTTGAGTTACGTAAAGAAATAGGTCTAGAAAAGGTTTAAATTGACTAATAAAATTTTCATGAACATCCATCAAAAGATAGTCGGCATATAGATTATAGCACGTCTTTGACAGCAAAATAAACGGCTTCGATCCAACTAAAAATGTCCTGAAAATTTACATTTTTTATAGACATGTCTCTTTTTGTGCTTCAAAAATATACACTCCATCCATATCAATAAAAAATCAATTTTTTTTGGAGTTGGACGATTTTGAAGCTATATTTTATAACTTTTTTTGAGATTTTATATATTGAATATATAAAATATTCAGATTATTTATTTGTAAAATATAGTACTAATAAATAATTGATTTACGGAGAATGGTATGAACAATATATTGCCACAAAGCCGTCTAATAGAACTTACTATCATTAATGTGAAATACATAATATATAAATCTGTAAATCCTAAATCTCGAACTTTCATCTTTGATACCAGATATCTAACTGGGGACCGTTGCATTTAATTGATCGTTTTGTCTAGTTGTTGGGATGTGCTACAGATCTTGACTGCTCAGCGTTCCAATTAACTATACAGGTAGAAAGAGGTTTGTTTCTCAGATTCGTTGATCAACCTATGAATCATTTAGTTATTGATTAAGGTAACAGCCCCGTTTAGTTCATCAGTCGTATGATGGGGATGATGACTGTATGTGAATTATGCACACAACAGTGCAAGATCTATTTTTTTAGCGTACAGTTTCTATTGCTTAGCACTTCAGAGATTTTGTCAGAGAAAATTTGATTACATCAATTCCCAAATCCAAATCAGACAACCTTGGAGCAAACGACAAGTATGCCCGAATTACCTCTATGAAAGCATTTTACGTCCATTAGTTTTACACGTAGCGTCAAAGAGGAGTTCCCTCAGAACCACAGAATTTACAGTCATTTGTACACTACTCAGATGAATCGATCCTACATTACGATTCTTTACAACAGATGGATGTTGATGCCAAAGAGAATGAGAGTGAATTCACTCTTTCTGAGACGGTTATATCGCTGTTCCCCAAGCGAAATGGATGGCGAAGCTGCGGAACTTACAGCCAGCTTATCGTCAAGATCGTCGATAAGATCAGGTGTTGCCTAAGTCCCTATGCTGTAGTGTTTGCATCGCTGTTTTGTTTAGTTTTCGCTCTCATGCGCTACATTTCATAAAAGATTCTGCTTGGCGTCCCATTTTCTGTTGTTAATTTCGAAACGTTTGCTTTAGTGGAAACATGGCACTGGTATTTCACGCGAAGAATTAATTAATTAAATGATATATTACGTTTGTCACACATTTGTTTGATAATAAAACCAAACTTCTGGTCGTCGCTCAAAGGGATCATTGGAAAGGCTAAATTAACTTTTTGAGTGTAACGAATTTTTAATAATTTGTAGTAGCTTTTTTCATTTTTCTGTCGGGAATTGTGGTAGATTCATTAAAGAAGAAAATGAATATAAGATATTTCTAAACTTTAAAATAGCAATGTAAAAACTGTAGTTATCAGTGAATTTTACGTTTGGGTCACTAGGGTTTCTTGCCATAAATCATAATGAACAAACGTTATCGAAATAATGACTGTGTGTCAATAGTGAAAATTAAATAGTGATGTGATGGGAGCATTTCACTGTCGAACTCCCTTCAAAAATACAATTACATTAGCGTAGCTACTTACACACATGAATCGATAATTTGAGACATACTAAAGCCTCCGGATAAAAAAATTGCTACGGTGATTGCAATCTCCATATGTATTGTGCTTTGTATTCGGTGACAACTGAACGTTTTAGAACGTTCATCTCTTTCCCCTCGCGATCGTAATAGTTTTTAAACGTTTATTTACAATCCGTTCATACATGTGAACAATAGGTTAATGTGTTGACATAAAATTGGCATTGATTGAAGATGATACCATTAGTATCTTTCCATCAAAACAGCTGATACACGTATAACAACACCTCAATATCTATAAGGCAAATGGAGAGGCTTGAATTTTTTTAAGACGTCTTATTTCTAAGTTATCTAACAAATTTATAGCTCACGCATTGGTATGAAATTGTAATTTTTGGTCGCGGCGGTAACTAGTAAAAATTAATGAAGATAGCTCAACATTAAACCTGGAGAGTTCGTTGACTAGGCGAGAGGAATCGTCAGAGCCCCATTGGGAATGTTTTTTATATGTTTCATTGTTTTAGCAAGCTTAATTTAAATTGTTTATGATGAGCTTTTTGTTTAAAATATGATGCAGTTTATCTCAAGTGTGTTACAATTCGAGTTGTTGCAGCATATTTGGCTGTGGCTAAAAATGCGACTATTTATTTGATAACTACACATGAAGAATACATTTTGGATATATTTATATAATAGTTTAGTATAGATTTTTCTATGTTATCAAAATACATTGGTCTCTGTTTGACATAAATATGTAATAGGTTTTTTCATGAAATATAAACATGTTTGCGCGAAGTCGATCTTTTTCACTTGCAGTGCCATAAATTGAACAATGATTTTTGTTTAATTGAATGTACATTTATATTAATAGTTGTATCAATGTATTAATTTATTAAAATCGCAAAACATCACTAACATAAAAATTGTAACGATGGGCTCCGCCTTCCCCCTGATCAATGTATGGGGTAATTTATACCTTGGTATTGCTAGAGTTGACACAGCAAAATTTCACCGTAAACCGTGTAACACTGTAAAGATAAACGCGATGCCTTAGCGTAATGACATCAGCTATAATTTCCTTTTTGCCAGTACACTTCGTCTAAATTAGATACCTGTGATGCACTGGAAAAGGGGTGCAACTTAGAAAGATATGGGAGCAGATGGTGCTTAGTAATGATTAATGTATCATTCGGTCCCATGACTAGTTCAAGGTAGTTGTTCCAGATGGTTGAAATGAGCGATACTCTTTATATTTAAGGAGCCATATCTCATCGAACACACCCATTGGTGATATAGAGGGAGGAACCTATGGAGCGAAATTTTGCGACGCAAACGTCACGGGGTGCAAGCCGAGCGTGTTGGCGCGGCATCGCGGTCGTGCTTCGATGAAAGAAGCATCTACGGCGGCGGCGGCGCTGCGTAGGGCGAGGGAGGTCAGTGAAGCAGTGGGTCGCGAACCGCCTCGAATCAAAGGTGGGAAACTCCCACAGCGTGGAACAGCGCAGCGGGGCGGCGGTGGGTGGGAGGGAAAATGAGGAAGAGGAGGAGGCACCGCCGCCACCACCGCCGCCGCCAGACCGCAATACCGGCTGTGCTCGCGCCTCCGCCGAACAGGTTTTTCTCGACCGATGAGCCACGCCCCCACACCGCATTGCATCGCACCGCACCGCACCGCACGCCATCCCCTTGTCGAGTTTGCCCGTGCACTCGACCGTCCGCTAAAAGTGCGAGTTTGACACACGAGAAGGAAGACACTACGCACTACTTCCTATTTCCATGACGTCATCGCAACGGTCGGAACTGCCTTTGCGTCGTTTCAGTTGTGAGATTCTGGAGCCTGTGGAGCGATCATGAATGCGTACAGTTTAATGGTGTTCATCCAGAGTTGTCACCTGATATTAAGTTTTATTTAATGTATTATCTTGTTAGGAAGTGTAATTTAGTTGGTCAGTTAAACTATTTGAAACACGGAGTAATTTTTCCAAATTAAGATTTCCAGGTATTTATAAAAAGCTGTGCAGAATTGGTGAATTTTGGTTCATTTGTGCACGGTGAATAAAGTACGCTGTGTTTTGGAATGATGCATTATTTCATTAATCAATGTAAATTTTGTGTATGTCTTGCATAAATTATTGTCTTATCAGTGCCGATTGTTTTTGTAAGTTTCTAAATAAACTAATCAAATTATGAGTCCGTCCTGTAGTTCAATTCAATTGCTACCAACATATTTATTTATATCTTAAATTTTTGAAAATATCCAATTTAGCTTCGAATTTATCGTGAGACAACCTAAAGAACTGAAATAAGTTTTCATCTTCCAGCAGGTCGGAATATAATATGTAAAATTCCCTTTTTGTATATAAAGATGTGCTTCGAAGAGAAAATAATTTCAACTTTCTTCGATTCGTTGCCTAATTTACTTCTTCTGCTATTAAAAATGAAAATAATTCAATTGCTTCCTAACTTCAATTAAGAAGCCATCACACACAACGCAAGACTGATCGAGGAAACAAGCTGACTAAGAAACTGTCAGAAGTGTCCGTTCCGTTCCGTTCCGTTCCGTTCCGGCCTGGCGAGTGCGTGCGACCCACACAAAAACTGTCGTCCGTCCGGTCCCCTCAGTCCGTCCGTTCCGTACCGATCCAGTGCACACGTAGCTATGCAGGAAAGTTTTAATGTAAATGTACAAGCACGTTTCGCAACCTTCGCACTTGTAACATATTTTAGTAACAGGATTTTTAAATATGCGGGGTGAAAGAAACTTTATTCTTTATATCAAAAACCTTACTAAGAGATAACATGTATATTAAAAATATCAAACTTTTTAAATGTGCAAAATGTTTTTCCAGTACCTCTTTGCAGAGAATTATTTATGTACGTTATGCACGCTATCCTTGGCAACATAAACGTTTTTTTATGTTCAAGTAAAATAAAGACTTTTTTTCCTTGCTACAACTTACATATCTAGAGACCACAATTTGTGACAACAGTAGCAGTAAAACTATAAAAAGATATATTTTCTGATCGAACAAACGACTTAAGAGATACAGCGTTTAAGCTTTCTGGCCTACGTTAATGGATAAAATAATGGACGAATCTCCAAACTAATGTACAAGTATTCGATCGTACAAATGAGCAAACGTTTTCTTTTTTGAATACAAAATTACTTTTTTCATAGTCGAATCAGAAATGTTAATACTTGTAATGCAATCCAAACGAAATTCTCGTATTTCTTTAATTTATTAAGAATGTCTTCAAAACTTCAATTTGCGACAGGTGACAAATGAGTACATTAGAACTACGCAACTATGTTGACGATAACATGAAAGTAGAAAAAAAATTCGAAGAACACCGAAGCAGGACAGATTGCCATATCAGGCTGTGGAATGCTGCCCGAGAAGCAAGTGCGATATGGGAAGACCACTTCAGGAAACGAAAGAAAAAAGTCCACAGCACAAGAAATGGGAACCGGAACAAGTCTCAGACAAGGCGGAATCGTTGAAGTAGCAAAACTAAAATAAAATAAGAGAAGTGAGTTAAACGCATTAGAAGAGAAGAAAAAAAGAAAAAAGGAACGAGACTGATGGGATGACGCGAAACAGCGTTCAAGAAGAAACAAGGAATAATAATAAGAATCAGTGACAAATCACAGAAATTGAAATATGAACCGGTGTGAAGAAATAATTGGCTAACTTGACCATAAATCCAGGCAAAGCATGTCGAGCCTAGTTTTTATTTATCACCTAATATTTGTAAAATGTTTCAGGCTTTCGAGATTTCATCGTGGAGACGTTTCATGACCAAAATCCAAAGCCAATATTAAACAACGTCGCCGATCTCTTTATTTGAGATCTCTCCCAATCATTACATAACATTAATATTGCCCATCAATGTGCTAACCATCAATGTGAGACAAGATCTTAAACTGGACAATCCATTATCATTTCTATAGTGGTTAGAGGAGCCCACCCACACAAGAGGTCTATTTGAGCAAATTGGCTGTCCGAAGCGGATTTCCCCCATTGCCGCCCGCGTAGTCGAGCCAAAGGTTCGAAGCCAGACCGGGGCTGGGGACACCGTCTCCGGAAGCGCTCTGTGGTGGAGTAAGACGCTCTCGCTCTGGTTGCGGCGGCGGCGGCGGCTGCGGTGGTGGTGGTAGTGGCGGCGGTGGCGGCGACGGTGGCTCTTGCGGTGGCGGGCGCCCCCACTAATTCGGAGATTGGCGGTGCCCACCATAGATCAGCCCCGAGCCAGTCATTACCAGCCCAGGAGGCACGCTGTTCAATTGAGGAGATGCACTAGCTCGCCTCCCGAGGACTGCCAAAGGGACAGAACTAGAACTACGGTCGTGTTGGCTCGCATGCAATCAAATTATTCGGTCGTTTATAATAACGTGGCTGTTATTTTCATGCATCAACGACATGATCATTTCGGCCTGAAAACTTTTTAATGTTTAAGTCAGATAAGCAGTTTTCTTACAGTTTGTAATGAGCTGGGTAAAATTTGAATAGGTGAAAACCAGAACGGTATAGGTGACATTTTATAAATTCTGAGAAAAAAATGTTTATTTTAGGCTATATTTCAGCGGCAATGCATTTTCGTAATTTAATGAACAATTGAAGTGCCGTGCTTTAAAATGAAACAAAGCATCAACACTTTACAGTAATATTGACTTAAATAAACAGATTTCTCAGAATTTTTAAATGTCACTTATACCGTTCTAGTTTTCATCCATTCATTTATTCTAGTGATTGTTTATAAAAAAATATTTTCAATTAATATTTTTAAAACTTAATTATTTTGTCTGTTCAATTGAATATGTTAATATCAGCTTTTTTAATACATTTCTATTAAACTAATGCTTCATTATCGCACCACTGAATTAGCATTAATACATATGTCCTGATTCATTATCACTTTGAGTCTCAGAAAGAGACGAAAAACTTTTTACATACAAATACATAGCTGGTTTATTAATGTTTCTATCAATATTCTTACTATACCTCTGTGCAAGGATTCTCAAAATCGATTTGGAAATAACTTCTGTATGCTTGAACGAATATTACTCCCAAGAAATGTTTTAAAAGAAGGAAATCCAGTATTACGTCTTCGCACTGAAAGCTGAATTTATTTTTCTGGGAAAAGTGGGGCGATCTGCTTGTGGACACTATGTTAATAATTTAATAAAATCTAGGTTTTTAAACATAATGAAAGAGTGAAATATAATTGCAGCATGGTAAAACCAGATTACACACGCATAGGAAATTCTTTCCTTCGTGCAAGCCCTCAATAATATGTAATGAATGTTACTTTTGTTCATAAATCACAGATAACAAACAATTTTCCGGTAATTTCATTTATCTCATATTTTGTGGACATTGACCCATGATTTGCACTTCCAGCCGTGGGTACTGCACACGTTTTCTACATAAGCGAGTATACGCGATGCTCCAACCCAATACTAGAGTAGTAATTAAAATGAAGATTTGTATGCTCGCTCTCTGTGCGACCGCTCGCGGGGAACCCATTCTGTTTACGCCCGCCCGACGGTCGGCGTCTGCGTGTCACGAGAGAAGTCCATGTCACATTCGACACCGCCAGCACTCCGCCGCCCTCGGAGCGTCTGCACCTTCCCCCACAGCGTGTTTGTCGCAACGGCGGCGCCGGCCGCGACCGCGACCCGCGCGCAAAGCCACTTGACGGCGCGGCCGCTCGTAAAAAATGCTCATACTCGTACGTGCGTCGGCATAGAGCCGCTATCTGGAACTGTTTTAGAGGCCACTGTTTTAGAGGCCTATTAGCGACCGTTCGAATGGCGCGAGCGTGCTCGGTGTAGGCGGCGGCGCCGCCGCTCGTTAGCATTCAACGCCCTCCCCTCCCCCCCCCCTTCGACCGCCCTTGTCCCCCCTTCGCCCTCGACGCCCTCCCTGCCCCGCGCTGGCGTGACTGTGTGCGCCCGCGAAGGAACTTTTGCCGGGCGAGCGCGTTTGGAACTCCAGCGGCGCGGGAGTGGCGCAGGCAAGGGGGAGGCAGCGGGCGTGGCGGGGCGCGTGGAAACCCGCCGCCTCGCCGGAGCCCTCGTTGACGCAGCGCGCCGCCGCCGCCGCCGCCGCCGCCGCCGCCGCCGCCGCCGCCGCCGCCGCCGCCGTGCGAGTTGCCGCAAAGCGAGGAGTTACGTGATAACGTTGTTCTGCTGGCGCTAGCATCGTTATTGTTTACAGTAAACACTGGCCGTATATTACAGTATTTACCTTCATGAACGTAAGCGAAACAGCTTTCAGGGAATATGTGGAAATTAAACAACGCGTTTCGTCAGTTAATTATAGAATAGCGTCTCTATTTTGTTCAATTTAGAGATCTCTTTTGTGAGGTCCATTCAATCTATATATCTCCATCACATTAAAAATACTTAATAAAATGCAGTGCAAATTTAAATTCTCGATAGGGAATCCGAGAAGGGTTCAACTTTCTCTGACTTTTATGTCATTAATAATGAATGGCATATGCCTGAATACGCCATTCATTGTAAATCTGGAAACATCAAATATTTTAATATTTTAACAAATTATTATATAACAGAGGTGTTAAAAGATAATACTAAAATCTTGTAATAGCGAAGAGTGAATGCAAATCTATGTGTGGGTAAGAGAAATAAAGAGCGTGTATAAAATTAGAGATATCAAGTAATATCAATCGATATTTTATTGTATTATATTGGCACAATTCGTTTTTTTTCGGTTTTCTTACGTTGTACGTTACTTACGTTTCTTACGTTAAATATCAGTCTCTGAAGCTACTGGCTTAACCAGTAGCTTTTAGAGACTGATATATCTGACACGTATTTTGATTCAAAATTGTACTGTGTACCCGCAACGAAAATAATATTTATTTTATAATAATGCGACTAATATCAGTCACGTTTGTAACGTGTAATACCAAAATGAGCCTATAAAAATATTGCCATCATCTTCTAGAGGTTTGACCGCATGTTGTTGAAGCTTTTAGTTCAGTTTACCTTAATTCATTGACGAGGGAGGTATAAAATTACGGAATTTTCATATGAGCTTCAGGTGTCGCTGGATAGCGGGAATAATTGTTTAACAAAATTAGATCACAGAAGGTTTCTAAATTACAAAAAATAATTATTAAGCATGTGTTACCGATACACAAAAATATGTTATAAATTTAAATCAAATTTTGAAACAATATTTTTTGTTACTAAATATGTTGAAGAAAGTGTGTTAGAAAATAAATTATATTTTTCACTTAATACATCCTTAAATCCTGCGCTGACCATACAGGAAATGCTGCGACAATCCCTTTCTATCCTGGTCAAATATATTTGTCCTTCATTCCAAGTGCCACATATATAGTGCTGTTTTGAAAGTTAAATAAGTAAACAATTAAAAACGTGCGTTTGTGTGCCACAGGTGATGGGCACTGGTGCTGGTGTGCGCGTGTTTCAAACCCCAGCGCGGCGAGGCGGCACCGCCTGGCAGCGCGCACAAGGCCGCGTCCCCGCCACGCCGCGCGACTTCCTGCAGCCGCGCCCCCGTCCTCCAAGAGCGCGGCGGCCTCCGCGGGCCAGGGGCGCGCCCTCGCCGACTCCGCCTCCTCCACGACTCCTCCGCCGCCCCAGCGCGTCGCCCGCTGGTCTTCTCCCCGGACGCGCCGCGCGCCCTCCGCAGGAGATCCAGGAGCGCAAGCCCCCGCACGGCGCGCCGCCCACGGGCTTCGGCCCGCCCGGCGGAAGTACGGCCCGCCCAAGGCCTTCAACAGTACGCCGCCCAAGGGCGCCGCGGCCACGGCCACGGTCCGCCGCCCCACCGCCGCCACCGGCGAGTACGGACCGGCCAAAGCACTCCTCCGGACACTACGGCCTCCGAAACCCGTGCCTCTTCACAACGGACCTCCGTCCGGACCTTAGGAAGACCGTTCCTCTGGGCGATACGGCCTCCCAAACCGCACTCTCCTCACCACTTGGGACCCCGCCCCGCTCCCGGTCGCACGCCCCCTTCGGTCACCCCTCGGGTCATTCGCCCCCCGAAGTCACCGTCTCCGGTCCGCCTACGGCCACCCAGCCACCAAGCACCCGCTCCCAATTTCCTCAGGATCCCGCCCGGGACCCCCGAGCCACAACAAAGGCCGCCACTGCAACCGCTGCAATAAGGTCCCTTGGATCCCCATGTCGCGCACTCCCCCGGCGTCTCCGACCAGGTCCTGGCGCTGGTCACCCGCCCGAAGCGCACTCCGGCAACGGCGGAAACCAATACCTCCCGCCCGGCCCTCGCAAAGCAAAATCCCGCCCTTTACGCCGCTCAAGACGTTCTCCGGCGACTACGCCCACCGGTGCACAAGGGAACCGGAAGGTCAAACACGGCGCCGCGGCCCACGGCGAGCTGCCACTGAAAGCGTCCGCGGGGCAGTACGGCCCCCCTGCAGGCGCCCACGCGCCCGCCGACGACTACGGCCCACGCCCCCGGCGCCCTCGGGGCATTTCAGCACGACAGGGGCGCTCAAGGGTCAGGCCCGCCTTCGGACCTGGAGGACCCAGCGGGCACGGAGGCCATGGAGGGCTCGGTGGACACGGAGGCCACGGGGGCCCGGCGGTCATGGAGGACATGGAGGAAACGGCGGCCACGGACAGCGGACATGGCGGACACGGAGGTCAAGGCCCTGCCCCTTCAGACGATTACGGTCGCCTCCCCTGCCACCGCTCTTGCAGGCGCCTGCCGCTCCTCACGGAATTTACGTGCCCCCGTCTCAGCTGCAACCCCGTCCGCACCCCACCCACCCCGCACCCCACTGCCATCGGCGGCGGCGGCCGCCCTCAGCTGGCGCTGGCCCCGTCCTTCCTCCCCGCGCCGCCCGTCCACAACGCCCGCCCCTCCACGGCCCCGCGCCGGCCGTCGCCGACTACCTCACGCCGCCCGCACCGGCTCCAGCGTCGAGGGGCCTTCTTGGCCCCGCGCCGCAGCATCCGGCGCCGCCTTCGCCTCCGGCCCGGGCCCTCCGTCCCGACCGGCCCTTTCCGCGCCGCGGCACGGCTCCGCTCCCGGGCCCGAGCGGACCTCGACGTCATCAAATCCGTCACCGTTTACACCGACTCGCAATCCTCCGCCCAGCACTCGCTCGTGCCATCAGCTCGAGACGTGTACAACGGGGACGCCAAGCAGGTGCACTTGGTTCCAGACGACACGGCCACAACGCGGTGGACCAGTTGCATCTCCCGTCCGGTGACAAACGATGCCCGGGCTCAGAAGATGGCAACCATATCATAACGCACCGACCACTCCAACAGCCAGCACAACACTACTGACGACAGTTTGGAAGTTATTAAAGCGTGCGGGTCGCGGATTTCCTCTCGTCCGTGGATACCCGCCCGAAGTCATACAGCCGCCTTATATCGACTTGACTCCCCTCCGTAGGAAACAAGGACCAATACAGCACCCTTTCAATCACGCCTACAGTAGCAATATTTCCCCACGAGGAAAAATAGTGGGAAAACCGGCCGTGAACAATGGTGATAATAGGAACACGTTCCAACAAGCCAGTGCCCAGAAACTCGCCGCCAATAAAGAGACAATTACAGCACCATTTAGAATCGAATCATCCGCCGTCTGGGGAGCGCTAGGGCCTTCACTGAACGAATCCAGCGCAGCCTCTCAGACGTATCATTCAACACACTCGAACCATCATTCGGAACGATCAAAAGCCAAGCAGCACGAATAAAGACGTTGTGAACGGCCCATCTGCATCAAGTCATTCGTCTCATTGCACGACCTAAACCTTTCAGAAATTAATTTGTACTCGAGTGGAAGTCACCCGGATCTATCATCAGAAACGAGGAACATCCATCTCAAGGCTTATCTAAAAAACATATCTTCGTCTCACCGCTCACCACTGGAAATCCACTCGCAATCTCAGATCACCTGCACGTGATTACAGGCAACGAGGACAGACAACCTTCCCAGAGCGTGCTGCACCAAGGCCAGGGCATTAAGGTGCCCACGCGCCGCAGCCTGTCCGCGCCGGGCACTCAGGGCGTTCTCATGTCACCGGGCGTACAAAGCACGTCCGCCCCGCAACACGTCGCAGGCACCCAGGGCACTCAGAGCTCCGTGATCGTCGACATCCAGCCCTCCCTCCAACGTCCGCTCAAGGCGCTTCGCTCATTTACCAAATCAACGGCTTGAACACTCCCCCGTCGCAGTTCAGCACGCCTACCCGAACACGCCAGCGCAAACTCGGGTTCGTCTCTTTCCAACACCGCTCCGCAGAAACCCTTCAATTACCGCCGCCGAGCTTGCTGAACAGCAGGCTGCCGCCTCGGCTCCATTCCAGAACACTTTCCACCAGCCGCCGCCGGCGCCTCCGCCCTTCGCAGCCTTCCAAACGCCTCCCCGCCGCCCCGCCTACCAGCCCGCCTTCCGCCCGACCGCCCGTCTCTTATCTCAACCCGCCGCGCACCCGTTCAAGGGCTTCAACGCGGCCACGCCGACGCCGGCCGTCGCCGCCCCGCCCCCGGCCCCCTGCAGCGGAGAGCCACCCGCGCCCGCGTGGAGGCAGCGGTCCGCGGGGGCGGCGTGGGCGGCGCCGCGCTAAACCGCCAAATGGCGGAAAGCGGACGCGCCTACCTGGCCGCCTCCTGCCCCCACCGCCCCCGCGCGCCGCGCAGCCCGCGGCGGCCAACGACGGCAAGCGGACCAAGCAGATCCAGATCATCGTGCCGTACACCTCCAGCAAGGATCTCATTCAGTTCCGCTTCCCCGGCGCCAGCCCGGCCGAATTAGACGCGAGCGGCTGGTCGCCGATTGCTAATCCCGAGCCTGCCTCAAATCAGGGGAGGATTGTGCCCGGCGCAAATAATTGCAGCGATATTATCGCCGATGGCTCTATCGATTCCCCCCTCTGGCAAGAACAGGCTGCTCTCTGTCGCGCTCAGGTCACTACGGTCGGCCAGAGCCTCGACGCGCAGGATGATTACCATTTGCACCAGGAATCCAGAAGAGTGACCGCCAAGGCTCCGCTGGGCGAAAAACTGCCACCGAATCACAAAAACAAACCGTTCGTTGCCAAACCTGGCTCCCAAACCGGAGAAATTCAGCATATATTTGCCTCGAATATCCGTGACCTTCTGCGGGGTGAGGAGGAAGCAAAACCCACCGCCGACTCTATTAACCTGTTGAAGTTACAAAAGAACATCGACGAGTGGACTGCACAGGAATTTTCTAAACACAAACATCTGGGAAGCAATCACAAAACGACGGAACACGATAAAGGTTTCACAGCGTCTTTCGCCACAGGCACCACTTTGCATCATCTTCGCTTACCTTCGAAGCAGATACCCGAAGAGTATCTCACTACTACTCCTCTTTCCGTTGACGATACGGATCCAACCGATCTTTTCTCCCCCACTCTGCCACCCACCTATAAAATAAACGACATTTCAAGAACGTCGCCGTCAAGTTTATTTTTCGACCACGAAGTGTCCGGCAGTCACACCCACTCGATTACTGCGAATGTCGTCGATAAACCGGAAAACAAAAGTTCGGGATCTCGTAATAAAAGTTCCAACGATGCCACCTGGAAATTTTTCGAATCGAACCTCGTCCTTCCCGAGGCGGTGACCGTCACTACTACGACGCAAATTGCAACGACCACCGACGAATTCACCGCCGAAACGACAGACACCACGGAGCCAACCATTCAAGCGAACTGGGATCATCTGGAAGTTTCCATCTCGCCCATTACCAAAGAAAAAGTGTACGTGGTGACACCGCTGTCCACGTGGGTCGCCCCATCTCCGTCCACCACACCGTCCTCGCCGAGGTTCACGTCGTCGGGCATCTATCAGGTATACACCTATTCTTCTCCTTTTATTAGCTTAGTAATTCCTAGCTTTTTTCTTTTCGTCCTTGTGAAAAGGTATTTCAAACTATCGTTCATATCAATCGATCGCATAATGCTTCATATCGCCTTTATAAAGTGTCTTCAAAACAAACTCTTCTTTCACAATTTCCCATCAAATTTGACTGTATTTATTTACTGTAGGAATTGCCATCCGGTTATACCTAATTGCATTTTAAATAAATTTATCTTTATCTTTGTGTTAAATTTATCTTTAACTTGTTTCTAATCAACTAAGGATGTATCTCTTGCGAATTCGATGAACTTATTTATTTATGTCTTCTCACTTCAACTTCTTCTTTCGCTAATACATTCCCTCTTATATATTATTTTGAGTGGCTTAACACCAAGGTCATAGCGAATGCAATAAATTTTACATTGCTAATGTCACCGTTAATTTGAACTGTAAACGATGTAAACAATTCTACTTTTCACAATATTTTTATTGTGGTAATGATTAGTATATAGTTAAAAAGAATCTCCTACATATAACTAGTTTATAGAGAGCTGGAAATGAAAAAATAACAGTTAATACTATTCTCACAATTGTATTTTTTTACATAGTAACAGACTTTAGTGAAGTCATTTTATTTGTTATGACAGGTTTAATTAACAGTATTATTTAGGAAAAAACCAATGGCACTTATATAGCGGGCCAGGAAAGTCTCTGCAGTAGCACATTGCTGGTGAGAGAGCCAGCAACAGAAATTATATTTGTAGCAAGAGCTCAGCTTGAAAATGTGGATCTGGTTTCTACAAAACATAAATGTAATTTTCAGTAAAAGGCCCTGATTCGGCTCGGTGCGGAGAGACTTACCTGGCGGCCTATTAACCAACATATTTTTGTTATCCTTTCGACGCCCGTATCAATCCTTCATTTATTCGGCAGGCGCTGTCGCGGGGCCCGACCAGCCCGCGGCCGTCGCCGACGTCCATCAACGACATCATCCCGTTCCGCAAGTCGGTGCTGTCGCCGGCGGACATGCTGGGCGTGACGCCGCTGCCCTTCCACTCGCCGCGCTTCCTCATCCGCCCCACGCCGGGGCCCTCGCTGCACCGCCTCTTCACCATGAAGGCGTCGGAGGCCGGCTACACGCCTCCCTCGCCCTCCCCGCCGCTCGACGCCCGCAGCCACGCCCCCGCCCACCCCGCCTCACCACGCCGACGCGACGCAGACGCCGCCACCGCCGCTCCACGGCCCTCGACGCGCCATTCCGGTGAAACGAAACAGCATTCACGACGACCTGTATACGCTTGATCAAGACGGTATGGGATGGCGCGGCGCGTGCTGAGAGCAGGGCGAAGGCACGGAGTGAGCAAATGTGTGTGTGGAGGGGGGGGGGCGAAGGGGATAGTTTAGTTGGTTTTGTGAGGGGTGTCCCACATCCTTATCTTTCAGAACCTGGATCTTCCTCGTTCCTATGATCAAAACTACAATTGATCCGTAGCTTCCAGTTCATCCGTAGCTTAACGTTTAGCGTGTCGGACTGTTATACTGAAGTTCGGTGTTTCAAACCCGAGTGAAGCCATGCTATGCCTTCCGAGGGAGGAGCCGATCTTAAATGATAGCCGCCTTCCGAGGAAGTAAAGCCGGCTGTTCCATGTTGTATATTTAATGCTTGTAAAAGACCCTCAAGTCTAAAAAAAGCCTCTGAACTAAATTCAATTCGCCTGTTTCGTCACCCAAATCCTTCTGTCTCTGCTAGATGGCGATAGGAGCGCAGCGAAATTAGCGTGGTCAGATGAAGAGCAGGCTACGTGACCTGAGTCACGTCACGTAATAAGAGGCAACATTGATTCGGACACATAATTTTGGTTTTAGAGACGCCGCATTCTTAAAAACTCTCATTGACAATGTATATTCCAGATATACCATATAAATGGGCTACAATTCTTCTACATTTCGTTACATTTTCGTTTATTGAAACGTTCCGCATACTAAGGTAACTGAGGCACCTAGAGAGGGTACATATTCAGAGATCCTGCCAGAAGGATCGTCGATGACACTCTCTGTAGATAGTTAATTGGTTATTACAACAGCTCAAATCCGTAGCATGCTTTTTTGTATAGAACGTAATGTATAGGTAAACTCCACTTCAATGATCTGTATCATACAAGAACAAAATCTTGTCTTATATTTCTAAACTTTGTGAAACACAATTGCTACCTTTAGAAATGAAAAAGTTTTCTGAAATAATTTATAGTTAAAAGCAGAAGATATATCAATTTTAGGGCAATGGGTAAATAGAGTTCTCAAAGGGGATAATCATTTGTAGACAATTCGAAGACATGGATGTGGAATACCCGCTGTTTATTTCGTTTTTCTTTCCTCTTAATTAGTCGTGTCTGAAGCCCCCACTCATTTTTGTACACGTAATTACCATTCTCACGTTAGCATAACACTCGTTCTCAACTAAAAAGAGGTTGAATTAATGTCTGCAAGTTATACTTTTCTTTTGTTATTCAAATATCGTTTATCTCTTCGCTAAATCTAAGTTTATTTTGATTATGCTACACGTATTTAGCGATTTTCGGATTATATTTTTATGCAAATTCATAATATCAACATTAACAAGACATTTAACCAGCTTTCCTGTTGCAAAATCCAGTGTTAATTCTGCGGTATGATTTGGTTAATGTTAGTACAGCAGAATCTTTTTCATGTTACCTCCAATTAACCGTTTGGTCAGGGACAGTTCTAATCTCGAATTGTTGTGTCACAGGGTTATTATGTAATACAGAACTACGTATTCTTTTCTATTCTTAAATCTTCTAGTATAATAGTCAATCTAAAGTAAATAAAGAACGGTATTTTAAAAGGCAAAGAATTGAAATTTTGTAAACCATTGGTATTTTGCTGTTCACTTTTTGGTTGAGAGCTAGTGAACTTTTAATTCTTCTACTGTTCCACCTTCGAGTTTGTTACAAGCAGTTCCGGATGACCGGTTTCCTGTACATTCTTTTCTCACAGGTGGGAATCTAGGAAACATGGCATCCATGCCCCATAAAGCCATTTTGATTAATCGTATTTTATTTCCTCAAAACAGTTACGACTTATTCATATCTAAAGGGGGGTTTCCATTACGAATTTCGTTTTTGAGTAACGAATTTTTGTTTCACACATTGCACCTCACTCGGCATAAAATACTCGCCTAAATTCTATTCCTTTGACAGGACCTTGCCTTGTTTGTTTGTTTGTTTCTTTGTTTTTGTTTGTTTCTTTGTCTGTTTTTCATTTTTTTATTCTTTTCACGAGTAGCTCTTGCGAGGCGGTCATTTATTGTCACAGGGGTTACATAAGCACCTGGCAATACAGCTATGATAACCTCCGTTAGGTTGTGTGGCAAAAAGGTGGTGGTACCACAATACATTCAGTTAGTTTAGGTAACACGCGCTTTGGCCGGCAACGTACGATTTAGTGATTGTTTCTTATTTTAAAATCTTTAAATTTCCTACAGAAACATTGCTCATTACCCGCCCGTTGACACACACCTTGCGATCTTATTCACAACAGAATTACACCAATCACATGCATTTTTCCCTATCCCGTTCCCCACGACGAGGCCGCCCTTAACGCTGCGCCGGTGTCGGCCGCTCGCCCTTTCAGAGCGCGAGTCGAGCACGCCGGCCGCCGACAACTCCACGGCCTCCAGGAGCCGCGGCGCGGCGACGCTACTGGGCCTGACCGACTTGCCGACGTACACGCCGCCGGACGGCGCGCGGGTGCACACGTTTTCGGGTCACTCCAAGGTAAGTGCCACCCGGCCGCCGCCTGCAGCTAGCCGCCCGCGCCGCGACCCGCACTCACCTGCCGCAGGTGCCTTCATTACCGTGCCGCGGCGGCGTCATTATCGCGGTGGGTTTTGAGCGTCGATCATCCATCGCGAATCAGAGCGGTTCCCATTAGGGGACCATTAGGCTAATACGAACGCGCCTGCGCTCCTAATGGACAGATGGACGGGGACGTGCCGCTCCGCCGTTGCGCGCTCGAGAGCGGGGCCTCTTAGACCGGCTATGGATTAATTGCGGAGAAATGACCGGCGGTACGCAACTACTGAAGAGGTCGACGTGTTCGCAACTGCATATTCCGAGGGTTCATTACGCGGAGTGTAATGTTTTTCTGTTTATTTGAATCCGTGTTATTCGAGCGATGAGCTTCAGCGCGTTACACGCCAAGAGCGATGACATGGTCTTTCATATCTGTAAATGTATTCGCAGAAAAGGCTTTTTCACTTTGATGATTTCCGAGTTAAGATCCTAAGTCTCAGATTACAAACGCTATAAAAATATTAAATGAATAGCACTCGGCTTAGGAGTACGTGTCATTCATATTACATCAAATTACTCATATTTGCAAACAAACATTCTGGGTTCTGCGTATTCTGGGTTTAAAATATACTAGTAGCTTGTTTCAGCAAACATGTTGAACAAAACCACACAAAATTGTTTCCCTAAAAGTAGCAAAGAAAATGATGCCAAAAAGTGTTCTCCTATAACATTGCAATAAATTATATATTTTAACAAAAAACTATCTTCACGGATACTGCAATAACCTAGTATATTGGGCTGTAAATGCTGTACAAAAGTTTTTTACAAACATAGAATATAAAAATGGGGCTCATTCATAACGAAACTCGTGGGAAGCAAATATTTAATGGCACGCGGCCACCTTCCTTGAAGCCGTGGTAACTGATGACGTCAGATGTGTCGTAAGCATTGAGGTATTGAGTGAGCATGAATTTACTGGATACGCACAGCATAAAAATAGGCAATACAACACTATCAAATATTTGCATTTTTCTTTCCAAAGAGAAATTGTTTTGATGATTTTGGTTTTTTTCCCGAGTTCCATGATATCTAATGATACCAGATATCTTTCACATGGACGGAGACAGCATTTTCATGCAATTTCTTCGTGCATTGGGAATCAGTAATATAGATAATAAAATCAAATGTGAAACGCTTATCAAGCTAATGTTAGTATTGTTCAGAAATACCCCATTAAAACGTTTGCCAAATGCAAAGATGCATGTGTTATATAAAGGTATACCCATTATATGAACGCTTATATTTCAATGCCAATACTACGAAAAAATGAGACCTAAACTGGTTTTTAGGAAAAGAAGCGAGATAAAAAATGATACTACGGAAGTAAAAGCTGTTGAAACAAAATTTCATTTCTTATTGGCTATGATTAATCTAAAGCCTGTTTAACACAATCACTTTTCATCATTTTTCGCCGGTACAGAAAAGGGACAGACTAGATTGGATATAAATTGTATGCATGCTTCGTTTTTCGGTAAAGATTCCATCCGGTTTGACTAGCACGCTTCTTGTGTCACTTTTCGGAACTTTCTCTAGTGGTGGGATTTGTTCCTTTTGTACAGTTTCCAGAGCGTTCTGTTGTGTTGAATTGTAATGTGAAGTGATTATGTAGTGAGAAATAAATTATGTACTGTGTTCGAATGTCGTTCCGTTCTCAGCTCTAATATAACTTAATTTGTTACCTTAGATGCGGCGTTTAAATGTTTGATCTTCAGCATTTTTTGCGGTATGTTCATCATACCGCGGAGAAGGTATGTTCATCACAATTGCGAACGGACCAGAAATGACCGTGTAAATCGCTGGAATCACGTTCTTAGTTTCGGCACCGAAACATAACGCGTAGAAACAAATGTCCTTTTCCATCCACGTCCTGAACAGAAAAATTATGAAAAAATGACCGTGTAAAACTGGATTAATACACACCTAAGATTTTATCCGAGTGTCAAGATTTCCTAGAAATAATGTATTGTGTTTACATTTATTGTGAAATGAAAAAGGGTAAACATTCTGCTTTGATCAAAAATATAAGTTTACAATTTTGAGCGTGGGTTGCTGGAATGAAGTTGGAACGCCTCAAAAGCATGGTCCTTTAGAAATTATTTCCTTGTTTCCCTGATTTGAGTTGTTGACAAAGCAAATTTTAAGAGTTTAAAGAGTACATTTTTAATAAGCGTTTAAATCTCAATAAACGAACCACGTTAACATAACAAATATCGTTCTACTTACAAAAAGTAAATGAAGATCCACCGTGACATCTTTAGGAATTTCAACTTCTCCATAATGAACTGCTCACCATGATTTAAAATCTGTAAAAAGAAAATAGTGTACAAAATTTTCAGTATCATAAAATGACGTTTCATTTACCTGAAATTCCTGGAATTCTAAAATGTTAGCATAACTTTCAAATTTTAGTGCCACAACAATGAATACTAAATAACCTACGAAAGGATCCTAGTGTGATTATTCGATTGAATAATTCAGTAACCGGGAAAAGAGTATTGTTCGGTTGCATCGAGATGTGTATATGGACTAATTTATATCCCACCTATGCTTCGTTTCTGAATTAATAATCACATCACCGATATTTCCTGAATAATGCACAAGAACATTATGGAAATACATTTCATGTTTTGAGTTGTGTATTGACAGCAAACCTACATCCGTATTAATGCTTCAGCAATATTTTACTGGATTGCTATAGTATGAACGTGGCAATAAGTAATAACCGCTATTGATTCTCTCCTCAAACATTTTACTTACGAATGTTCGTATTTAAATGAAATAATGCTTTAAAAACATCAGAGACTTTTCAAACTGGAGAAATTAATTTGTGACACATAAATATCGTTAAATCAAAGCTCCAGTAAAAATTAAATTATTGTTATATGCTTCAAACTGTAACTCCGGTCGAACGCGTCTGAATTAACCGTTCTTAATTGCTTTCGCGTTGATCTCTGTCCAGATGAATGATCTAGATATATCTCTGATATTTCATTACATCGCTAGGCTGAACCATTCTATTTTGATATTCATAGTATTATTCTAATCGCGAGTTACGCCATCATTCCTACTTGGAATATAAATTTTAACTTCAAATCAGGATGTGGCAGTTATAATCACAAACATATCTAAATAGTGAGGTAATAGATTTGCAAGCCTCACCACCTGCTGCGTCGCTCACTGACCACAAACATCTGTCTCACGTATTGTTTTTCTACCAATATTTAGCATAACATTTTCAATACAAAATAAATCCCGGAAAAATTGTAAAGAGTTTCAGCGCCTGAGTCCCCACCACAAAATAAACGCTATTTTTCCAAGAGGATAAATTACAGTAAATAGCTCAGGAAAAGAACACCCGCACCGAATGTGCTGAAATTTTGATTGATGGTGTCTCTCTGCATCCATTGGCTGTATACGGGCAACCTCATTCCCATTGTTGAAGTGACAGTTGATTGCTTTCGAGCACGATTGCGTCACACCCGTAGGGCGCAAATCACGTTACATTAGTTGACCATTGTGTAGCCCTTACAGGTCATACTCAGTGAACCCAAAGAAAGATACTTCCCGTTAGCTTCGCTAAACGAACCACACATTTATGGCTTTTTACTACACATTTCATTTATAATAATAGAATAAATTATTTTCATTAATAATTATGGTTCGGTTCTGCCGAACAGAGCTTTCGTGTCCGTATGCAGCAACGTGCGACTGTAGAAGATCTAATTTGATTAGCGGGGTCGCTTCCCCTCACTTTTGTCCCCACTCCATAGACAAAACCGCAGATTCCCTCCCAATATGCTGACGCAAAAGCCGGCCAATTGCTACTTGCGTGCAAGAAAGGTGAGAGGACGCACTGCGCTGGAGTGAATAAGGAAGAGACCCCAGGAATAAAATTAAGCCGTCTACATTGAGATCTACGTAAAAAAAGGCGTAACAGTGGATATTCACATTTTGGGAAAATATGTTTACAAACCTAATCATGCATATAACTTTAATATGATATAATATTATAAATTCGAGTGTCAATTAATATTTTATAAATGATTTGAAATTGAAGAAGAATTAACCTCAATCACAAACCGTCTGTGCTTAGTACAAAGCTTGCTTCATTTCGTTATCTTGCATTCAAATTCAAAGAGATTGTGACGAAAAGTTTTAGATTTACAAAGAAAATATTTGGGAATACAAAAACTAGAAAGTCCCTAGAAAGATATGCGTCCGTTTTAAGTAGCCCTGACTCGATTGCTCTTGTAGTAGCCCAACCTCCCGCCGCGCTCTCGTACAAAGCGAGCCTTCCCTGTTGCAGGTCGTGACCGTGGTGACTCCGCCCACCCTCGTCACCCCGAAGAAGAAGCCGGCGGCGGGCTTCGGCGACAAGAAGGCGACGACGAGCGCCGCGTCCAAGACGGCGTCGGCGACGGCAACGGCGACGGCGACGGCGACGGCGATCACGACGCGGCGAGCCCTTGGCCGCCCACGTCGCGCGGCGCCGCCCGCCGGCCTTCGACCCCGCGGCCCGCCCGCGGGCGGCGACGCGCGGCGTCCCACGCCGCGGAAGGAGCCCCGGCCTACCCCTCTGCACATTCCGAGCTGCTGACGGACGGCCGACAAGCTGCACGAGGACGACGTGGCGGACGAGTGCTGAGGCCGCTCGACTGCAGAAGGAAACGAGGACGCTAACCTTAACCGCCCTCGTCGCCGCTCCGCGTCGCCAGACGGCCCTCCCCCCCCCCGCCCTCGCCGCGCGGGACGCCCCGAGACCCGAAAAGCGCCGCTCGGCCAGACCGATGAGGATTGGCGGCGCGCTATTTATGAGAGATAAGATTGAGACTGTCGCGAGACACCGATGCCTGGTATGCCGTATGGGGTTGCGTTGTTCCAGAGAAAAGAAGGTGGAGTCTGCGTGTGTGCGTTTCATCCCGAAGTTAGAGTCCTTTTTTCTCCTCTGCAGAGGAGCATTCTCGGGTATGTGCTCAATGAGGTACTGTGGGTATACTTTTCGTTCTCGAGCTCGCGTGAGGGTGACACGCGATTGCTTGCTGCCTTCCCCGGGCCCAAGTACTGGGCACTGTTTATGTTCATGGAGGGTGCTCTTCATTTTCCGGAGAAAACAAGCAGCTGATGCCTACTGCGATCAGTGTTAGGGAAGAATTTGCGCTCATTTTTCCGATATTGTCTCCTGAGGCAAAAAATGTGTTGTCAAATGAAAGTCTACGTTACTGTACAATCAAGATCATCTGGCCATTCAAGTTCTTTCAATTGAGGCATGTGTTGCGTTGAATAATTTATTAGGTACTAGCGCTCATAACTCAAGAAAGTCTAGAAAGAAGAAATTGTTTGTAAGAGTCTCATTTTTATACTTCTCTACATTTTGTCTATTACTTCTTTTGAATGAATAGAAAGTTCTGAAGACTTATCACTGTATGTGTGGTGTGCGTGTTTTTTATACTGACATTTTAGTATTTATGTTGCAGATCTGTGAACAAGTGTTATGTGTGAACGCATATGGTAAATGTATTTAATGTTTTCCTTATTATATGTACTCTCATGATGTGCCTTGCTCAGCTGTACTTCGTTACCACTTCTCCCTCGTTTCTACACCTGCGAGGCACACCATTCGAAGTACTTGAAAAGAGTAAAAACACGAAGTTTGAAATTGTTGCCATATAAGTTATTGGCTATTAGGCTCCAAAATATTATGAAACATATTAACTGAATGTTTTTACAATAATGAATGTATGTTTAATTTAAATAATAAAATCATGTAATATTAACAGTTAGTTCCCAATTATTCAAATCATATCAATACGATCTAATAATAGTATATCACAAAGATATATTGTACTTTACTGAGAAAGTCCAACACTCTGAAAGGAATACAATTATTCTACTGTATGAAATTTTGTAATACTTTGAAACATAAATTATAAATAATAAAGTGTGTACACGTACTTGTATTATTATATTTATTTGATACCTTTGAAATACATCCCATCCTATGAATTTATTTTTAATTGTTATGAATTAATTATTTTTGTAAATATTAAGAACCATGGTCTAGCTCTATTACCATTATGATATAACATTCTTACCATAGGTTCTGAGTATTTAAATTTACAATACATATTCGTCATCTTGGTGAAAATATAGGCACTTCTAGTATTGCTTAATTTACGTTTTGGTTTCAGAATCAGAAATCTCTCACAAAACGAAATACAAAAAAAGTTCTTTGAAAGGAGTTCTACAACTACATAAAATTTCATAGATTCTTATTGATATTTAGAAATGGTAGTATACTAACTGCAATCAACACGGAACAAACATTCTCGAGTGTGTATTCGAAATAATTGACTGTCCCAATATACCGGGCGGTTTATTTGGATTCAGTATCTCAAGAAATTCCCATTACGGAAGAAATGTTTCAAATACAAATTCGCATTTTCGGGCGGGAAATTCACCGGGTGCCTTTCCTTGGCCGGCAGATATCGTGGGCAGTGTTGGGACATTGTAATTTTTAAAAGGAGATCCCAGTTTTTAAGGTATATTCTAATTTTCAATCTTCTTAAATGAACCTTCACTTTCAAACATTGTTTTTGATTTGTGAGAAATGTTGCTGTAATACGACAAATACTATTATGATGTGTCTTGCTCAGCTGCACTTCGTTACTACATCTCCCTCGTTTCGACACCAACGAGGCACTTCATTCGACGTACTTGAAAGGAGAAAAAACCCACAAAGTGTGAAATTGTTGCCAAGACGGCGTTCACGACGCGGGCGGCGGCGCGCGGCCGTCCTCGAGGCGGACGTGACCGTGATGACTTCGCTCACCCTCGTCGACCCGAAGAAGAAGCCGGCCCTAGGCTTTTGCAAAAGAGAAAGAGGCTCACTTCATTTCTTTTTTTTTATTTTTATTTTTTTATAATATATCTTTATTAGTGAACGAATATACATAGTTCAGTATTATTTATACTACATCATGTATTTTTTATGACATCATACATACATATGTATTTTTTATGACTTATATTTAACTTAAATGCTAATCTTACAACTAAATCTAACTACACATGAATAGAAAACTCACAGAGCACCTATGAGATTAATTGAGTTCTGAAAATATGCTGAGGAATGAATCTAATGGATATCTACTTCATTTCATAGCACATCTTCGATAGAGTATACCAATTTTATCTTGAACGATTCCGTTTCTTGATATTTCTTCTAATTATCTCGCAAAAAGATACCGCAAAAGTAGTGAGGAAATTCTTCTGAGTTTGGGGATAACGTTAATTGTCACAAATTATAATGTAATAATTTGTAATGTATTTCAATTTGAAACAAAGAAAAATTGGTGGTACCACAATATTAAGGGGATTTAAAGGGTAGTGTCCAGTGAACGTCATCTTATCTTTGAAAGAATTTCACATTACGATGAATTTCAAATTTATTTGATATAATAATTTTCCTTATTGTAAAAAGTAAAAACTGTATTTGTGAATATATTTCAACTATTTCTGGCGGAAGGGGGTTGTAAATCCTGATATGTGTTAAAACGCGGGGGTTCTGATTCGAAATCAGAAATTTGGGCGCGGCGGTCTTGTAGCGCAAGTTTATTTTTCTCTGAAAATATTAACTTTTATCACAATTTTTTCTTCGTTTGGTGTGAATTTCTCGAGATATTTCGATGTGTAAATAAAATGGACTATTAGGAATGTTTTTGTGAAGAAGTTCAAATATAACGTGCCAGTATTTTTCACGCTACCTTTGAATTGTTGAAGGTTCCACAAAGAATATATGTTAGCGATTGCGAAAACATTGCATTTCATATCTTAGAAGTGAAATATCATTAATAAACGATAATAATCTGGTAGAAAATGCTTTCCATTTCAATAAACTAAATAGCTTCGTAAATTTAATTATATTGGCCAATGAACCGTTGCCATCCGAGTTGGCCATGCAGTAAATTCAGTTTTATCACGTTATTGCTATCATTCGAAAGGTCAGTTTAAAATTATAGATATAACTAAAAGGGTATACATTGAACCAGGCTCGTGTTTACGGAAACATCTGTTTAGTATTGAACGTTTCATTCTCAACAATTCGTGCACAGATTATACTTTTCACCACATGTCACATACATTTTTTACTGTTCATGAACAAAATAAATATTAGCGATTATCCAAAAATATTTTTAATTATTAATGAGAGAAAAACAAGCATGTACTTAAAAATAAACAACATAAGTTAACTCAACATTTCAAGTAGACATATTAGTTTTAAGCACACAGTTTTACATTTTAACTTTAAAAAATTAACTATGTAATCCTTACTTTCAAGATGTTATTTGACAATCAAACGTTTAATAACTGAACCAAGTTGCTTAGAATTAATCAATTGTAATTTTAAATAATCTATTTATTTCAAATCAATTAAAAATATGATAATTATGCGAGAATATTGTACATTTGGACAAATTCATTTTTACTCCAGAACAATTATTTCATATTCAAAAATATATAATTATATAAAAAAGTATATTTATTATGAGACCTTTTCCTTAAAATGAATTCCATTTTCTTATTTCCAAAGAAAACGTTTAGAAAGTTGTCGGGCGTCATAAAATGGTCTTGGTCCAAGTGAGCGCAACCTCGTATACACTTGTTCACATTTTTGTAAGTTAATTGAAATAAAACCTAAGGAAAATTGATCATTTTCTTATTAATACATTATTTCATTATTTATGAGAATAAAGTTCCTGACACAAATTAACTTGTATTGAATGACAATACGATACTAACATTGCCTGAAAGTTTAACTGCTCAAAGATACACTATGACAAAGAAACAATTGATTCAATAGTCTTAATATTTCCTTTGAAAACATAGTCATAATGGACGATAATATCTTGTACAAAGTTCACAGATACTGCATTGAATACTTGAGTCATAATGTGAGTTATCCTATGATAACATACGAAAAGGAAATATTGGTTTTCCTCGCATTAAAACTCTTTGAATGTACCTACGCTATTAGAGAGCTTTTTCCGAAGTCGGAAGTTCTAAAAATGTGATCTGCGATCCGTAACTGTGATGACCAATGAGTCGTTTAGATAATATTTCAACATTGAGTGCGTATTTAAAGGATCCTTACGAGATATTTGATTAGTGAGTAGTCATGAGCATTTCACCACTCCATGGGCACAACGTATGGGTTACTAATAAAAATATTCTAGAGTCATCTATCACATTTATTTTTATGTCCGAATTTTTCTCACATGTCCCGTTTGACTTACAATGATCTCACAGGAACTACAATGTTCCGCATTATCCGGAATATGACACCGCTCAGTCATATTTGAAAACCACTAAACATCAAATGAGGCATGAATTAATACAGTAATAATTTCAGTACACACAAAGATTTACGCTAACCTTGCTCAATGCGCGTACACTTTTTATTACCACGTGCATCATAAAGAGTTTTCATATGATCAATTAAAATGGTTTATTTCCTATTCATGCATATCAAGTCCAAGCTGGTGTCTCTTAAACAAATGGACTTTTTCTGTATTATAGAAATATATGGCAAAGCTCTCCCAAAAAATTAACATGAATAACTGACTTTAATAACAGCGAAAATTGAATGAAATACGGGCAATTTCTATTTCGTATAATTGAAAGTAATGCATGCAATTTCGTTCACGGGTGTATATCAACAGATCAATTGCGGTTTCCTTTGCTATCACTTACAGTGTCAAGCAAAATTCTCCGGAAGCAGATACGTTTGCAGTAGTCAAATTTTGCATTGTGCATGTTATTAATATTTAATTATAATTTTAAACATTACACGTATTTTATACAATAATGTTCGTTTATATTAATTGTTAATCTAGAAACCATGTATACAATAGTTTTCATAAGCTGTCGTTTATGGTTGTTATAAGGTACGAGGGATATCCGGAAAGTGAGGTTACAAAGCGCATAGCATTTGGAGGCAAACATTTATTTTTTACCGATAAGTTATAGCTTGTTATTGACGTCGATACGGACTTCGATGAAAGCTGCATAATTTACCTGGACGGAGAGGACCGTGATTAAGAGGGAAATATGAAAACAGTTGAATGATACTGCATGTTCCCTTGCGGAAGGCATTATGGAAGAGAATCGAGGGAGGAATACGTGGAAATCCGGGGGGCGAACGCCTCTTCCCGGTAGGGGAAAGTAAATTTTGTGGAAGTGAACCCCACGTCAGCTCGCTCATTCAAACAGCCCGCGATGAAACGCATTCGCGTGAGCGACCTCAGGGGAAAAGTCGTCGGAGCAGCAGCACCACCAGCAGCAGGGGGCAGCGGCTGCGGCTGCGGCGGCGCAGGAAAAGTACCAGACGCGGAGTCTGGAATCTCCCGGGATGCTCGAGACAATCTTGTAGAAAGTCGACGTTTTTGTGCGAGACGCGTTGACGTATCCGGGGAGTGCTTTGAGTTGATTGAACGGCTTCAGAGCTGCGGTCTACATACCGAGGGTCCCCGTCACCCACCTACCGGCGACGGGCCCGGTCTCGGCAGACGCCGCGCGCCAGCAAAGCCACTGGAGTGATTAACCGCGGTCAGCCCTCGTTCCGTGCCGTGTGATTCGGGAGAAAGCTTGTTAGTACTGCATGTCCAGGCGGAGGTTCGTCTGCACATTTGTTGCAAGAAATTGGACATTCAAACCATGCCATTTGAAAATTCGATATTAGGTATTTCACAAAAACAAAATCATCCCGAAATTTTTATTTCAGCCATATTTAAAAGAGTATTCTCACATACGAAGAACAAGCCATTTCACAAAAATATTTAATTTACGTTTTGGAGGTTATATGAGAAATTTTGAAGTCACGATTTTATACATTTCTGTACGTAAAAATCTCCCGAATTTTAAAAATGTTCTGAAGAGATTGTGATTTTCAAAACTAAAACATTCAAGAGAGAATAATTGTCGATACGGAGACAAATGTATACTTATATTCAAACGGTAATAAAACTGGAATTTTACTGGTAACTTTCGTAGGTAGAAGTCGGATTACTTTGAGGTGTGAATGCAAAGAAAATAGTAACTAATAATAACGTTGTTTCTTAGACGCAGACACCGATTATTATTATTTCAAACGGTGTTACTTTAATACGTAGGCTCGTGTGTCCAAAAAAATAATTACTTTCGTCCAAAATTGTGTCATTTTACATAAAAAGATAAGGTCATGGTAGATACTTCGCGCCGCTCTGGAGACATTAGCTTCCATTACAATTGTGTATCATATGTGATGCATCTCTCTGACCGGGAGGTCCTAGGTTCGAGATCCGACGGTGTCAGGATTTTCGGCTCTGGCTTGTTAGCTAGGTCGAATTCAATCGCTGTCTGGAGGAGAATTGTAGCGGCCGGCTGCTCTGATCGATAGTTTTCCGGGGTTTCTCCGCTCGGGCGGTGCACCGCTGGTGGGAGATCCCTTTTTGGGAAAATCCCACTAGCCAACAATAGGTTGGCGCCGGATCTCGTCATATAACGGGGGAAAGATCACAGTCATCTCCAGAGAAAAACATGCACTACACTTACGGGAGTAATGACCCTGTTGACGTGTCCGGAATAACTAAACAATCAATCAATCAATCAATCAAAAAGATCAGTAAGTACGTGCCCTGATTCTGAATAACTGATGAGTGGCTATTGATGGTATGGAAAACCATAGCACGTTAGTCGGGTTCTGCATATCAGATGGATTGTCGAAAAATATTTTGTTCTAAGACAACCGGCATCCAACCTTCCCCAAGCTCTTCAAAATCTATATTTCGAGGTGACAGAACATCCCAGAGATAAGATCTTGTCACGTCAAATTACCATATACATGATCCACTTGATGATTTAAGAAGACAACGATTTGCCTACGATGACACGTTCGTGTGCGTGTCTTCCGAAATCCAAGTTTAATTTTTTAGTGTTTTCTATAACGAACAAAAACACTATGAAAATACAAAATAAAAACGGTAAAATTTATAAATAATATTAATTGTAATTAGGACTATAAACGCTTTAACTACAAAGGTTTGGAATCTTTTTGGTACGTGTATACTTCAAATCATACACAAAATCTTTCAATTACCTGTTTAGCACCTATAGTGTATTTGAGAGCGTGTGTAATCGCTGATGAATTTTTTAACTCTGGAACCCATACCAGCACATTTATTCAGAAACAAAGAATAGTGATAACTAGTAACGGAATTACAGGGAAACAAAACACGAGCAACCGGCGCTCATATACTACGTACAGTTCCTACCCCTCAGTTTCGAGCTGTATCTTCACGGAGGCCTGATTTCTCACTGTGTACATCGGAAGGCTGTGGATTAATTTCCTGGTGCCGGGGGTGAAATGAAGATGCAGTGAAAAATATTCAGTGGCCCCACTCTTTTGACGAACCTGATATCGATGCCACTTACAAAGGCCAAACTCCGTTTGGACAAGCAAATTACGTGGACCAACACTCAAGTAACGATTCCGGTTCTCCATTTGTTCAATGGATGGCAATAATCTCGAACCTAGACCTGGGCGCCAACTGGAAATTCATGTAAGCCATTGCAACGTAGAGTCATTGGAAACTGTGTGCGCTCTTGTTTCTTCGAAACCTCTTCCGCAATTGATTGTCGCAGTATTTTCCATCGAATATGGACTGTGCGTCCGAGCAATAATTCAGATGGTGTAGCGTGCGTCGCCGTACGGCAAGTAAGAAGGAAACGTTCAACGTTTCCATTCACAGATGTTTTGGAAGGGCTTGCATCTTCTGATTCACAAGCACCTGCCTACTTCAAAAAGGGATTATCTTTCTCGGGTCCCATGATGTGCGAAAATTCTTAAAGTCTGTACATACGTAGTGTCCATGAACAGTAGAATGTTATCATTTGTTTTCTATTTAAAAGCTTGTGCTAAAAAATTATATTTCTGCAGTAAATAATCGTACAGCAATGCGATGACATCAGCTTATTCTTCTAAGCAAATCTCATGTGCAGATGACTGTACGGATTTGGGTAAAGTTGCCAGCGCCAAAGGAAAATTTAACAGCCAGCCACGTCCAAACAAAGAATAGGCTTTGATTAGTTTTGTAGTGGAAACACCGTTAGGCCAGCAATAATTGGCATTATAGCGGAAACACAGTCAACGTAGCCAATGTCAACGTCGCCAAACGTACGAAGATTCGGAGCCACCATATCGTTTAAATCATGCTGTAACAAAAAGAAATCACGACAGAAATAAGAACATTTTATAAATCATATATTTGTTTATTGCCTAAAAATATATCTTCTTTTCTTCCCAATGCGTACAGTTATGTAGCACTGTAAATATTCATTTCTCATTTATTTGCTTAAAGAAGTAATATGTTTCTTATTCCGAATGAAATTAAGAAACATTTTTGTTTCTAGCTTGATCTCACCATCATTAGCATCAATCTGTCTTCGTACCAGTGATTAAATGGAACTCTCCACATTAACAAAAGTCTGACATACATACGAAAATAGAACCAGCATAACTACACGCTGACATAATCAACATATACTGTCCGTGACAATTGCACGGGAGTATGAAGGGCGCTGATTTCGTGAGTCATCTAACACACATCAGTGGAGACACTCTAGGTTAGCCGTCCTTCTGAGCCACCATATCGTGTTTAAATCCTACTGTGATCTACCACAAGAAACCAGGAAAGAAATAAGAACTGTATTAAATCCTATATTTGTTTATCATCTGTAAATGTACCTACTTTTCTTGCCAACTCATACACGTGTGTAGTACTTTAACATTAATTTCTCATTTAGCTAGCTAAAGACCAGGCCATCAACCAAATATTTCCTGCCTGCGATTTATCAAATATTTCTCCGCGAGCTTCTAGGATCTCGCGAATGACGATTTGGCGGTCTCTAACGTAGATGGTCGTTTCGAACTCGCCCATCGTCAGTAAACTTCTACCACGGTAAGTAAGAAGTCTAATTGTAGATGATCGTCGTTTTGGCGCCCCCAGTTCCCGCCAATCCATCTCGCCCAGCTGACTAGTGCGCTCCCGAATCGAGTTCGATCGTAATTGGTGCCGAATTTATAATGACTGCGAGTTCCATGGAATCCTGTGGTGGCACTGACGAATGGAAAATAGGCCGACTCGCCCCCATAAGTTCCACTGATTCGGTGTTTCGCAAAGTGTTCCTTCTTACCACACTTTCCTCAAAAAGCATTTCTATTCGGACAATTCGATGTAATATGGCGCTTATCACCGCAGCGATGACAAATCTTCGTTCCGCCGCTCACAAACGAGTGGGAACGGCGACCGCATTGCACATTCTGAATTGTCATTAACATAGCGACTATAAGCTGAAGCGTACGAAGGTTCCGGTCCACCACTTCTAACTGCAGACCGACTTTCACGGTCTTATCAACCGACGTTTGAGGCTTTAATTGCACATCCTTGCAATGAATTGATCACACAATGATGTCGGTTTACGCGAATTAAAGCTATAAGTTCATAAGTTTTTCAAATTCGGGACTAACTCAGTCAACGACTCCCCTTCGACCTGACAAACTGCAGGATTTTTCTCGCTCAGCTACATCGATTGTACGAGGCTCGAAGTGCGCAGCCATTACTTGAAACATGTCATCTAATGTTTTGGTAATGGGATCTTCAGGTGGCAAAAAATTAGTTCATAATTAGAATTGTGTGTCACCGATGATAGTAATTAAGACATAGCTCTCAGTGGCTCACTAGTTAGCGTGCTTGCTCTCCACAGCGCAACATCGTGTGCGATTCGCAGCTGGGGCAAAATAATAACTGTGCGCTTTCCTTACAAATATCCCAGATATCTATTGCTGTGTGACGGTGAAAAATCGCACCCTAATGTTATGAAGACCAGAATATACGGTGTAGGGATGGCTTCGTGCTAACTACACACACACACGCACGGGTCATTCCACGTCATATCGCACAAATTTAAGGAAAATTATATCTTTATATCCCTATTTTTTTCTGTGAAGAGCATAAGCAAAAATATGAAACACTTGTTTTTTTATTTCTTCCCTAATATTATTTTTGAGATTATATTAATTTTCAAAATTTTCGAAAAAATGGTCGCGTCGCTGAAGTTTACTATTTTCAAGTCGTGTTGTAATTGTGACAAATTTAATATCTTGCGTTATTACAGAACAAAAGATGGTCTTCTATTTGATATATTATTGAATTCATTATTTAAAAAATCATATTTTGGCCAATTTAATTTTTGATTTTTAATTTCTCACAAAACCTGTCGGTTTAAAAATAAAATCTCTGAAAAGGTATACATAAGTCTTGTAAGTCCCAAAGTGGGATACCGAGATGTTTCTGAGAAATTAAACACAACAGATATGTCTACTTGCTGCTTCGCTGCAGCGTGTGCTAGAGCGTCGCCCCTAAAGAACGTGCCAATCAGCAGTATACGATTACCATGTATATATTTCCACAGAGCAATAAAGTATCCCTTCACATCTTACAATGTGCCAGATATATACATATGACATTCATAGCCGATTAAATTCGAATTTAAAAGTGTCAAACGGATTCAATTTAGTATTAAACGGACGGAATATTTATACGAATTGGAGTATGTGATACAGTTAATTCAATTACTATTGATTTTACATCACGTTTGAGGGCATATATTTAATTGTCCCTTGCATGAAAAAATGAAATCATGCATTTTCTTTGTGCTTTCTACTGCTTTTTTAATGATTTCATTGTTGCATTAGTCCTCTTTCTAAGTATTGTTCAGCTTTGCTAAAAATATAAAGGTAATGAACTTCACATTATCATCCGCTCAATTAAATAACTTCCTGGGTAAATTAATAGGTAACTGTCAGGATTGAAGGCTTGTTTTATTGAGAATAAAATAATCCCCCCACCCACACACACACACACACACACACACATACTCAGTATGTTGCAAGGTCCCATTGCATAAAACGTTGCGAAGCGAAGAACTACCATTCAGTACTCTAATTGAAGACGTCTTTGTGGAAGAATAAACTCGCATATTTTTCTAATATTAGGTACTGCCCCCTTTCAAAAAATATGTCTGGTAATACTGTCATGATCTTACTTGATATTTGTTATGAGTTTACACTGAAAAGGTTGAATTGAATTCGTGTCGTATTTAAGGCATACAGATTTTTTTTATTTTTACATTATTTGCTTTCTCTGAAGTACAGCAGAAAAGGCTGCAGGAAAGCCAAAGACATTAATTCACACAGTCTCTGAATTACTCTTCAATTACGAAATAATTATTTTCTAAAAGAAAATCACACTGGACAAAGAAATCTCCTAGCGTCAAATTTTATTTTTGTCTCATAAGGAGAGGAGATGACGGCAAACTATGGGTGAAGATCGCAGAAGAAACAGAAGACCAACTTACTAGGTTAGTTTCTTATTACTAATATCAGGTGATACGTTAGGGTTACTAGGGCCCGTTTATTCATCATTATCTCTGCCCAACATATTTGCGGCATTAACAAGTAGAGTCGATTCTAACTTTCTTATATAAACTTCACTTGACACTTCACGAAAATGAAGTTTGGAAACCAGTTTTTCCATCCCATAGATATAAATGTTTTGACGGCAAACAGTCAATTTCCATCTTCTCGAAACGCTGATTGTATCGACCTAAACGTACATTTCTTCTGCAATTGTAAATTTTCATATTAAGAAAAAGCAAAAACCAATCGTATTGTAAGGCTATCTGTAGTTACTAACTTCACAGCACAGCGTCCATGTTTCGCGAATTCCACTGTTTATAGAACTGAATCAGAAAATCTGAGAAAGAAGGCTGCTCTGTTTCAGGCAGACTATCAGTGTCAACTGTTTATAAATAAAATTAATAGTCGCAAATCATCAGGAGACTTTCATTTGACTTCCATTTGTGTGTGTTTCTGCGATTCATGACATAAGTATCACGGTTGCTTTATGTTTGGATGTCACGATGTATTGTGTCATTGACGCCCCGTAGTTCGAACAGCAGGTCTTGGGCAACGGGCTGCGTACGATCCCCGGTTAACAAACTATTACTTTCATGTTATTAATGTGTGTCCCACTTTGAAAGTTGTCAAATATATGCAACATTAGTGCAAAAATACGTATTTAACAAAAACATAGGTAAGATAGGAAGGGGAATCTCACCTTAAGCAAACCAAATACACTGAAATATCTAAAAATAGATAAATAAATCACAAGAATGTAAGGAACACAACCAGATGTGTGTGTCTCGTAAGATGGTGTCAACCAGTCACATTCGCTTTTTATATTATGGCTGGCTTAATACCTGAAAATCAGTCAGGAAGAATGACCGTCTAATAAGGTCATTCTCCGATTACTCTACGAACTGCGTCTGGTTTCTGGACCCGAGACAATAGGGGAATATACAGAGTGAGTCACATCATTGGATTTGTATTTTTACGGTCGCCCTGATGTACTAACAATATGTATAGTTCCATTTGATAAAAACAAATTTACCTCAATATCTCGAAAAAAGGTGATTAAATGGAAACGCATACATACATCACTTAGCCCTATTCTCTCATGCACCTCCATAAAAATTGCATTGCAATAACTTCAGTGGTTCAAAAATTACATGAAGTGCTAAAGTTACGTGACTTACCCGTAAACATACGTACGAAACATACGTACGAAACATACGTACGAAACATACGTACGAAACATACGTACGAAACATACGTACGACCGTAAAAATACGGGAATATATTTTAGGAAATGTGCAAGAGTTCTATGAAGAAATCTGTCTTCTGCACGAATAAATGGCCAATAATGGAGGTGACATAATCAGGTAAAAAATTAACGTGCTTAATGTTCCACAAAAAAGTAGATATTTTACTTTCTTTTCTACAATCAACGCCAAAATATCAAGTTAATTCCAAACGTATACTTTCATTTAGTTTGTGGTGTCAGGTATTTTGCTAAGTAACACAGTTCCTTCAGTACAATTAGCACCCCTGAATTATCCCTCTTCTCAGGAAGAATGAACGAAAAACATGAATACTTATATAAGTAGAACAAAATATGACATACCGACTGAAATCTCAGTGTTCTTTTGAAGAAAATAATTTAACAGAAAGAGCAAAAAAGAATCGCTGTTCCTGATTCCGGATATGCGATACGCCTCAGATGATAAATGTGTGAAATGAAGCCTGCCAGTCACAGTGATCTTTTGTGGAACGCACGTTGCACGCAAGAGAGCCACTGGGAAACAAAGTCTCATTCACACAGTCTTCTTCTGGTATCAAGGTCGCCTTGAAGAGTCGGGGCTGCTTTGCGCTGCCTACCAACTGAACTCGTCACAGCTGGTTGCACTTCCATTCATTCTAAATAAAAAGCAAAACTAATTATGAAGGTTTCCAGAACAGTTTACGCATTTATGGAATTAAAGGAATTAATTATTAACAAAATTTTTCAGACTTATTTCCGTCAAAGCTCAAATAGAATAACAATTTCTATTTTATATAATACGCTGAGGAAATATGCCGAGTTAGTATCACTTAAAAGACACAGAGACCGGTAGGTATCCTATTACTGGAGGTGGTTGCTTCAAACAGATTTAAAATAAATAAATAAATAGAATTTCATACATTATGATACAAGGAAACTAGTAATGTTAAAACAACACATATGTTTTCGCATTATTTGTAACGACGTCGCAATTTTATACTACTATGAATCTGCGTGTTTCCAACCAGCATTTTTCCCCTCTGAGCCGACATTCAAACTCAGTTCCATGAATTTAACTCACGGAACTCAAGTGAACTTCAAGCGCTTATCACCTGCACCATGCACCCGCTCAGCCGTACTCACTTCAACCGACGCGTGAAAACTAATGGTCTCTCATTACGTCTAACTTATGCAATTTTCGAAAATTTAGGGAGTTCAACGAAAATGAGACCTCTGCCATTTTCAAACGTCCTTTGCCCTATTCGAGGGAAAAAAATAAAGAAAAGAATTGTACCAGTTTCTGATAAGTTCTTTTTATTAATTGCACTCACTTTAAACAGGGATTCTGACTATACAATTATATTAGAGGAATGTACTACATACAGGATAAAGATTTAACCACTTTTTCGTTATCAGCACCAGACAATACAGATTTTTTGGTAAAAAAATTACCGAATTCCGCAGCACGATAATACTACTTTATCTTTACTATGTTCTCAATAATGCGAGAAAGTAAAAAAAAAGTGCATACGCAACCCGCAGCATGTGTTACCATTATTGATATCCCGAAATTCTTTCATAAGCCACTCTATACCATTAAATTCAGTTTTTAGCTTACAAATAATGCTAGATGTTTGTATGACGTACTCTACGAATTGACAAATTTTTGTAAAGTATCCACATTAATAAGCCAATATTCTCGCAAGTGATGTCCGTAACACCAGTTATATAAGTGCGATAATGGTATTTGGCTTGACGTAGTGCAATAAGTATTTAAAAATATTAATACCAAAAAATATTAGTGTCTATGTCTATTACATTTAGTCACCATTGTTTATACACACAGTGTTCGCCGTCATGCTGCTGATTGCTCTCACGGCCATCCCACATTAAACTCTAGGATAAAAGAAATCGTCAAAGTGCTGGTCGCATTTTGTGCACAAATGCAACCGTGCAGGCATTGTTATTCGCTCAAGAGGTTGGTATTCAAACTGATTTAAAACAAATAGAATTTCGTACATTATGATATAAGGCAACTTGTAATGTTAAAACAACAAATGTTCAAAACTAAATTATTCGATATGCTTATCTTTCTCTTGTTGCATGTCCTTTCTCCGTTTTAGCTTCTTATTTTTTCTCGTAGTAACTTCATGGCAAGACTAACTAGCGAAGGAACTAAAACGGTGGTGCACTAACCGAGGTGTGGAACTATCTACACAAAGATACATGATTTCCCATGTCATTCTTTCTACATACGCCTTAAAAATATTTGCCAATGCTTTGAACATTTCTTGTTTTCTGCGAACGGAGTTTTGCACCCGGAGTCTATTATCCACAACCTTCATCCATTACTCTGAAACCTCGACCGACTCATTTAACGAGACTCATATCACAGTCACATTCTAGATATCTGTGGCTTCTGATAGAAAAAAATAATTCCGCAGATATGATGTGCCGTTGGATATGTTCACGAGATTCTTTGGACCGAAAGCGTTTTTCCATCTGCGCGCTGTGACAGGGAACTTTCGTCCTTTATTACAGCAGACTGAAAGTGTTTTTGCCTCTGGTGTTTCACGTGGTTGAAAAAACGGCACTAAGGTATGCAAAATGTACAAACATTAATTTCAATTTTTCTTTGAACTGAAAGCGTTTTTCCTCCTGATTCTTCAATTGTGAAACACTTGTGTTACATGCACACAGGAACTTGAGACTAAGTTTAATGTTTTTTAATGTTAAATGGTTTTTAAAACATTTTTTAATGTTTCTAAAGCAAATAAACATTTCAGCACTCAATATTTCCTAACACGATGCCGACAAGCTTGTGAAATTTTAAATGTGGATCTGTGATTATTTCCATTCTCATAATTATAATCAGCCACAAATCACAATGTTTGCGTGAAATTATAAACACTTGTTATTAAGAGCGAAAAAATACCTCTACACACTATTTGTTATGATCTAAGTTAAAAATTATTTTGTTCAATAAATGTGATATTCTCTCCATGAAAAGAAATACATTTATTCAGTTATAGATATCTTTCCCTACATTGTTCCCAGGTTCCCATCATTGTGTGTCCTCAGGTACATCAGTACGATGTACCTACGGACACGTTGTACACAAGCATACAATCTCACAAAGAACCTTATAGTTTTTATACGCTCTTAAAATTATTATTATTATTATTATTATTATTATTATTATTATTATTATTATTATTATTATTATTGCACGTAAATATGCTGAGATGTGTAGCATCCCAAAAAGAGGAACATCAACAATGTCATATACAAAAGATGAGGGGAAAATCAAAGCATTAAAAGTGTCCCCAGGTACAACCGTTTCCCCTACAAGTTTTCTCGAGTTCTGGGATCCCTACCTTTACTCATACGCAAGATAAATTATGAATTCAGGTTGAAACAAGCGTTTTTTTGGCAATAAATTATAAGAAAATATTCACTCCTGTGTAGCAACTATTTGCAAATGCCAATCAGCTATAGATTTTGACTATTGTCCCTGGTCATGCCCTTCGTATAGGAATAGACTTACGCCCACGAGAACGTGGAGAACGATTTCTTCAATAACTACAATTGAACTGCAGAAAACACGCACATATGGTGAAGCTACTTTTGTGACCAGAAGGAAAACAAAAGGCCCATCCCATCATTCGCTCAAATGATCAGGTTAAATGCACGAAAACCTCATATTCGCATGTTTTCGTCTGAATTTCCTAAAACTCTTCTTCAGTATTGGCATATCGTGTTAGAATACTTCCAAATGTATTCTCACACAATATATCATTGTTAAATAAGAGTAAACAACGTAAGCTGATACGTTAGTCACACGACAAAAGCTCTTTAACTGACGATGTGGATGGACGACTATTCAAGAACTGGGACGATGCTGCTAATAAGAGAACTGTGTTAGGGAAAGCACTTGGTCGTTTCTCTATCGCAAGGATCATCAAGCGCCGAAGCCACTTTCAGACTGGCTCACTCCTCTCAGGAAAGAAGACGTCCGGACATCTAGTACAGCTTCACTAGGAAAATGCTCGTACGTGGCAATTGATTTATTAATAAGATGTTTTTCAGCTTTCACCGGTCACTCTCACATCCTTCGGGGTGCAATGCTCCTTGCATCGCATTGAACACTTGGTACACGAATCGTGTTGTCTTTGTCCAGATTTGAAAGGAAGTGCCTCAAAGAAAAGGATTGTTCAACCTTAGCATCAGATATCCCCACCAAAGTCGGCATATGTTTTCCTTGGACGAAGAATAGAACACTTTACAACCGTAAATTTGTATGTACTTTTGATAGGTTGGTTGATCGATTATTTTGTGTTTTCGCCCGTGTAAACTGCTATGGTCAATATCCCCATAAGTGTAGTGCCTGTATTGTCACCGGAAGTGGCTGTGGTATTCCGGTGAGATCCGGCGCCGAACTACAGGTCGGCTTGGTGGTTTTCGCAAACTATCCTTTACCATTTAAAATGCCTCTATACATTGATGCGCGGTATAAATCGCCATTTCACTTCGCAGCCTCTCATTCTTCATTACACAAACACCGATGGCAAATCCCTATCAGCGAAATGTTATGCTTCGTACGCCACAACAGTAGTTATAACGCATAAGAGGACTTTACGTAAAGCAAAAAGTGCATTGATACTAACATGGACCCAGTAGTGGATCTAGGGGGGGCATGAGGACCACGATTTCTAGTATTCCATGAGTGAGTCAATGTTATGTATATCTATCACCGTTATCACTTTAAGAGCAAAAGTAACTTCGCTGAGGGTATTCAAACGCTCCCATAAAATAAGCAACAACTGCAAACACTTTCCGGTGATTACTTTCATAATGTAGATTTTTAACTAAGATCACAATACTTCAACAAAAAACTCATATTTCTATTATTTGATTGATAAATCTAGTGTGTGCCAGAGCAACGAATAATGAGTAATATTGCGTTTTTCCACTGGTCCACAGTGGATCTTCACCACAAAGGTTTATAGATGTCACAATTGAATATTGCTCATTGAATGTATCACAAAAATTGGTCATTTAAATTGTATTCTATTTCATAGAATTCACTGTTGGTTTTTTAATGAAAAGAACTTTCTCGTCATACTACAAACTTACGAATTAAAGAGTAAGTATTGTAATGCTGCTGCAGAAATCTGCCTTTTTTCCACAGAAACACTATGATTTTGGGGCCCTAGTGTTGAAAACGTATACAAATCTTATTCATATGTGTGGTAAATGACTGCCTCTAACACGTTGTGTAGTCAGAATTCACGTTTTGTGGGCCATTGAAACTCAAACGTTGGTTGACGGAAAAACGTCTTTCAGTCCGAGGTCAACGCCAAAATAGTTCAGATGATTTTCTTAAAAACTTATATTCCTGATTGATGTGATGTTAGTGGTTGAACGGTAAAGTGAATAGTGTTGCCAACATTGAGATCTAAAGTTCGAATCCCAGTGCAGATAAAACATTTTTGCAGGTTCATGTAGTATTATAATATTGCGTTACAAATAACGTGAGGAAGTATGTGCTGTTGTAGAACCACTAGTTTCAACTCCTTTACCACAGTTTATAACAGCAGAGTCAACAGCAAATGCGCATATAAAATTGTTGCAATTTTAACTATATTTTGTAATGACGGGATCAAATATTCAAATTCTTTTCTGAATACCTTTTAGTTGTAGCAGTATTGCATTACCTATCGATTAATCCTCGGATGAGTACTCAGAATCATTATGACGAAATGACCGAGATACATGACGAAGAACCCGAATAACACAACTTAATTATTGAAAATCAAACGTTTATTATAGAAATTAGGAGTATATTCATGTCCTCAGCAATGAGATGACGCTTTCGCCCGTTCCAGGAAAAGACGTCCTTACTATAGTGACCGAGATATCAAGAAGCCCAACCAAACTGGTTTTGCGGCTGTAAACACAGATGCTGATGAAAGTTGACTTTGATTTGTAAACAGCTTTTTTAACACCAGCATCACGATATCACTTCCTCCCATTATGTGATGTACATTTTTACCAACATAAGGTAAGTAAACTGCAATTACTTCATCAGAAGACATGTCAGAAGTACTCTTGAAGACATTCTCAAAAGTGATCGTGGTAGGGCACGTCATAAAAAACGCGGGAACGTGATACGAGCGTGTAGTATACATAGTTACAAATTATTAAGTAACACAATAAAAATAATATTGTATATTTCATTCATTCTTGTATAGTTGCTTGTGTACCTTCCTACCACTAATATCTATTAACACTATTTATTCCACAACTGTTTTTTTCCATTTCTTCACAATGGGATTGAAGGTGTGCGATAGCATTTTTCAGATTGTGAAGATGATAATTATTCTAGTTCGTAGTACATTTTCGATTGTAATCGTTTCCTGAGTACCCCCATGCTTAATTGAAAATGAATAGAAAATATGAAAATATAATGTTCTTTCGTGCTAGAACAGTATTTCACTCTTTGAAATCGATGTTTATGGTGCGCGTATATCCAATCTAAGGCAATGCTACGAATACCACATGACAGTCATTTTATAAACAAAATGTTACTTTCATTGACGTCAAAATGTTTAGAATGATCTACTAATATTTCAATAAGTGCTTCATTTTGATCCATTGTCGACACATCTGTAAAAAAAAGTATGACCCCGTAGATTTTCGTTTACCACATCTCTGTTGACAGAGTTGTTATTTGGAACTTTTGCTAATTTTGAAAATTCAGACAGTTCTACGAAAACGAAACTTGACTAATTTATTCACCGTGTTATGGTGTATTGGAAGGAAGGAAATCAAGGAATAAACTCGGAGCATATTTTTAGAAAAAAATATTAATTGCCGTAATTTCAAATAAACTACTAAATTTTCTCAAAATATTGTTCATGACATAATTTAAAGATTACATTTTTAGAACAGATTTTGTTGAAGAAAATCATCAACACTGTAGTTTAGAATTTTAATTGTTTGCAATTTTCAAAAATACAGTACTGACGGACAGACTTCAGCGCTCGTCGAGTGTTATCTGTTGATCAGATGTTGATAGTCCTCTCTGATTGCTTGCTGTTGTTTTTCATGCAGTCATTTTCCTTCGTTATGCATACAAATGTGTGTGAGAATTCAGACCACAATTATATTTTATGATTATTTTCATTTTTGTTGCTCTTGTTGCAATTGACGATACAGTTGCCGGTGAATGTGAACTAGAACTGACAAATCTTTCAAAATTAAGAATGTTCTCCCCATTTTGGTAACAATTTCCTGTGATTTTCACTTTCTCGCCGTACTTTGTAAGAAACGAGTATTGCTAGTGTGCACCTACAAACGTCGAATTTTCGACAGCAAAACTTTTACTGTTAGACTGAAAGTCAAAAACAACTGTAGATGCAAACTGTTGTGGTTTCCGCAAGCGTCCGATAGACGGTCGGACGTTTGCCGTCAATCGATGTTTCGATATCAATGGCACAAAAACATGAATTCTGATTATACAACGTGTTATAAGATGTATTTTACTACACACATATTATCTACTACTACGTCTATTATATAAGACCTCCACCCCAACATTCATCGCCTATGCCATCCCCATCCCCACATCCCAACATCACCTCTGCGTCCGCCATCTCGCACGGTGGCGCCACTGACTCCGACAAAAAGTTTTCTGGTCCATCGTCTTCCAGAGAGGTAGTCCTTCAAGAAGTAAGTTTCCCTATTTCCACTCGCGCCCTAGCCTTTCGGCGCGAGATCGTAAAGAGGCGCCAGTCCTACTATTTCCCGTGGGACTCCGCCGAAAAGAGTGGATGGAAAGGCATCTTCATTAGAAATATCTACCGGGACGCAAAGAACCAACGCAACTGCCATTCAAATACTCGAACAAGTTGAAGAAGCGATAAGGCGCGATTTAACGGGCGCGAGGAACGTCTCGTGAGATCGACATCAATATTCTTTGAGCAATACAGCGGCGGCGGCGACTTCTTATTTTGTGCACCACTTTTCGTGATTCCTCGCAGAAGAGAAGAGAGGTACGGGACAAAGGTGGGGAAACTTTTCACCACAGCCCTTTGAAAGCTGGGAGGGCAAAGGTCACGAACAATCGAAGAGCTAAGAAACTGTTTCAAAAGAAAAGCGATACAGGGAAATGGAGGAATGGAAAGATATGTTCGTTAGCATAACAGTCCATAATTTTCAGCAAAAAGTAATGATGAAAGAAGAGAAGCTGCGTATACAGTTTTAACAAGAATCACTTTTTGTAATTCGGTTGCTTGGCCTGTTACGTCAGTAGTGTTGGATCATTACACTGTGCACTATTGAAGATCAGCCTAGTACTAAAGAGGTGGGGCGTTAAAAACGCACGAAACGATGTAATAAAATATACCACGTAACATCCTAGTGTCACATAATTGACTTGTCCTCTACAGTCCTCAATTCAATTATCAGAATCGATTTTATTATCAATATAATTATCCAATTTTATTTTAAATATAGTTTATAGTTATCTACCGAACTAAAAATTTCATGACCTTCGAATTAAGGAGCGCACGCAAAATCTCAAAGAACTCTCTAGAAAGCATGGCAGGGATAATTCTAGTTAAAGGTGCCAATTTCAGTGTTCTCAAAACGAGAGTCATATTGTAAGTAGTTACCTTAAGAGCTCTCTACAGAGAAGAACTTTTTAAATATTTTAAATATTTAAATGAATTTTTTCTGATAGTTTTATTATGCTAAGGACACTATTTACCACCGAAGAGTTAAAAACAAACTTATATGAGTTTAAAATGAAACAGTAAAATAGTGAAAACAGTGCATTTATTACACACAATTCTAATTTTGATATTACAGTTTGAATGTCCTGTGTTCTTCAGAGCTCTGAAGGAGGCCACAGCAAGATGGTCGAAACATCAGCACAATTGACCGAGACGCGGCTGATAACGGATAGCGAAGAATGTATTGACTCCGGCCGCGGAAGCCTACGAACGTATAGTTCGTTTACTTCTCAGAATGCACACTTATTTTATTATATTTTTAATTATATTTAAAAAACGAGGGAAAGTTTGCGGAGCCATAAAAATTTAATTAGTATCATACAGCAGCAATATTACTACACCTGGTAGAGTAATGTGTCCTCTTTTTGACTACTGAATTATTACTTCATTAGTAATCATTTTTGATACAGTAGAGTTTGAGCTCGACCCTCTTCGCGACCAGCTCATCGCACCACATCAATCTCTCTCTCTTCTCATATTTTCATCCCAATATTTTGAAATGTGGCTCTTCTTATTTACTGGAAATGCCCCGTAGACCTCACCTGAGTCTGTCAGTGTTTAGTAGATAATATTGCCGAGACAATCTCTTTGACAGAAGGTCGGTTCGGCGGAGTGTACCCAAGTCTGGCATGATTACAAAGTGGTTTTAGAGGATGGTTCATGGTAGTTGGGTCTGTAGTACCACGCCACAACACACAACATTCATGTCGTAGGTAGAGAAAAACCTCGGTGGTGCCTGGGTAGCGAAACTGCTAGTGTAATCTTATGTAGCCCTGATGTAGCTGTCTCCAAACTATTAGACCGACAAACATTGGAAGGAATATTGATGAAAGGTGCTACACAGTGTTTGGGAAAACCTCGCCGTGCTATAACATCAAAAATCCGTACCCATGTCCAAGTCCCCTTGACACGAGGAAGTTAAGGCGCGAATGTAGGTCTGTAAGATCGCGGCTACACAGGTCGATCTCAATTTTGTCACTGTAATAACGAAAACAGAAGAAAACAAAACAGTATATATACCATTAAACCGTGTACAATTCACTCGGGAGATGAGTTTCTCGCTTGCACTCGTTCGAGATTTGACGTATCTCCCACGTTTATGAAACTAGTTTAATTCCACATTGTTTAAATAACTACTTCATATCGAAGTTGATCTCCTTCATTTTATAGAGAAAATGACGTAAATATGCATGTGCTTATTGATAATTATTAAGTTATTGTCGGCCAAATAACATATTCAAGTCATATTATACGAATTTTGAAAATCCTTTTTTCTGTTATTTCTTCTACGAGGTTTTCTGTTTCTATCTTTTTGGTAACAAACTTAAATTTTCTTACTTACACATCGTTTAAAAAATGTCTTTCACAGCATTGTTTTTTCTGGTATGAATGATGTCTTTTTATGAAATTTAATTATTTCATCTCATAGTAATTGTTAGAATTCTTCAAATCCGCATTACCAAAATTATTTGTCTTCCTTCAAAATCATCCAATTTTCAACACCCATATAGCAAAACACACTGAACATAGGTTTTGGTAATACTATAATTCAATTTTTTAAGCTGGTCAATTTCAAGTTTTCGAAATAGTAACTGTTCTGTACAGCAATGACAAAATATCGATAAAACTTCAACGGCAATAGTGTGGTTCATTTCAATATGTTAATATCTTAAGTAATTAATTACATACATATTTTTTCTAACATTTCGTAATATTTTTTTAAAAGTAATGACATCTGTCCTCTTCTTTAAAATATTTCAAGTGAATAAGTCATCAATCAATTCTTTCCTTTCGTCTAAGACTTCGTTTTTAACCATATTACATACTATATCAGTATCAGATTACAATAAATTACATTATTTTGTTAAAAATAGCGATCAACATATTTACGTACTAGCCACTGCAGCCATTTGATAAAGTTGAAGAAAAGAATGACATTTAATCATAAATTCCACCCAATTAAAATTTTCCCATCGCAGCGGACTTTCTTCTCCCTCGGGCGCACACGTATCTTCAAATTTCGCAGTGCTGTCTTCAGTTCGCCAGCCAGAACTTTCCTCGCCGACGCCGTACGACAGCCAAGCACGCGTCCGCGAGAGAGAGACCCAGCGAAGACGCAAACGATCGTTCCGCGACTTTTAAAGCGGATGGGCGCAAAGGCGGACAGGCAGGCGGGCGGGCGGGCCCGCAAGCCTGCGGGCGGGAGGGCGGGCGGAGAAAGAAGACCACCTGTGAAAAGATGCTTAGCGCCGCCCGCAAAGACGCATTCCGAGAAGGTTTGCCGCGTCACGCCGAGCGACACCACGCGGCGGCGCCGCGGGACTTCGCGCGTCGCGTGCCAAACGGGAGTCGCCTCCGGGGTGAATTTTAAAAATGTGGAGCAGCAGCTTGTAATCATCGAATTCTATGTAACTTTGAAAGTTTTCCAATATTTGACCACGCTGGCATTCGACTTATTGATTTCGACGGCGTCAACTGCTTAAATCATTCCCGTAAGTGTAAAGGTATGCTTTTTTATCGTGGGAGGTGGCAGTGATCTTCCCTAGCTTGATGAGAAGATCCGGAGCCGACCTACACGCCCGCTACCTGTGGGTTTTTTTCCCATCAACCAGTATTTCCCACCAGCAGGGCACTGCCCCAGGCAGGACAAGCTCCCGACTGGTCTGCTGGCAGTGTGTGGTAGTGTAGGGCCGTGTGTGAAAGTAAGAGGTGAGAATAGGACAAGGAAGAGAAAGGGAAGATCGCGCGCGGTCCGTAGTTCGTGGTTCGTTTGTTAGGGTTCAGCTTCGACATTCGTCAGGTGTTGATTTGAGAAACCACGGAAATCACCTATCAGAGCAGCCGGACGCTAGAAACCTCTTCCAGACAACGGCCTAATTCGACTTAGCTGTGAAACTAGTGTTAATAGTCCTGCCGCCATGGCATCTCCAGATCATAGGAACTGCAATGTCATCAACTGACGCCCTGAGCCACCTAAGTCGGTGAGATTTGCACCCAAGTACGCCGCTTTAGCTAGCAATTAGTATAAAACCTAAACAAAAGGCCTCATTCGGCATAACAACCTTCCCGAAGATCTGAAAAGGAAGTTGAATTTGCATATTTTTGGAAATTTAGATGTTTTAATGAATATTGAACGAGTTGGGGTAAATGAAGCATTAAAAAGTTAGCAGCTGAGAAAATTTTGTGTACTTAAATTGTTAAATTTGTTATTATAGCATTAAAACTATGGGCAAACCCCTAATTTTCAAAAAAATTGACATGACATTATTTAAATATCCAATTCTGAAAAACAGATTCACCAAGAAAACATTGCTTGAAATGAACGAGTAGTATGAAGGCACCGAATCTTTTTCAACTTTTGCAATTTTCGAAAATACAGAGAATTCAACGAAAATGGAACTTGCTCCATTTTTATAAGCGTACACTATCCAAAATAAAAGAAAAAATAGCCATTATTGAGAACATATTTGAAATATCTTTGAGGCATTCTGTACAGTGCACCTAAAAAGTAAAAGATTCGTTTCAAATTAGCAGGTCATTGCGTGCAGCTAAATCGATCCGGGAATACAAATCATTGAAAATGTAGATCGTTTATTCGCTGGTTTATTTCACGACACAATTTTTTTGTGGACCCACAACCTTGATTTTGCATCGAAAAAACGGCTCTTCGCTGCAGCAATACAGTAATGTATCCGTATTACGTAAAGTGTATGCGATGAAAAAAGGAAAACTATTAATTGAAAATATTATAAAATTTTAAATAAAATAATAGATAAAATATGTCTCAAATTAAATAATAGAAATAAAACAATAACAATAACAACAACAAACAACAACAACAACAACAATTATTATTATTATTATTATTATTATTATAAGAAGAAGAAGAAGAAGAAGAAGAAGTAGAAGAAGAAGAATAACAACCTTTTTTTCCTTTTGAACTCTGCGACCTCCTCTTTCACTGATACAAAATTCTTCTTTCCCCCCTCAGAGAAGAAGTAATCATGCACATTTTTAGTACTGATACATCCAAGTTCGTCGACTTTTAGCATGCGGTGTAACTAGTATCCCCCTATCTGCAGCTATTTTATGCAATCTTTATCATATGAAATGACTAGCCAAAAAGTTTCTTGATATTACTGTATTGCCAGCATTAAAAATATTTAAATCTAGCGGAGTCCAGCAGACGTTCTGCCCTCTCTCCCCCTCCTCCCGTCTCGCTCCCTCTCCCCCTCCTCCCGTCTCGCTCCCTCTCCCCCTCCTCCCGTCTCGCTCCCTCTCCCCCTCCTCCCGTCTCGCTCCCTCTCACCCTCCTCCCGTCTCGCTCCCTCTCACCCTCCACCCGTCTCGCTCCCTCTCACCCTCCTCCCGTCTCTCACACCCTCCTTCCGTCTCTCTCTCCCCCTCAGTCTCTCTCTCCCCCTCAGTCTCTCTCCCCCTCCGCCTCTCTCCCTCCGTCTTTCTCTCTTCATTTCTCTCTCCATCTCAGTCCGACTGTCTGTGTCACTCTCTGTCTCTCGCTCTCTCTGCCCCTCTCATACACATTTAGTTGCAGATTCTGCACGTCTCTGAGCAGGTGATGTAATATCGGGAAGCGCCGGACCAGCAAAAATGTAATAGAATGTTCAAGAAGATCTTATCCTGGACATTACTGTGTGAGAAACGTTTCTCTGATGTCTGTGGCGAAGCTCTGGTACCTTTGGTCGGACAATTTTAGTTTTTAATGTCATAGAACGTCGTTTAGGAGGTATTTAAAGAGAGTATAGAGTCAAAAATACTGCCATCTGTTGCAGGTTGTATATGTCATGAATATTTAGTTTTGGTCTTTTTTCGTAAAATTTTACCATATTTTAATAGTTATTCTATTTGGGCGGAGGTGAATCCAACAAATCAGAGATAATTAAAATTGGTCTTGTCGTTCTTAAGTTATAAATGGTGTAATTAACCCGACTTTGTTTTATTTATTTAGATTTGAATTTTAACATTTCGGTCATTAGTATTTCTAAAACATTCAACCAGTTCCTGTATTATACCTTAGTTTGAACTATTTGATGTTTCTTTGGCCTTCTTTCAACATGAAAAATATTTTCTTCGAGTGTCTGCTTCTGACCAGGATATTTCTTTCGGAATATTTTTTATTCGTTATTGGAGTTTTCTCTAATGACATCAAACTTTTATTCAGTTGGTCTAAGACTGGCACAGTGAAATTCGAACTGGTTGTTCCAGTAGATTTATCGGTGTTCGAGCTGACCATTGGTTTCTCTGCAATATTTTGTGAGCTAGGACCGTCCATTACATTGGCATTATTTGCTGGAACATTACTGGATCTCACAACGTCTGACATCAATAAAACTTTCTTGAGGTACTTCTTACAAATCCTGAAATTGGAAGACAACTCTTGTGTCATGTTTCGTTTAATGAGCATATTGAATGCCACATGTCAATTTTATTTCTTCTTGTACTAATCACATTGATTTTTGAGATTGAAGAGATATGTTCAAAAAGAATGTCTTGAGTGACTGAAATAACTCATTGTGATAACAGTCTACCACTAATGATGTAAAACCTCTAGAAAACACGTTTTACACTTACTGCTCATAGTGACACTCATCAAAGTCACACCAACAGAGGCGGGATGTCGGATCTTCTATGGGAGGGCAAGTTTAGGTGCTATTATAAACATGAAAATATTCGCTTATATTAATGCTTTAAGCTAATTATGCTAAAATCATTTAAGTCTCTCTAACTTTTTAAAAGTGTTCCCTCAGAACACTTTCTAAAAGTTTCAATCAATTCTGAACATCTGCGGTCAAAACGGTGTTCGATTTCACGTAGAATGACTCATATAGGAAATAGTTTAAATTTCATTCTGTAAATTATTATATTAAAAATCTACGTTAATTGTTATTTGTATTAAAACAAATTCACAGTCAATAACATATCATTCTCAATCGTTTAAAAAACTTATTTTCTTTGGGCTGTACATAGCCACCATACACTCCGCCTCCCAACCCACAAATCGTAGAGTCACCAAGGTTATAAGTAATAATATCGTAGCATTATCCCATTTTTCCCTACTTCTTTAAGTTTGAAAAAAAAATATTGGTATTTAAAACAGTAATTTTTTATTACAAATTTCTACTTCCCACTGTCTTCGAATAAAATAAGAATATAAATGATGCTCTCATTTGTATGCGCAGATTAGTCTCCTTGTTAGCTTTAAAATTTCATTAGGTTGCAAAGTTATATTGGAGTTATAAATTAGGTCATAGGTTCCCAAACTAATTTAGACTAGCGCCCGCGTTTCTAATAAAAATTATGAGCACACCTTGGAAACTTAATATCTTCTAGTGAAGAATCAGAGAAGATGCAGTGTGCCTGTCTGTCACATCCACAATTCTTCGTTCGCCAGTCTCTAAAATTTAAGAATCATATTATAATAAAATATGCATCATACTCTCCTTCAATAATTTCAGAGCTTAATTTCCCGAGAATTTAGACACATAGATATCATATATTCAGCTATCTAAATAACAAACATTATTCTTTACACTTGAAATAATATACTGACCCTTTTAATTCGACTACTTTCTGTAGTATAATAAATTAAAATTTGGGTTGACGTTTATTAAGAAACGTCCTTGGCAACGACTTAATTGGAAAGTCTTTCTTCGACATATAACACAATAAGAGTGTAAATAAATAGTTTCGAGCACTTCGCGTCGTTGGAAGACACGCACCTGAACACTCCTGATTTTTTTTTAAATACAAGAAAAGTTTCCCTGGCTTTCATTTGGTGTGCTAATGTCGAAAATTACCTCAATTTTTTCCATCACGTAAGAAGTTTTTGCGAAATTGATAACGATATTTTTGCCAAAAATACAATTTCAAAAGTAAGTCTGGCAATTTTGCATATACTATCTGGCAACAGTGGTTTTTATCCATGTAAATCTATGTAAAATAAAATTGATTCGTCTTGAGAAAAATTCGTATTTCAGAAATTTTATATTTTATAAATTGAAACGAATGAAAACCACTGGTGTCAGGTCGCACGATCCACCATTGGTAGAGAAAAAAAGTTTTTCCTTCAGTTCAAAATTTTTACATCAAATTCTAGCGCAGTTTGTAGAAGAAATTCACCAACATACTATTTAAGTGTTTTATTAAGATAACTTACATAAAACAGATGATTGACCAACAGAAGTATGTGTACTTGAAACGTTGAAATAAATTTTAAACCGAGATAAAATCAAAATAAAAACAAAATAGTTTCCATTGAAGTCCTTCTCTTTTTCCTTTGAAACTTATTTTATGTTCGATGGCAAACCTATTTTATGTTAAAATCAACAGAAGTCGCTGAGTACAGGGATGTTCTTGTCCCAACTTCCTCGATATTTGCGCTTTATATCTTTCATATCTTGAAGGAACTTATCACTCTGTTTTTTGTTGACACTAAATTTTTGGAGAAAGCCTACATGTGAGTAAAGGAAATATATTGTCTCTCCTGAAGCAACCCAACACTTGAAATTTGTCCATCATATTCATAACAACTGCTTTATAGTCAGGATGATCCCTGTAATTTTCCAAAAAATTACTGGCATCTTTGAAGTCATCACAAGCTTTTTTTCTTTCGTTATCACATTAGTTTCATTTTTTATTCTTCATAATTTTGCGAATATCTGGAGCGACAAATTTGGCGTTGGATAAACCTGGAAACCTTTTGCGCAGGTACGTGAAACAATCGCAATCTTTTGGAATAGCCTTGACAAACTGTTTAATTGTATATAATTTTATATGCAGAGCGAGTAACAATCCTTTTTTTGGCTCTAATAAGCTGTTTCGAAATACGTTCTTGGTACCTTGTTCACGTTTTTATCTGTTCGGCTTTTTTTTGGGGGGGGGAGGGCGAGTTTTGAGTCTTCACACATACTTTCTTGTTCACAGTCTACGTTTTTATTGATGCTAATTCAATTCTAATAAAGAAAAAAGGCGCTACACTGAGGATCAGTTTAATGTTAATAAATTAATGAAAAATTTGGAGCGGTTTCACCGTATTACAGCATCAACTATTTTTCTTCGATTTTGTCCATTGGAACCTTATTTCTAAGGGGCAAAATTTCGGCCACATTCGCGCGCTTTCGCCCCAGTGTACGACGCTTGGCGTTCCGACGCCCTTCCGTCAGTGTCCTCTCGTCGTCGGCTGCGGCGGGCGTTTCGTCAGGCTCAGACGCGACTAGGGCATAAAAGTTTGACGGCCTCCAGCGCCTGGAATTTCAACCAGGTTTCAATATTTTTCTTGGGGAATTTTTTTCATTGTGCGCGTGCTTTAGTACGTAAAAACGTATTCTCTTTTGTATTGCACAATACGTTTATGATTTATATATTCGTCATAAGAGTTATATTGAGATATTTCCATGAAAAGAAGCTGCAGTTCTGTTCCACGAGAAGAATATTGGATTACAGAAAAGGTGATTTGGCGTTTTCCAAAATCTATATTCCCTGGTCAATCTAGTTCAACTGGAGGCGCAGCGATTTTGAAAAACTCAAGGACATTCAACATTTTCAAAAAATTACTCCAATTTTTTTCTTTAAATTTCTTGTAAGAATGTAGTAAAATACACTTATAAGGTCCGGTCTCACCATAGAGTACGTGATTACTCTGGAGTAAACCATGTTTACTCGAGAGTAACTTCTTGTAGCGTTTCACCAACAATTGACTCTAGTGTAAATCGCTTACACGAGAGTAAATTGGAGAGTAATTTTAACAGGCGAAAATCCGTCCAACAAAGTACGAAGCAAGCTCATTTTTCATCGTGCATGTACCTCCGACGTCTTAAGGCCCGACTATTGTGAATGATGGTATTTGAAGATGAATATAGCGACGGTTCTCTATTGCGGAGAGAAAGACTGGTGCGGGAGAGAATGTTTTGGTTTTCCTATTGACGATAGAGATTTTGCACCGAGGTTATGTTTGATCAAATTATCAGCTCTTCTATTTGGAATGATTGAAGATGATTTAGAAAAAAGGATTTGCATACTAATTACGAAAGTATAAAAATAAATACAAGTAGTAGAATAATTTCACAAATAATGCTTTAACCACTCCTAAAGATGGCATAAGTCCGATTTTCCGACTTAACTTTAAATTTTCAAAAATTGCAAAAGTTTGAATTTTTTCGGAGACTTCCTACAACTACAAAATTGAAGATAGATTTTTTCATTCTGATGAAATTTATTGTCTATAATTAGTTCTTTCATTAAGGTAACGCCCATTTTTTTGAAACTTTTAGTAGTTATAACGCAATATTGCAAGCAATATGTCCAATTTTAAAAAAATAACAAACATAATATTTCCTCAATAACTGCTTCCATATTTTACTTTAAACTTCTGGGAGAGATAGTGCTAAATGCACTCTCTAAGACGACATATACGCCATATTGCTCTATTTTTTTTTTCAAAAATTAAAAAAATAATTTTCTGACTTGCCGCTCACGTCGTTAATATTTACAATAGCGGAAATTTGTGCACATTATTGCTTTTATGCGTACATGCGCTTTAAATTATTTCGTAGAAAGTTTCTCGAAAACTCAACAGTTTTCTGATAAAATGAGCTCGAAATTTTACATTTTCAGAAACGCTCAAACGCTATTTTCTCAAAAATTGCTCCAAATTTATTCTTCAATTTTTTACAACGGGTAGTGATTATTGCACTGTTAAAAATGACAAAGTTAATTTGGTGTATTCTTTTGATAAATTACACAAATGTAATTGGCTTGAAAGATCTCTCACACCGTTCATATTCATATTTCCAGCAATTTGAAATCACTATTGCATTTGCGAGTGAATGTACCTCAAATGACTTTAAATGAATGCTCCCAATGGAGCATGACTTATTACTCTAGTTGGGCACCGTTCATTACGTATATAAGTATAACTCTATAGAGTGAATTGCTGCAGCTGGGATCATTGATATTTCACCAAGGTGAGTACAATATTCTTCACGTAAAAGCTTACCTTCGGAGATAGAAAAAAGAAATTTCTTACAAAAGTAAACACATTTGAAAGAAAAACAAAACAAGTTTCGCTGACGAGAGAGGTTATTTTAACAATTAAACTGCACCTGATAATGGAGTATTTATGAATCGCATAAAGAACAAAACATACTACACAGCATTATCAAGTGCCAGTGAAGCAAACATCGTGTTGAACAAGTTGATCAATTTCTGATAACTGAAAATTTCTATCCATAACGAAACTAAATATTTCATAAAATGTATAATTTTTACGAAATTCTGGGTTGATTACGAAGCGAATGTCACATTTCGCAGCCTTGTAATATGTGCTATGATTCCCTCACAATTTTTTCATATTACCGATATTATTTGCTGATTGGATTCCGGACAACTCACAACATACTTTTTTTCAATCAGGAAATTTAATGCTGCAATGAGAAAAGTGTGAGGCAAAAACAAAAGTGTGAAAACTGCACCGTAACTAATACAAGTGAAAGTCGTGATATAAAATCAAACAATTACGTGGACACCTATGGATCAAATTACCGTGATCCAATAATTTCAGACCAAGATAATTTCAGTTTGGATTCGCCCATTATAAAAATAGTAGATAGAAAAATGTGTATCAATAATGTGAAAACTCTCTAGGAATATGGGTGCGCTTAATACGAAATAATTGTTTACATTAAACTGCATAAAATTGAAAATACAATTTAAATTTGAAGGGGGGGGGGGCATGTCACCCTCCTCTGGTTGGGCCAGTAGTCTCCAGTCTGGCCTCTTCTAGCCCTCTTGCCGCCAGCCCTTCCCGCGTGACGCCCCGTCCTTCTTAAATCAAACGGAGGATTATGAAACGTCTCGGCGACGCTGGAGTTTCGCGTGGCGTGGGCATTGTGTTCAATACGGCGTATCATCTCATAATAGCTTTACGGCCGTGGGGCGGCCCCGCCCGACGGCTTGCGGAAGAGGGGAAGGAAGAAGTGACGGCGGGGCGGGAGGGGGAGGAATGTAGTAAAACCCGGTGCGGTAAAACTCCAGGCGCGCGTGCCCAGCGAGTGCCTCGCCGGGTGGGGAGACGAGGGGCAGGCGGGGCGGCAGCGCAGCGAGCGCCCTCCAGACGCCGCGGCGCGAAGCTCGGCCGACCGCGCGCGAAGTCGCCTCGAACCCCGACCTTGCCGCGCACTCTCCCGGCCACGCAGCGAACCAGCCACAGCCACTTGCTCTCGAATATCTCGGCAAATACCTTCTTCAATATTTTGACGTTTAAATTCAAAACTTCCACTTTTTTTTTTTCTTTTCCTTTTTCAGTTCAACACTCTTGATGGCAGGAAGCGCAGGTTGAAGGGTACTCAAATACGCAAACTGCTAACTGTGGCCCTTTGTTAACGTAGTGCTCCTTCATTCGCCACGGAAACCCACCGATCAGAGCCGCTCTCTGCAAAAATTCTCCTCAGACAGAAGTTCAATTGGACATAGCCACCTACCTGGTGTTCTGAGCCATCCCAACCGCTAATGCTTCAGGAAAAATAGGCTAGATTTCGTTTTAAAAAAATGTTAGTGGAACCTGCCAGCGAATGATTGGTTGACAATTTCAAGTTGATCGTTAGTTTCGTAAGTGAGGAGATTGTTTTAACTCAGAAAGTGGCAGTGTTCCTCCCCACTGGAGGGTGAGATCCCACACGGCGGCTTGCGGAGGATTTCCCCCTGAGACGTCTCCCCAGCCATGACAAGCTTTAAAGTAACAAAGTTCCACAAATGCAATTTGCAATACCTTCAAAACCGACTTACTGAATAGGTACGGCAAAATAGACAGCACTTAAGTGACGTATTTCTTTAAGAAGATATTGCCAAAAGAAAGAAATGCCCATTCTTGTAGAACACATTCTCACCACACAGAAAGTTTTGCAAGTTTTCTTCTATTTGCTTTAACACACTCCTGCATCAATCTGGAGAAATAGGTACTGTAAATAATCACGACTGTAGGCGGATGACTGAATAATGAGTTAAGGAAACTCTGAAATGAATGTACTGGAAACGAACGTCAGATGTAATCGTGACATTCCAAAGGATCGTAGAAGAAAAAATCCGCCTCCGTACGAACTCGAACCCTATGACTTCCAGTTTAGAGTTGTTGCAGACAGTGGGAATGCCGGCCCTGAATTCAGCTGAGCCTCGCATATCAAAAAAGTTACTTTTCTTTCCTGGTATATTTTTTCCTCATTTCCTTTTCAAAACGCCTGGCCGTCCGATTATTCGACAGACCATCTTTATATGAACATTTCTTCAAAATGACGCACTCATAAGAAAAATCTGAAAAGCTTTTCCGGATACGTATAGATATCAACTATGTCTTATAACATTTTCAGAATTTTCTCTCGGAATAATTGTATAAAAAAATTTAAAAAATCGTATTTTTCTGATATCTTACAAAATAATCAGGCTTCCATTCTAAAATTTTGGGAAAAAGACTTTCAAAATAACACTAAACGAGCCCTCTATTCAAAATTGAATGAAGCGTGGGGGGCATTTACCTCCCTTATCCTGCTGCAGCCTTTTGCATTACAATTTGTAAAATATTTATCGCAATATGCTATTTTTCTTCTTGGAAATGTTTTTAGATCTCTCTATACTTTTCAGTAAATTAAATAATTAATTTAATTTAGCCTTTAAAATAAACGTTGGAAAATATTTTCAACAATGGAATATAAAATACATTCTCCTATTGTAACTAAAGAACAGAATTCATACGTTCAAATAATTTCGTCAATAAATACCCCGTAATATTTTAGTCCACGGTTGATGCACATTAATATTGCTTCGACTGTTTTATTTTCACGTTCTTGTAAACAAATTACATTGATTCCAAAGGATCAGGCGGTGCGAGGAGGAGTCTCAACTGTCGACACTCGCTAGTATGGGGAGTATGGGGTCGAATTCAATTTGTCGTTTGGAGATGGATCCTCGGGGGGGGGGGCTCTCCAATCAGTAATTATTCGGAGTTTCTTTGATCAATATGAGGAGAATTCTCGAACAATATCATAAAAACAGGCCCCATACCGCGCGCGATCTTTCCTTTTTCATCTTTAATATTCTCTCACCCACCCTGGTTCCAAAAGTGTATAGAAATTTCAGAAGTTGATTGGTATCAGCTCTTTTGAATATTCAATAAACAACTAAACCTGTAAAATGGGATTTTAAATGGACCTTCTGAGCCTGAAAGTGACAATGCACCTCAAGAGAAATTCTGAAATATTGCAATACTTCAGTGAATTTCCGCGGGGCTTTTGTTGGAGCGTCTCGACAGAATCTCCGACAGCCTGAACAACAGAGTTGGTAGTATCGCATTCCTAGGCCATTAAACGGATTAGAAGACACACAATTAGCCTGACGGAATACGAAATTTGTGTATTTCTCGAGTTTCAAGTAACTAAGTTTTAACAGGATCGCCACAATCACCCAATATCGCTAATCTTGGTGGCAATAATACTAAAGGAACAGGGAGCTAGGAGACGCGTTGCCACTATATTGACACAATTTTTTTTAAAAAAACGTGGTAGTTCTGCCACCTTGGAAACAAGCGATCTTGAGAAACGCCCAAAATTTCGTCGTTTCTCTAACGAATATTTAGTCCTCTAATTCGGCGACTTGGCGAGGGAAGCGAAACGATCTTCTCTGTCGATCAGTCTTTGTGGCAGATTCTGTTGCGACGCGCGAAGCAATGCCCCGTCGACATTCACTAGACCGTCACACAGGCTCGCAGGGTCATCATGAATCAAATTAAGAAGTCGAAGATATAGAATAATAAATGGAGCAATTTTGACAAGCTAAGATGTTCGTCACGGTTTGTGCATTGGCTTTCAAATTCTCATTCGTAGCGCCCTGATTGGAATCCCAACTCAGGTCTTATTTCTTTCCATGAAAGTTTCGAGAGAATAGAGCACAATACACTGGATACAATAACAGAAGGCCACTTTCATTTCAACTTTCGAAGTAAAAGATAATTCAAGATATTTTTTCAAACCTCACGCGCTTCCTTTAGTTAGATATATTTCAAGTAATACTTGAAGTGTTAGTTGGATAGAAGTCACAATATTCTAATATTATGATCTAATATGGTAGCTTTGTTGTTCTGTTCAGCTCAATAATATGAATATTGCGTTAAACACAACACCACATTCATTAAATTTGGTCCCATTTCATGGGGATTTCGCCAGAGACTTCAGCCGAGGAAGGAGTGAACTTTCGGACTGCCCCCTGCGATTTCCGACGCCTTGGGTTGCTGTTTTGTTTGCATAAGCCTAAATTAACTTCTGTCAACACAGTGACATCCACGACAGCCCCAACACGGGCAGCCGACGCTTCCAGTTAATGAAGTCGGCGTCTAGGAGTGTAAGGTTGCCGAAGCCAATTTCGTGGGGACTATGGCCAACTGTTTGCGAAGAAGCATTGCGTTGCCTCTCAGGAGAGCTGACAGGCAAGGAACCCATGCAAAAGGGTCTGGCCTCTCATCTGTCACGGCAATCATTTCTTTGCATCCTAATATACGATAATTCAGAGGTTAATTTGCACAGAACAACTCGAAGAATAAAATTGCAGAAATGGTATTAAGAACGACAATAATTATAATAATTAGTATTTATAAATTAATTAAAATTATAAATTATAACTAATTATAATAATTATAATTTAATTGTGTTCCTAACAGTTTTGAGAGTTCGTGAAAGTTTAGCAAACAAGAAAAATCTACTCGCTTTATACAACTTTCTACTCACCTCAATTGTTCTACTGAACTTTGTGAAGGTATCAGGAGGAAAATAAAATTTCCATAGATTTTTGTGGATACTGCAGGGGTATGGAAGTATCATAATACACCACAAGTGGAAGTATGAAACAGTTGCATCAAGTGGCGGTTTGTAAGGAATTTTATTGATGGTGCCAGTTAATGACGCGACAACGATAAAAAACATCGATCAAAAACCATCGATGTTTTAAAGCTGATTAATTTCCAACTTCACATTCGTGGGCAACAAAATTTAATTTTAAGTGACCGTGATAATTACTTTATAATGAAGATTGAACTGAAAACTAACTAAAAATAATAAGATCAAATGAAAATACTCAGCCTGAAAGCCTGCGCGCCCACAGTAATTTGAAGAAACCAGAGCTTCCCGAGTTCGACGAAGAAGGGTACAGAATGAAGAGGGGAGGTCTTACGCCCACAACGTACGCCGCCTCTCCAGGTGCGAAGTACAAGAACGTGCCAGGGTAATCGGGTCATCCCGAGCGAGACATAGATGGTCTGCTCAACGATAGTGCATACAACGTTGGTTTCAGTGTATAAACTATTAGTGGCATCATCAGTTCTTACTTCTATTTTTACTCCTACAAATTTCGATAATGAGAATTTTTCGTTCAAAAACAAAATATAGAAAGCTTACTGTAAAAACATCGAGCACAAACATCGGCTTAAATATATCAGTGTTTAAACAATCGATGTCACATCCCTGGTGCCAGAAAACACAGAAGTGCCAATGATATTAATCGCATTCGTATGGTTATCACCCTAACTTTTTCAGTGTATGTTACAAATAAATATTAAGCTAATGACGTATAGTGAAAACAAATCCATTCTGCGATTATTAAAATACAACGAAATTAATTATACGAATTTCTGACACTATGTTGAAAGACATCTCCATCTAGCTTAATACGAACGATCCTAAAAATCCATTTCGTCGTTCTTTCGTGCTGGTAAATAGATCAATTTGGAATTGAAATTCTCGATCTTACGCGCGAACGATTTTTTGCAAGACAACATTCCTAAAGCATGTAATATTTCTTACTGCATAGAGTACTTGTCAAAGTTCTTTACATCAAATAGATTGGTGGCAGTGAGGTATCTTGTGAACTGAAACCTGGTTTTTATTTCGAGAGGATTGGATCACATACTCCCAGTACCTAATTGTGGAATCATTAGCTACCCCCGATCTTTTATCGGGGGCAATGTTTCATCACTTTCAAATAAATATCATTAATAACTGTGGCAATGTCATTCTTGATGTCTGTATTACGTCGTCAATGTTTTGAATGTCTTATTTGGCTTTAATGGGGTCAGTGATTTTGTATGGCAAATGACTAAAGTTTACTTCGATATTAGGCATATCTTATTGAAAAATGTTCGCCAGAAGATGAAATCCTTACCTTGCAGTCTCTAATTGCAGTGGGTCATTTTATACTGTCATTACTTTCAATGGCTTCTCTTACTGTTATGAAATCATCTGTTTTCGTACACGTATATAACCAAGCTCAAATTATACCTTAACCCTGTGAGTGATAAGTGGGGCAAGCTTTTTCCGTGATGTCTCGCAAAACTTTAGATCTTTGCGGTGAACTGCGGTGAAGAGCAAATTCCTAAGATATGGACAAAGGAGATGCATACATTGCAATTAATAGAGGCCGCTGTCGACATACGATTAAAGTGGGGCGCATAGCAATGGAAATAATTTTTGTTTGGATATTTGTCCTTTATTAAGTTTTCTACTCCCTGTAACCTTCCACTGATAACCTGAGATCCGTCGTAACTTTTGGAGATCAGTTTTTCTGGTACACCTCCGATTAAGGGATCAACTTCTCTTAAGATACAATCTACGATGGAATTAGCATTTTGACTTTGTGGATTCGGGGTCTTCCAATGCAAACGAGCAAGGGCAACGGCACTCCACCCCCTGGTGCCCCCAACCTTCGCGTGCAAAGTGGAGAGATTGGCGGCCGGGCTAGTTCGGGCGGCATGGGTGATGGCAATGATGACAGGCCCAGTTAACTGATTGATTTGTTGATTGATTATTTCGTGTTAGCGGGCGTGCCAACCGCTATGGTCACAAGTCCCGATATACACGCGATGCATCGCCCCAACCAGGACAAGTCCTAAGCTACCCACTGATCCCCGAGATGTGTGGTAGTGTATGGCATGTCAGTGTGTGTGTGTGTGTGTGTGTGTGTGTGTGTGTGTGTGTGTGCGCGCGCGCGCGCGCGCGCGCGTGTGTGGTTAAGGGCTGAGTATAGGCCAAGGAAGACGAAGGAAAGATCGCGCGTTCGATGGCCTGTTGGTAGGATTCTGCTCCAGCATTCGCCTGGGGTTGATCGGAGAAATCACCGCTAGAATTATCCTTCAGAGAGGGGCAGAACTCGACTTAGCTATGTGACTAGAGTCGAAACTCCTGCTACCGTCGAACCTGAGGGCCTCCCGGTCAGACTACAGTGACTACAGTGACTTCAGTTGATGCCCTGAGCTTTTGGCAGGCCCAAGGTGACGGGCAGCAGCTCGTCGGCGAGACGCGCCTAGAGGAGGACATTGTGGTGGTCCTGGAAGCCGACGACTGCTGGCGAGGACGTAGCTTACATACAGGGGGAAACTTTCTATGTTGCTCCGCTGCCAGCCCCAGGCTACCCTGAGGATGGACAGTCGGCATGGGAAGGACAATAACCTTTCGGCAATAATCTAAGCAAAGCTTCGAACGAATGGTTAGTCCTTTAATACAGTGACTTGGCGAGAAAAGCCACACAACCTTCGCTGTCAATATCTTTCAAGAAGATTCTGTTGAGACACTGCAACAAACCTCGCGGAAATTCACTGAACTGTCGAACAGGTTACGAGGGCCCGTTATAAATCTTGTTTTAAAGGTTTGGTACTTCATCAATTTTTATTTATTCATAAGACACTTTTTTAATTTCTTCCTGTTACATATCAGCTTTCGAAGTTTGGATACACATTTTGGAATCTGGATGAATGAGTGAAGTGGGAGTGGGTGAGTATCGATTCTGGATGCATCAGTAACTGAGGTAAGTATTCCCATAAAAACGTAGTGCATGGAACGTGAGATTCGGCGCCGTCCTATACTTCGGCTTATGGGATCTACATGCATCTCTCCTAGCGGGACGGGAACAATCTGCGATAAGCTCAAAGCTCCTGACTGCTCTGACAACGAGTGAAATATAGTGCAGGGAAGTGTGTGAGCATGCGTGTGTGGAGGGATGAGGGCAGGGATTAGGGCAGGGGAAGGGGAGGGGATAAGAATGAGGAACGGAAGATCTCGTGCGATCCATGAACGCTTATTGGCATTCTGGTTTGGCATTCGCCTGGTATTGTTCTGAACAGCCCTTCCCTAAAGGCCTCCTCCAGTTCAATTCGATCCAGCTGTTTGGACAGTGTCAATAATCCGTCGTGACTAGAAAGTATGAATTTTGAAATCACCTCTATTCAAACTCATTGTAGGACATGAAAGTGAAAAGAACAAAACAGTAATCAAGCGAGCGTCAATCGTATACTATGATTTACGAGCAGTATTTAATTTTGAATTGATTTGGACCTCTAAACCAATTCTTTAGTAAAAATACAATTGAAGGGTTCGGATATAAAACATGGTAACTCAAGTGGAAATGTTTATGAAATATAAGCAAGAGAATATTTTTGATGGAAGGTGTTTAAACGAGATACAAGAAGCTGAGAACAACTGGGAACAATATGCGCCATAATTTGGACTATTTGGGAATAACAGCTTATTGATAGCAAACGGATACGTACAAATATTTTAATATGACAAAAACCATAAATACGAGGCTTACCATCTTTCACTCCCAAGCCCTTCAATTCGAGGAAATGTATGATTTTTAAATCCATGAAATTTCAGCGTACATTCTAAAAGGCCAATTAAATTAATTCATTTATTTAAAAACTAAATCAGAATAAACATAACAATCGCTTTATGGGACAATAAAGTAGGTGCCCATTTTGACATACTAGCATTATAGAATAAACTTCGAAAATTTATAAAGAAACAAGTATCTTATTGCTATCATTATTCTATTGCAAGATTTGTAAAACATTTGTTATTTACATATATTTGTTCCATATGGTCACGATCATATTAACACTTGCAGTTCTCCGTTATAAAAAGAAGAGTACCTCCGCAAAACAACAGCTCACTGAAGTCCTAATTGTCTACCCAAAATCATCATACCAATTTTAATTACTAGTTTGAAAACTCATAGAGCTCAGTATTTCAAAATTAGTAAACATTATCTCGTCTACTAGCTAAAATCCCATTAACTTTTTTCACAATTAGATATGGCTCTTTTAAGCGTATGAAATTAGCTCAATAAAATATTCAATTTCTACACCTTTTCACCTACAATTTACATCAGATTATTTTCGGAATTATTTCTGACACAAACTCGACATGGTATTTTTTTTTTTTCGAGCAGCCATATCACATAGGAGAAGCGCATTACAAATACAATGTGTATTTGGTATATCTTTACCGTGCCGGCAGCTTTTACCTTTGCGAGACAAATAATTTACAAGAGCTGTTATAATAAAATATTACGTTCTTCATTGAAGCCACTAACAAAATTCAACCACCAACGCTCGTTAGCCAACATTCATTTACATGCAGGGTTAATTTCTCTTCATTAAAAGAGTGCATAAAATTGGAACATTATATATTGGCGTGTCAGGCAAAATTGAAACCGTACTCGCATATTCCTCGTGCATGATATAAATATTCTGACATATCTCCAAATATTAATTTTACAACACATTGGAACTTTTTGAACTCTTTACCTTATTTTATGGTTATCGAAGTAAAGTTTATTTATTTTTAATATAATATGGTCCTGATTACAGGTAATCAGTTTAAAAACACAGAGGTAAAATTTTCCAATTATGTTTAAATATTATCTTCACATTTTATTTTGTATACATCGTTCCGAGATCTTCACTCTATTCTTTTGTACTTCATGTTTTACTACAGACACGGTATTTAGTTTTGAATAACTTAACATCGACATTACATTGTCATTTTACCACTTTTTGGTCGATCGGGCCTGTTATGCAAGACAACGAATTCTTATGTCTAGAAGTTATACTAACCAACATTTAGCAAGCAATGGAAAAAATGTTACCATTAACCCAGAAGTACTTAAAAAAACATGAAGCAAGAAAATTCCATAATTTAGAACATTTGTTCAATATAAATGGTAACGAAGTAATATAATTGTTAAAATAAATATTACTTTCATTTTTGATAGTCCGTATAGCGTGCAATAGTAAAGAAAGTTATGCGTAGAAAAAAAAACTTCTCAATATTGTACCATTTTTAAGCTAGTGCTAAATCTATAAAATGTTCAATTTTGTACTACGTAATAAAATAATTTGCAAAAAGTATTTTTTTCATTGCAAAATAAATGCATGTTAGCGCTATTATCATAACTAATATGTTCTGGCTTCACGTTTCCCGCAATTGGCTCAAAGCCAATTTTTAAAAATTTATAGAATTATTTTTTTATTGAATGATTATTTTATTTCTTGGCACGTGAACTGCTGTGGTCATTAGTCCAGTAAGAGTAATACATGTCAAATTCGGATCTTTGCCACTGAGCACTATGACTAAAGATCGCGCTCGGTTTGATGAACTGAATAGAGATTCTGAGCGCGGCTACAGCAAAGACTATTAGTCCCGTAAGTGAAATGCATGTTTTTATCGCAGGAGGTGGCGATCTTCCTCCGCTGGATGGCGAGATGCGGTGTTACTTATTCGTTGGCTTGCATGTTTCTCCCCACCCAGTATCACCTACCACTGCAGCCAGGAGAAGGTCTAAGCTCAGGCTTTGATTTAGATTATTTAGTCAAAAAAACTGTATGTGACGTATGGGGGAGAAGATTATCTGTGCACCTTTTCTCGAGTTCCACAATCCCTTCCCGTCATTTTCACTATAAATAGTTGAAAGAGAAATAAAAGTTTAAAATAAATAAATTTTAAAAAATCGCGAGATTAGCAATATTTGAAAAAATAGACATTTTCGTTTCCAAATTATAGAATTATAGAGTTGCATCAGTAAACGAATTGCCAGTATATTTTTCTACATTGCTAACAAAATAGTAACTCGCCCTTACCTCTACTCCTACCATTACAAGCAAAAGGAGCGTTCAACAAAACGTTCAGAACGACTTCCGTTCAAAGATCCTGTAGTGGCAGCACCTGTTCTGAGACATCTCAGTAATATGTAATTATTAAGTGGCGTATTGTAATGAAATGTTATTTTTCTACTTTTCATTTTTGTTATTCAAGGTCGCATTAACATCTAGATTATTAGCGACCACTATTGCATTTACCGTTATGGTAATTGTGAAGATGACATAAGAAGGTGAAAGGACGAACACAAATATAACCATGCCCGCGGCGGGACTCGAACCCGCGATCCTTCGGGCCGAAATCGTTACGACACTACAGCCTTAATGATCTCGTCCATCCTGACCGGCACTTTTCACTTCATCTCAATGCCTTATCGTATAGACGTTAATTTTATGCAATGACAAATGGATATGATCTATTTTTATGCGACACACGTTTCGCATTTTTCATCGATTTCGACTAGTAACTCATTTTTTTACCTTTTACGTCATTTTAAAAGCATTTTTCGCTGATTCGTTCGATTTTAAAATCACTTTAATAGACTTCGTTCAAATTATATTTACGTACGAGATGCAACAAATATTCTTCACAGAATTCCTGAGCAACCTACTCGATTTCTTCACTCGAATTTGTAATGTCAGCCTATCAACGCCTTTGTCGGTTCGGCCGATTTCGTGATAAAGACAAATATTTCCTCGTAATAAACTGTCCAAATCAAAAGTGTGCAAGAGTTCACTTGAAGCAAACAAAGAAACCTCTAGAACATTAGTAACACCCAACAGCTTGATTCCTGTATCTGAACTGACTGATGAACTTTTTACGTCATTTTTCTTTCGTTTTAGAGTATTTTAAAAACAGTTTAAGAGCATTATATTGATTTTTTCCCATGTTTTAGATCATGAAAATCTTCCCCCAGTAATTATTATATACGGGCAAAAATATTCGTGTATGTGACAAAAAGAACACATTTTATACTGAAATGAATCTGAAAACAGGTTACATGCATAATGTGCATTAACAAAACTAAATTCTTTGAAGAATGATTTGGGAAACATAATTCAAATATTAAATTCATGTCTTTCAATAATCAATATAATTCTTCACGACCTCACAAGTGATGACGTGTGAATCATGTTTTATTCGTTTACACGACGTGTTACCTTTTAGTTTGACCACCTACTGGTTTCTACAACAGTCAGTGGCGTAGATTTGAGGGAGGTTAATCCTCCGAAATTTTCGAATCAAATAGTTTTTTGGTGTAAAAAGCCATTATATTTAACAAACTTGTAGTTGAAAAAAAATATTTTTTGGAATTTCATATTAAATTTATTGTTAATAATATAATTTTATTATACAAAATTTCAAGTGCATTTTTGTCAGTATGCATATAACTTACGAGCGGGATCCAGGTTGGGGGTGAAAGGCTATATTTAATATAGCATGGGAAATGTGAAGAGACAGCTTTTCGACTATATTTTCATGCCTAGATAGGGTTGCCACCTCTCCGGTTTTAGAGCGGAGACTCCGGTTTTTGAGCTTCATCTCCGGTCTCCGGTTTTTGAAAAATTATCTCCGTTTTTTTTTTTAATTTCAATACATTTTCAAATTTTTTACAAAATAAATTGATTTTTCAACTTAAAATGTAAAGCTTTTTCTATTTCATCAGAAATCTGTCCTTTCCTTCTTCATTAGAAAGATAAAGAGCAGAAAATGAAAATTGGTCTTGCGATTCTCGTATTATCGCCATCCGCTGTCTCTTTCTTTCTACGCCTATCAGACAGGGACAGCATCTAGCGATTAGGCGAGAATCGCATCGCGCAACAGTTTCAAGAATAATCCCCCGGGAATGCTATTCGATATCTTCATTTTGAACAAGATCGAATTTTCGTTCGTTTTTTCTTAGAAAATTATTTCTTGGAAACATTAAGATAAAGGTACATTTGTGATTCGTGGGAACTGCACGTTATGTATTACTTGTGCGAAAACTAAGAAAACGGTTTTGAATGATTGAAAACAGATATGATGAAACAGATGAAACCAAAGATATGTAAATATATTTTAAAGAAATAAATAAACGTCTGCGTCAATTTCTTTTTAGATTTCAGTAATTACCCCCCCCCCCCGGTCGCAGCGGTCTCCGGTTTTCTGGAATTGGCAAGGTGGCAACCCTATGCCTAGGCATAGGGTTTACCAATTTTAACTGAAAAACTTAAATTGTACTTTTAAGCTGTAAGTTTTGTTTAAATTTCGTGAATTTATTTTCGTTTATTCTAGCTTTTATCTATCAATTTTTAAGTGTGTTTGCCTTTGTAGTTTGATTGTGCTTGATAAATTTATGATATAATAACCATCGTAATCAACATAATTCTGACAAATTTTCCCGATTCTCATTCTAAAACCCTAAAACCATCGTATTTACTGATTGAGCAGTCTGTTGCGAAAATAACGAATTGTACCGAATCGATATAATAGAGAACAAAATACATTCGTGTGCTCACTGGGCGTACCTTCAAATGTTTTATCACAACACATTTTTATAATTTTTAGTGCAGATGTACCAGTTGGCGATGTATCTGCTCGAAACAGCATTCCAGTCACATTCTTTCATAAAGTTCATACACACGACCCATATTCGTGATTCTCACATTTCGCGTTTCCTTTATTTTTCCTCCGATTCAACACAACCATATTTACTCTTAACTCTTTAGACACTCTTGAAGTCGCCGCCAGGAACTGGATACGGGTAGGAATGGGCCTGTTCCGTGCTTCCCTCCCTCGAGATCACGCTCTCAAGCTGCCTCTGACCCCCCCCCCCCCCCCGCCTCCTTCCCAGAAATCGCCCCTTCCGCTAGCCGCCTTTTCACTGCTCGTAAACCGGGATAAAGCCGAGGTACTTATCGCCCGCGACGAACAAAGGCCAGGAACGGGTGGGGTACAGTCGTTAAGATTAAGAGTTTCGCTTATAGCAATAAAACCATTGTGACCGTCGTGTTTCTGCCCTAAAAGTGCCACTCCCACGTGCAGGAGGGAGTGGGAGAGCGCGTGTGGGGGCGAAGGACTGCACGGCTCCCAACGACTTCTGGAGAGGGAGGGCCACTGGGCAGGCGCGAAAACGGAAGGCAACGCGCTGCCGCCTCGCGAAAAGAGTCGGTCTCGGCATGGAAAGAAAGACGATGCTACATCGGGCGTCTGCCTCGTTGACGTGGGGCTTCGAGTTACGCCCAAGTACACGGGCCGGCTGCTGCAGCTTAGCGACAACACCGTTGCCTCTCCAGCGTCGATGACTGGACAATCCTAAGGTTCAAATACCCAGGTGTTCGACCCAGGCTACATGTCTGAGTCCAATTCAATGATCGTCTGGAGAAGAATTCTCGTAGCCGGGTGCTCTAATCGGTAGTCTCCTGTGTTTCTCCGATTAGTATAGAGGAGTTACTTTACGAAGGGACCACTTTGACAGGTCGAGAAACAAATGAACGTCTTGCAGGGCGTTTGCATTGCACGAGATAGTGATGAAGCCATTTAGATATGAGCTAAGTGTAAACGAATGCGTTGACAAAATGATTGCATGGACCTAACTTGCAGTTATATTGCCAGCAATGGCCAAGCAATAGCTGTCAAAGCGGTCCCTTCTTATATCTCTTGATCTATATGAGCGCTCCCTTCTTAATGTCTCTACAAGAGGTGAATGCTGGGACAATATCCTAACAAACGTCCACAGACCACACACGATCTCATCTTCCTCATCCTCGACATCTTTCCTTACACACATACAAACACACATGCACGATCGGGAGTCGAGTTGGGAGCTAACTTATTCCAGCAGGGCGATGACCCGGTAGAGACGCTTCATTGAGGAAAAAAACCTGCGAGCCGACATGTAGCTCCGCGCAGAATCTCACGTTCAAGCATGGAAGACCATCACCTCCCGGGATATTACTTGCATTTAACTTATGGAACTAATTGTCATAGCCATTGATGCTCCCGGAAACACTAAATAATCAATCATTCGAACTTCCGAAATGTTGAAAGTTGCTAAAATCCTATTTTCTGAACGGTTTCTATAAGTGAACTCTTTATAGAAATATGTTGCTAGAAATATGTTGCTAGAAATATGTTGCTAGAAATATGTTGCTAGAAATATGTTGCTAGAAATGGTAGTTTAGGGGCTTCGAAAGATTTCTACTTATTCAGATTCTATTGAGAGCCATACGAACGAGCGATCAGTGGCCTAACTACCGCTGGCCTGGACGGTGCAATTACCTGGGGCTCCCGAACCCAAGGGAACACCAAAAGAATATGTCTGTTCAGTACTCTTACTGTAAAGATTCCTATGACGGTCTTGACTGCAGAGCGATGGTTTTCAAAATCGAAAATTATGAAAAATAATCTGGGAAATTCGATAGGACAGATAGGAGAGACTGGCTACCTTAGCACATTGTCTATAGACAGTCCAGTAAAAAAATCGTTAAAAGCGAACCTGGGATTATAGATAAGTTTGTCAAAGCGAAATCCCGCAAGGCTCAATTCTGAATTTTGTGATTATGATAAAACAATTTTATTTCAAATAATTTTCAACACTTCCTTTTGGGGCAACATTTTTCGATGAGGGAGGGGGTCTCCCGATAATTTTTTGAACTGGGGCCCGGGAAGGGCTAATTACGCCACTGCGAGCGATCTTGTGCAATGCAGAGCGCCAAGAGCCACGCGACTGACGCACAGCAACCGAAGGTTTTTTTTCGATTTCCTCTCCAGAGTGCCATTGTGAAGCCAGGTATTTCTTTTTATAAATTGGATACAATGCGCTACCGCCTTACTGCTTAAGCAACTAGATTTATTTTCTCAATAACTAACTACAACTAACTTTATTTTGAATTAAGTTAATTGTACTTCTAACAAGCAAGCACTTTGACTTACCCAACTTGAATTTTTTCTCTTATTAATAAGTAGGGGCGGATTTTAATAAAATGTTTTTTTCTTTTCAGTTCATAACAATGCCTTTTAGTTTGAACATTAATTTTATGGTATGACAAAAGCAAATGACCTATTTTTATAAGACATTTTTCGGCCTTTTTAGTCGATTTTTACTAATAAGTAATTTTTTTATATTTTCCGTTATTTTTAGAGTATTTTTGGCAGATATCATCGATTTTAATATTTTAATGGAACGTGCTAGAAATAATTATTTACGAGGTGCAACAAATGCGTTCCACAGACTTCCACAGTAGCCTATGCAATTTCTTCGCTCAGAAATTGCACGTCAACAGTTTCAAGTAATGTAATGTTATAAGGATTTTTGTTACAACTATCAGCGCCACTACCAGTTCAGCCGATTTAGGGATAACTAAAGTCAGAGATTTCCTGGTAAAGAGCAGAACAAACTAAACAAAGTTTGCGTGCTGAGTTCACTTGAACGAAAGGAAGAAGCCTCTATTACATCAGTAACATATTCAACAGCCTGACTTGTCCATCTGAACTGGTTTGTGTGTGTGTGTGTGTGTGTGTGTTTGCTTTTAGGGCTCTTTCCAAACATTTAAAAAGTATTTTACTGGTCATTACGCGGCATTTAGGTCATCAAAATCCGCCTTCTCGTTGGTCTGATCTGACCCTTTGCCTCGAGAGAAGCGCACGCTTGGGGCCGCCACCTACGGATTGCCCCCACGAAACGGCCGATGGTGATCCTATGAATTATTATAATATATTTATTCAATAACTATTAATATATTTATTCACAAATGGCGATTTAATTGTCAACATCACTGAAGTATGTTACTGTGTACGTTTACGATAACTCACAATCAGCTGGTAAAATCTCATAAAGATCCGTGTGTCCAACATCGTGAGAGCTCTATGTTGGTGCTTCTGCTTAAAGAGAGGAAGTACAAACGTTTGGACATTGTAAATCAATGAAATCGCCGAGAAACTGCTATAGGACGAAGCGTTTCTCTGAACGACCTAAGCAGCATTTGTGCACCTATTCGGCACAGAACGGTGGCGCGATTTTTACACCTGAAATGACTTGCCGTTTATTTGTAACTACCTACCAAAGAATTTTTATTAGTGACATAAGTATCTCATATAGCATATGTTCATAGTTTAATTTACTTCATTCCATATTAATTTTCAATTATTACTGTGACCTATATTCACTTTGTAAGGATATTTTTAGTATACTGAACATTAAATGTTCTCTCCAGACACAAAATGATATTTATTTCTGAAGTAAAATGAAACGTATCGATTACAAACAAATTTTGTTTATCAAACATAAGTTTCATTTCATTTTAAAAAGAAATATAATTTTCTGTCTGGAGAGATTTTTTACATATTCTATTAAAGTCCAGAACGTTTCAAGGCGAAAATCGTAAGCTTAAAAACGCTCAGAGGGCTTCCAAAAAAATGAAAATGGGAAAGAATGAGTGTTCTGAGTAAAATCAGAAGAAAATGTCAAGTATCTTATAATTTAGATCCGGAACAAAATAAGTTTCGATGACTTCTTACTAAAATAATACTTTCTTCCAGTTTACTGGCTTCACGAGAGGATCCATCACAAGACAGCGAGCTCTAAAAACTGAGTATTTTTCGTTTTGTAACAATTTGCTGGCGTGGTACACTTTTTCCACATTTTATTCGCCTCGGAACATTGTTAGACAGAATATAGTAGGTGTAAAGAGACCAAATATAACTTGACGATGACGTTTATATCATATATCAAAGAATCAGATATCGAGTGGCACAATGTTTTAAGGTTTCCTAATATTACCAAATTTGGATGATCGATTCAACCGCCGTGAATAATCCTTCGTCTTCTCATACCATTGCCTAACAGCTGAGTGAGAAAGATCTACATACAATACAAAATTGAAATACCAACAAAATGTTAATTCGGCTGAAATGCAGTTTGTGATACTATTCGCACTCAACTTAGAACTACGTAGCAAAACGTCACATTCTTCTGGAAAGTGTGGTGGTCAAGCACACTTTCGCCGCGCCGCGAGCGATTCATTCTCGAAATAGCGCGCGTGAACGAATCTTATCACAAACTGCATTTCTATCGTTAATTCAACTAACAAAAAAAATCTGTTCTTCTTTTATAATGTGTATTTTTTATTACGAAGTATGCGTTTTTTATACTCCGTCTAATTTCGGATAATTACGATTATTACCATTATCATTATGGACTGTCTCTCTAGGTTAAATGGTAGAGTAACTGAGCGTATTCCATGAGACAGGTTTTATTCCCTGTAGACTCGGTTTAATCTTATTAGAACAGCTGAAACATCATTTACAACATATTCTTACACTTAATAACTATTGGGTCACGAGTTGTAGACATTTACTAATTGAGAAATCATAAATTCTAGTAATTGTAAAGCAAACATCGATGACAAGATGGTGAAAATAAATTCTTGGCTATCCGGCAGACGCCGCGTCGTTGGCTCTCGGAGCAGTGAGGAAGTTTACGACACGTCGGGCTTCTCAGCCAACAACGCGGCGAATCGACGGCATCTCGGCCAACAACGCGGCGTCTCTCGGATAGCCAAGAATTTATGGATTCGAGCCACGGAAGCTTACGTGTGCAAGATAGTGAAAACACTTGTACAGATATAATTAAGTTTGGGAATATGAAGTAAATACATATTTCCCCCTTAATCTTGAAAGAAATGAACATAGCAATTTCCAAATTCCGAACTTTTACCTCGCAGGCTATTACTGTAGAGAAAAGGAATCGCATAAAGGTCCTGCATATGCAGGTTCTTGGATGTACGTTAGAAATAATATAAATTCTCTCTCCTAGACGGAATAAAATGTATATTCCGTTGAGAAAGTTTTGAAATATATGTATCCTTAAACACGGGAATATTTCCAGATATTGTGGCGTCATTCGGGTGTGATCAAAACACAGACGAGAATGGTTTGTAAAATCAGTACATTTATTCACAATCTAGACCGTAGTCGCAATTAAAGAATTACACTGCTTATAATTAACTCAATAAATAGAACCCACTGCAAGGAGAGAGAATTTACGGAACTACTACCCTACTCCAATATACGATCAATGTTTCCTGTGCGAAGCACCACTCTACCTCGAGACCATCTACATGTCTCGCTAGCCACGACAACATTGCTGGCCCCTTGCCCTCGTGAACCTACTCGCAAAAACTCACGCACCACCTGACGCAGACGCTGCTGGGAAACAAGAAGATCGGGGCATTGTTCTCGTGGCCTTATATAGGCCTTTCGGCGCTACCTGCCGTCCCTATTGCCTCCATCCTACCGTCGATTTACCACGCCACGTCCACCGAAAATCCCATTGCATCACCACTCCCCCCTTTGTTAAACATCCGGCGATGCCCGCCATCTGCTACGTGCTTTAGCGCGTAGTGTTGCGCGACATGACGCTACAATATTTTTAAAACAGCCAAGATTAAACCGCTTTTCAAAAAAGGCAACAAAAAGGAAATTCAAAATTTTCGGCGAATTTCTCATTTATCGTTTTTGTTTTTGTTTTTTGTTGTTTTTTCTTTTGAAAAATATTAGAGAGCCTTTCTTTAGGTACGAATGGAATCCTTTCTTCGTAAATACGACGCGTTTTCAAATTGCCAACATGGATATCGAAAATCAAAATCTATGGAAACAGCCATATTTTCTTTTCTTTTCTTAAAGATGTCGCCCCATCCATGGATCAAAAAGAAGCACCTACTGAAATACTTTTAGTTATTTCGAAACCTTTTGACGTCATTGATCATAACATTTTACTTTCAAATTATCTTCGGATGGAATTCGTTGAATTGTTCTAGATTGGTCGTGTTCGTACCTTAAACAACGAGTAGAAATACCTTACTGGGATTATGGATCATTAAGTACACACCTTTCCGATTCGTTGACAATTGCATGAGGAGTCCCGCTGCGATCGATTTTAGGTCATATTCTCTTCCTACTATACGTAAACGAAATGCCCTCGACGATGAGACACGGATGAACAGTTCTCTTCGCCGATGATACGAATATTCTTTGCAGTAAAGAAACCTAAAATAGTACGATTCAGATGTTTCAAATTCTTTTCGTAATACATTAATAGTAAATAAAAAGAAAAGGTTTCAATGCAGCTTTCCATTTCAAATAAACAGCTCTGTACTCCATTGAAAATGAACGGTGTGCCATTGACTGCCGGTAAGGTAACAAATGTTTAGGTCTTTCAACTCAGTCAAACCTTAACCGGAACGTACATTTAAATGAACTGAACACTAAATTAAGTTCTACATGCACCGCTTTCAGAAATCTTTCAAATTCAGTCAGCCTCCACACTGCTTGTTTTGTATATTTCGCGAATGTTCATTCCCGCCTGAGAATTGCCTGAGGCATAGTATTCTAGGGAAATACACCTTACAGTCCCAGTCTTTTAGATTACAAAAAATAATTGTACGAATAATAAGCAAATCTTACCCAAGTGATTCTTGTAACCCTCTCTTTATTAATCTAGGTATCTTACAATTACCTTGTCTCTTGATATATGAAGCAGTGGTTTTTCGCAAAAATGACTTACTTAAGGGCAGGAATATATTTTCAGCAAACGCTGATATCCAGAACTACAACACTCGAAATCATAATCATCAGGTGACAGTATCAACAGCTCACTACAAAATATTTTCACACATGTACATTATTTTACACACCTTGCCAGATGGCATTAAACTATTAAGTTCGATACAAAAGTAAAATCTTTTCTGCTGCACAACTGTTTCTATACAAGTAGATACTACATCGAGCCTCCAAAACGAAAGTAATATTAATTTTAACAAAGACATTTAGTGTATTATTTACCATTTGGATTGTATAATTGTAAAGAACCTGTAACAAGTATTATACTTTAGCTTCTGGGTCAATAACCCCCGTCTCAATCAGGTTTTTGTCCAGGTTTCCCTGATTCTTGAGGAAATGCTGAGATGGCCCCTTGTTTCGTTTCTGGACATAAATGTAACTTCAAATTAACTTCTCCCCATAGCACGTCACACAGCTTTTAACTGTTTTTGACGTAACTAAATAAATAAATAAATAAATAAATAAATAAAGCGTTGAAAGTTTTTAGTGGAAATTCAAGTAGCACCTCAATTTTTATATATCAAATTCCATTTCATCTAAAAACAAATATTGTGATTGAGTTGTATAAATATACAAATATTCGTCGAAACAAATATTACTACATATTTATTTATACATAAAAATAGAGAAATATGTTGAGTATTTTCAAATTTAATGCTTTGGAGTTTGGGGATATATGGTGAATAACGTACCAGTTACGGATGCAGTGGTTGGTGGCACATGACCTGTAACTGTGGACTACTCCAATTGAATGGAAGGAGTCTGGTTCACACTTGTCAAAATATCTTAGGGCTTTTTTTAGCACTACACGTCGATTCAGCCGAGGGATAACATACATTAATAACGTGAGTAGCCCCCAAACTTCCTCCGATAACACATACGCAATGTGCAGAGTAGTAAAGAGGATGACGTCACATTTTACTTGAGACCTCTCGATCTTGGTTACTGCTTTTCATGTGGGTAATAAAATAAATAAATATCTTCCTCGTTGCAACTCATTTTAATTTTTTAGAACATAAAAAATTAATATTTTTCGTTTTTAAGGAGAAACATCCGAGCCCTAGATACACTGTGTGATCAAAAGTATCCGGACAAAGTATCCAAAATGATGTTGTAGTGTTGTCGTGTTTTTCATGGAGGTGGCTTGCACCCCTTGTTTTTTGTGGCATTACAGGGCACAGGCCTACGTTGATGTTAAAACACGTTCTCGCTTCCCACTGTAGATAAGCAATTCGGGGAGGGAGACTGAATCTTTCAACACGATCGAGCACCTGTTCATACTGCACTGCCAGTGGCGGAGTGGTTGCACGACTGTAACATTCCTGTAATGGACTAGCCTGCTCAGAGTCCTGACTTGAATCCTATTGAACACCTTTGGGATGGTTTGGAACTCCAAATTTGTGCCAGATGTCACCGACCCACATCAATACCTCTTCTCAGTACAGCACTCCGTGACGAATGGGCCGACTTTCCCCAAGAAATATTCCAGCTCCTAATTGAAAGTATGGCTGCGAGAGTGGAAGCTGTCATCAAGGCTGGGCCAACACAATACTGAATTTCAGCATTACCGAAGGAGGGCGCCACGAACTGGTAGATGATTTACAGTCACGTGTCCGGATACTTTTGATCTCATAGTGTATTATAATTACTATTACAATTATTGCACAGAGCAACAACAGGAATCGTTCCTCGTCAATGAACATAAACACCCACTAGCGCATCTTTACAAATGATGGCGTCACTTTAAAAACAAAAACAGCAAATCAAAGAGTTCGCCCCAGCAACTATTACATTCGACACAACTACAGCAAAAACTAAAAAACTCACGAAGTGTTACAATAATTACTGCGGAAATCGCAACAAAAATTGAGCGATATTCCTCTAATCAGACCGATCTCCAAACTTCGTAACCCAACAATAAGATGAAGGTAATGTACATCATTTTTCAACTTCAGATAAATCGTAAATCCACTTGGAGATTCACCTCCAAATGCGAATCGAAGGTTCCCACCGACCGAAACATCCGCAGCGGGTGCGGCAACGAAATTTCCGCGCAAGACGTGGCGACGAAATTCGCGGGTCCATTCACTCCGCTGCGTCAGTTGAGAATCGGTGGAATGCGGCGTTTCAGAACTGTTTTCCTCATCCGATAGAGCAGCTCTCCCTTCTTCACGAGATAAAAATGCCACGTTACTCGCAGTACGTTTTCTGAGCACATGCGGTACTGTGCCTTTTCCTTCTTTATCTACGATTTTCCTCTAAGACTTAATCTCTTTAGAAAACGAAGAAAATGGGTCTATGATATTATCCTAAAAAGGAAAAAGTACGAAGAATGTCATACCTTGATGCAATAATTTGGAAAGGACGAGAAACGCTTTTATTTAGTTGCTATAGAATGACTAGTGACTGTTTTGATGAAATGTTGAATCTGATAGTAGAGGACACAAGAAAATATGTCACTTAATCATGAAGCTATGCTCACTTGAAGAACGACAGTCTAAGTTTAATGTTATTTACATTAAATTTAAAACTAATTTATTTACTCAACACAAATAGAAGTAATTTTGTTTGTATAGTCGTGTTAGATTCACTTGCGAACTGAAAATATTCGACATCTGACGAGTCTTTGCCATGGTTCCCATTGCGAAACTCGTGCGGCAGCGGAAAAAACGGGTCCGATGCCGAAACAAAATTTACCTAGAATATACGCTACCGTTTCGCTTGACTACGAACGTGCCCATAAGCCACCACTTGACGCGAAACATCATCTGCGGACATATCTTGTAGGCTGTGGATGTTTCGCGGATATTTCGCTGTGGATATATACCGGTCTGGGGAGCCTTAAACGTGCGTTAAACTCTCCATCTACCTATGTCATCCACTGATCTCCCACTCCAAGGCAATTTCGGAATCCTTGCCAACATAGACAATAATGATTTACCAACAGCTCAACAATCCGCATCAATCCCTCCAATATTCCGACACCAATAGATGAACCCTCAAACCTTCTTAGAGCAAATTAAACTAATCCTTAAATCCAGTTTCACCTCTGAACCTCGACCTCAATCCAAAAGATTCACACCAGTACCAGCAACTACTTCCGTGTACTGACTTCTCACCTCGGAAGCCATTTCTTAAAATATCACTCGTACACCTTGCCTAGCAACAAACCGTTAAAATGTTATTCCCATTTATAAAAAATAGCATATCGCACATTCGAGTAACCTGTGAAGCAAGTCAATATAATATATACTAGATCCAGATCTCCAACCTTCCTGGAACCAGCATTTCTGGAAGATCGATAATGACCCATGAAAAACTCTGCCGCTGCATCGTCATGAAAAACAAATGAAAATGAAATGAAAATCCATGAAAAACAAATAGACGACCAGGCCCTGAACAATGGCAAAACTGTCAACTATTTGATGTCGAATGGGTCGAATCTTTTCTCGGCTTAAACTTTGTAAACAGTTCATTCACTCAAGAATTTTTTAAATGCAAACAAATCATAATAATTTTTATTACACAATTATTAAGGGTTTTAACTTCATTATCCAAACAAATGCTTGTTTTGTTAAACAGAAATGAGTTAAAAAGTTTCACTCAGATTCAGACCTGTGTGTGTGGGCTCTCTCGCCGCTTGCCAGTAAAATACTCCGCCGCTTGAGCCTGACGCAATGCATATTCCCCGTGGCATCCACAGCCTCCGGCGATGACGCCGTCGGGGCTAATTACGAGATACGGGAGAGGAAACGCTCGTGCGACTATAGATGTACCGCGGACGAGTAATTTGACCGCCGATAAAGCAGTCAGCACCGGATCGGCCAGTAGATTTCTGCGTCGGCTTGGCGCACGCCCTACGGATGAAGTATTGCATAAGTGGCTCAATTCACGGTTTACAGTTACTGTTTTCAGAACTCACCAGTCGTTTCTTTCTCTAAACACCTGGTATTTCCGAACATTCTTATAAACAATTTACGATATGGAGAAGGACCATTTCCAGCTACGAATCGGCGCGGGAGATCAGTGGGACTTCAGCAAAGCGTAGCAGGGGTGGAGGGAGGGGCCAGGTGGAGTGCTGAGATGCTCGTTCATTAAAAATCAATGCAATTAATTAAATTAATTAAATATTAAATTAATAAGCAAAATTCAAAGATAAAAATTAAAGAAAAATTTGAACATTTTTTAGAAAAAAGGGTATTATAATAGTCAAGCAAAAACGCGAAAACTACTGTTTTTTTTTTCTTCAAAAAATTAAACCTGTTGACCCAAGTTGACAAATCGTCTGTCTGTCCGGCCGTCTATGGTCATGATGGAGCCTAAACAGTTCAGACCATTTTCTCAAAAACTCATATATCGATCACTTTAACTGAACGTGAGGCCCTGTGACATTGAAACGAAATTTGAATTGTGGGGAGTACTTTAGTACATGAGATTTCAACATTTTCTTAAAAAATGTCCCCACATTTGTGGATTATAGTTTAATTTATATATTGTAGAATTATTGTAGGTTAACAATGTCCTCGGATAGTATAAAGGACACTTAAGAGACCAATGGAGGTATCATTTTCGTTGAAATTCTGGTTTTTGAAAATTGCAAAAGTTCAAAATTGTTTTCGGCATCTTCCTACAATTGCAATATTGATGTTATCAGTTTTCTCTGAGTGAATTCTATTCTTTAAAGACAGATTCTGAAATAAAATCCTGTACAATTTTTCGAAAATATGAGTAGTTTTCTCGTAATTTTGCTAAACATGCAATTTTTTTTCAAAAACTGCTCCACATTTTTAAAAAAAGTGCCATTGTATGTATCAAGGGACGTAAAATTTGTAGTTCTAGTCTCATATCCAGCGAACACTATTATCGAAAACTGCGAAAGTATACCTTTCAAAACTACGAGTTGTAGAGTTATTTGCCTTAAACAAAATCTGTGCCTAAAACAGCTCTTTGAAAAAGGTCATGTACAATGCGTAGAAAAAACTATTCGTTTTTGCTTATAAAAAACTTGATTTAAAAAAATTCTGAAAAATCTTTTCACTTTTTTGTAAAATTCTTTCCAAAGAAGATATTAGAGACGCTTGAACAAATGGGAAATGTCTTGTTTTCGTTGCAGTCTGAGTATTCTAAAATTGCAAATTTAGAAATAACGCGAGAAAGTATGGCCACAAGTTTGAAGCGTAGACTACATTAAGAAAAATATCTATCTTCAATATTGTAGTTGTAGCAAGATATCGAAATAGTATTCAACTATTGCAATTTTCGAAAAATCAGATAGTCCAATGATAATGCGACCTGTGCCATTTATTTAAGTTCTTTCTCTACCTGTTAAAGCTTTAAGTAGAGTCCTCTCAAGAATTAAATATTCGCTTTAAATTCGCAAGTCCACGAGTTCCTACAGGTCGATGGGAAAATATCATTTTTCGAATAAATCTGAAAGATTTAGGGCAGACGGACACAACGCGACTCTATCTGTTCGAGCATGATTTTTCAGAAATGTTGCGAACCATTTTCATTTCCTAAAGGTGAATATTCTGAATTCAGTGTCATGTATAGACATTTCGTGTACAAATTTCGATTTTTGCTGAACAATTTCATCTGCAGAATTATTAAATGAAGCTACTCCAAATTAACCGATACGCACTGTTTTCAAGCATTTCCGTAAACAAAGAGTAGCGTGTAAACACGAAAACTGAACCCGATAGGCAAAACTGAATTCATATTTTAATTTAGTGCCCATGTCTTAGTTAAGAACATCATTCACATTCTTCGTGACAAAAATTCTTTTGACCAATGTAGTTAATGAAGAAAAGACGAAGCACAAAATACGTTGATTTAAATAGGACAACGTTCATCAAATAAATCTGGCTAAATGTGGATACTATCTGAACATGACTATTTTAATTCCAATAAAAACATGCTCGTATGAATATTAGATCAATAAAGAAATTAAAAAGAATTTAGAATATGAAAATATCCTGCGTCGTTAACAAAAAAATAATTAAATACCGTTTACTGTTTATTATAATATGGTCCGTAGGGTATAAAAATGGAATCAGCATTGAAATGCTGATAGCCTCCTATAGAAAAATAGCGTGCACCTACCCCGATTATCAAGTCTGAGCCCCGGTCGGATGCACATATCGCATATCCCCATGATGGCCGATTCGCGAAACAAAATAGTAATAATAATAATAATAATAATAATTATTATTATTATTATAACAATAATAATTATTATAACAATAATAATTATTATAACAATAATTATAATTATAACAATAATAATTATTCTAACAATAATACACAAAGTATGAAATAATACAAAGTTACGCGAATTATGAATTAACTTTCATCATATAATAATATATTTTTCATTAAAATAATAATCGCAAAATTTAAAATATTTTAAAACCAAAAATTTATGGAAATATTAGTCACAATATGGTGCATTCTAATAACAGTGGGAAATATTTTAGGGTGAAAAAACAATTAATTTCGAATTTATTAGCTACGAAAAGTTAGCGACGATGTATTTTAGATATTGAAACAGGAGGTAGAGAGAAAGAAAAACAGGAGGTAGAGAGAAAGAAAAACAGGAGAGAGAGAGAGAGAGAGATAGAAAAACAGGAGAGAGAGAGATAGACAGGAAAAAAGGAGAGAGAGAGATAGACAGGAAAAAGGAGAGAGAGATAGACAGGAAAAAAGGAGAGAGAGATAGACAGGAAAAAAGGAGAGAGAGATAGACAGGAAAAAGAGGAGAGAGAGCTAGAAAGGAAAAAAGAGGAGAGAGAGCTAGAAAGGAAAAAAGAGGAGAGAGAGAGATAGAAAGGAAAAAAGAGGAGAGAGAGAGATAAAGGAAAAAAGAGGAGAGAGAGATAGAAAGGAAAAGAGGAGAGAGAGATAGAAAGGAAAAGAGGAGAGAGAGATAGAAAGGAAAAAAAGAGAGATAGAAAGGAAAAATAGGGTAGAGAAAGGAAGAAAAAAAGGGGAGAGAGGAAGACGGGCAGATGAGGAAATGGATAGGATAAAGTAAAGGAGGACAAGAGGAAAGAGGGGAGATTGACGGGAAAGAGGCGGAGCCGAAAAAGGAGTAAAGGAGAGAAGAGAAGACGAGGGAAAAGGAAGAGGGGAGAGGAACAAATGGATAGCAAGAAGCCAAAAGGGTCCAAAGAACCGCAAAGCGTACTTTCTCAGATGACTAAAAACGATGGAGAAGGCGAATTAAAGACGAGGAACAGCGAAGCCACTCCTGCCACTCACAAATGACGCACTGGTCACGAAAGATGGGTGCAGCCCTTCATTAGCATTGCATGTTTAGCTATAATTACACGAGATATGATCATTTGATCGCAGTACCCGCGTAAGGCACCATGCTACGAGCGAGGTTGCGTTGAATTCGCACGTAAGGCAATGGCCATGATCGTAACGAGCAATAGAGCAAGAGAGCGCCAAGGTGGCAGTGGTGCTGCAAATGAAGATAAGCGCGGCGCTGCCAACAAGAGCCCCAATGCACATGTAAATAAAAACTTGAAAATAAACTGTAACCATTGCCGTTTAATGAGGTGCTCAGTTCATTTCTACATAATCCTTTGGTAACGATTGTGGTTTGCTGTAAAAACATCGATGTTTGAAAAATCGATTGATAAACCGATAACAATATTTTTTTAAATATCGAGTTAACATTGTTTTGTTTCAAAAATATTTATGAGGTGAGTGACAGTCATGACTGCAATTGCCTGTGAAATACTTATTGGGTCGTCTCTCTTGCGAGGAGCCAAAAAGTTGGCGACAATCATGATCACATTTCTTCGCACTGGGTTGGTGACACTGCACTGAGAAGAAAAAGGTCAGATGCACATTTTGTGTGACTTGTTGAAACGAAAATAAACTTCCTAATATTACATTTGAACATGCTTCTGCTATTACAACTTAGCATAAACATTTTTGGCTTATATGATGTGGTAAAATAGTCTACACATATTACGTTATCTACGTAGTCTACACGTAAAAAGAGTCATGTAGACTACATGTAGATTACGTGTAGAAAACACGCGTACACGTAAAATTATAATATACGGCACAACTCTTCCTTCGCCTTTCCTTGTATTTCGCACGTGGAGAGGCGGTCAACCCAAGTGCAGTATGCATAGGGCTTCCCCTTCATCGCGAATCTTTCATCGGCGAACTGAGGAAGCTCTGGGCCCCTTGCAATGACCCTTAGTGCTCATGCGTCCAGAAGACGTAGTTTTGTTTACTGTTATTGTTTTTTAAAATTATTTGATCAGTTAAATCTTAATTATCAATGAATAACCACAGTTACTATCAAATTAAATTCGCCGCACGAACATAAATGTTAAAGATTCCTAAACTTCCAACATTTTTTAAAAACATCAACATTAATTTAAAAAACATTTAAAGTTTAAAGACATCGACGATTTTTCGACCATGTATTATTGACAATATTGATGTTTTGAAACTTCGATGTTTTTTGTCAATGTGACATGAACTCCAGCAAGGCCCTCAGCGTCCCTGCCCAAGGTATGGCTCGGCTTCTGGTGACGCTCTCGTCGGTCTTTGACGCAGCTCAGTTGTCGGGGCCATGTCTCGCGCAGCTGCCACCGGATAAGATCTCAACTGCTTCCTCTGCCACTGCCGCTTCTGAGGGTATGACCCGTTCTTTGCGCTTTGATACACCTTCAACCCCTAACCCTTCCGTGGGAACGTTGGGTCTGTGAGATCCACCGCTGTGCGTTTGTATTTCAACCAGTGATGGGGCTCGTAACTTCAAACGTTTCAATGATTCACAAAATTAGGCCGGAAAGGTTCACAAAGAAATGGGCCCCTTCGTCTCTGTGACAGAACCCTGCGGAACCCAAAGTCAACGCGAAGAACTAGGTGGATTCTGTAAAAAAATTACACGTAGAGTCGAATAATATTTTAAAATCTATGATTTAAATAACCGATAAATCGACGTATTCAGTTCTCAATAAATATAATAAATTAAATAACTATCCCCCTCCCAAATTTTTCGCAGTTTATCGTTTGAGAAACATTCAACTTTTGTTATTTAGATTTTTTATTTTAAAATATAGTGTTAGGCATTCAAAACGTGTATCTCTAACATACTGTATACTGTTCAATATATAGAAATGAAATTCTGATCAAACGATTCAGGGAGAGGGATTTATCTGTTGTACTTATTAGCTTTATGATAGATTTTTTTATTTTAAATATATTGGATTTTTAATGAAAATCTATAAATACGCATAGATAGGTGTTGAGAAGAAAAATTAGTCTCAATACCACATGTTGATATTTGATAAAAATGAACCGGACAAAAGAGCATGAAATACGAAGTCATACGAAAGGCAGGCTCTCGAAAGAACGTGGCGCGGCGGGGCAGCTCAGCAGTCTCCAAATCGCACGCCGCCAGGTAGTGCAGCTACCTTGGCGAATCATCGGCCAAATTTTTTAGGAAACGACCATCGACGCTCTCGTACTTTACAATCACTCCAGGCAATGAGTGATTTTTGGTTGAAAAGAATTTCGTGCAAAATAATCAAGTCGAAGTCAAGAAAATCGTCGGTTTGTTCTCTTAGCAGCATCATTCATCAAGCAGATTAAAACACATTCCATTTTTGAAAGGGGCTTAATTGTATCATGTGTAGTTACGTAATTTGTGCTACATACACACCACAGTAAATATAACGTCGCTAAATTTGAAAATCATTGTGAATCATTTCGCACGGCTAGCCCGTTGTCTCTGCTTTGGACGACTTCAGTAGATTTCCGAAAGGCAGCAAAAATACAAAAATAATTTTCTCTACTTTGCTGTAATTATCGTACTATTCCCTGGAAAGAGCGTACATACTGAGGTGCACTTCTTTAGTAATAGAGATATTGGCACTAAATATAATTTTAATGTAACTCTCCAATTTTCTTCTGAATGTACTCTTGTTTTTGCCTAAAATAATTAATAAAATGAAGTACCGGAAATATCGGAAGCCTGCAGCCTTGGGGAGCCCCCCGGCCGACCCGGGATAACAAGGCGACTGAGAAGGTGAAATACTTTTTGCTGAGCTTATATTGTAGATAACAGTTTCTACGTCAATTGCCCCCAGTAACGACGTGCCATGGGGCCACAAATCTTAGCTCTGTACTTTACCCCATACAATATTTGCATGCGATAAAATTATATTCTGCGATTTCTAAACTGATCCATTTACAGTTGTATTCCGCGGTGTCGATTGTCGTTTAGAAATCACATCATGCGCGAGACATCGTAATATACAGAATTTTGATCTGGCAAACGATAGGGGCAGACGAATGTTTCGAAATCCATTTGCACTGCGAAATCGCGAATCTGCTATAACTCCGGATTTTAGCTCAGTGTGTATGTAATTATTCATCAAAGACCAACATACGTAGTATTGCTGAATGTGTATTCTGAAGTCCTTCCTATTCGCGTAAAAAAGCGTTCCGTTTAAAAAACTAAGTTTGTTATTGACCTATCTTTAAAATATAGATAAAGACATTGAACTGTCTTTAAAATATAAAATGTTATCAAAAAGCTAATACAAACACTTGATGAGCTCCCATGTCCTGAATCATTGATAATGTCATCTCAACATCTTGAACTATTTAGAAAACATTTGAGGTGGACATTTTTATCGACTAACCTAGTATTTCTTGTACATTTTTGTGGTTATATCTGTTACCATTATGTCTCGAGTAAAATATTGAATTATTCGTGAACGCGTACTCTTATCAGAGGTTGCAGAATTTGTCTGTACATTCTTATAACAAATATAGAAAGTAACACTATAATTTAAAATTATATAAATTTTTTGGTGCAACGCACATGAAAAGAACATAAGCTGAATGAAGGTTCTCGACTAAGATTTGAAGAATCAAGTCCATGATGAACATACTGCCCTAAATCTATGATTAATCGAGTAATCCATCTTTTAAATAATTTATTATCGACCAGAGGCGGCAGCTTCGTAAGTGTTCGATAGCGGCGCCCTCCTCAGAAAAACCGACGAGGGGAAAAGTTGCAGAACGTATTCAAGTTGCAATAAATCGACTCATTTAATGAGTGCATACCAACAGCACAATGTGTGAAGACGAAGGAAAAGTGGAGGTATTGGAAATTGGGTGGGGGCAACGTGCTGCTCTTAGAGCTTGGTTCGGTAGAGTCCGCACGTATTAACTAAGCTAAGAAAACCGACCTTTTCATCCCATTTCATAAATGACTGTTTATTTTGCTGACAATATTTTTTTAAACTCTTATTCTCGCTTGAGTACAATTGTATCGTTATCACTGTAAAAGTTGTCTTAGATAAGAATTAAAATCCCGGTGCGGGCAAATCGGTTGTACATTACATGTTAAATTTTTCCTCGATCAAGAAATATTTCGGAGAAAACTGCATGTGGTAGTAAAAAGTATGTGATAGTTCAGACATACATGTCGCCCCCTTCTAATTCGCAACACATGGGCCGCCATTGTTCTCGATAAATCTATTTTTTTTTGTCCATTCCTACCGCGAAAATGGCGCATGCACGAAACTTATTTGCAGGTAATTCCCGTGCTTTCTGGCAAGACGATGATCAACGTCCCCTCCCCAAGTCCTTCAGCTGTTGATTAACAACACGGAGCTATACATCTCGCTATGTTCCGTTGACCAACATTACTGACCTACGGTTTATCATCGCTAATCCTTTAGTACTGTGAACTCCAGGGAGCATAGCCGAGTAAATTACTATGGCCGTAGTACACGCGCAGATCATTTTCTCGAATATGATTTGCAGATAATGTCAGGAAATTGGGATGTGATTATGATGCCTGAGGGTAAATTGTAGAATGACACATAGATGCATAAAACTAAATATATTTAAATATCGTAGTTTGGTTGCAGCACAAACTTGCTGCATACGTACACGATACGCCCTCGTCGACAGTAAATGCAAGAAACTGTTTCAAATAATCAAAGATTATTTACAAAAGGGAGGGGAAAATGGTAACACCTTAGATATTTCAAGTTGGCTTGGAAATAAAAAATTGTAAACTAAAGGCAAAAGTTCAATTCAGATTATTCTTCAAATACGCAAATGCGTATCCATTCCAAATGTTAGATGTGCAATTTACTAATTTCAAATTAGCAAATTTCTGAATTATTAAATTCAGTCAAACATCAAATGTTAAGACAATTTAAATGAATTCTACTCAAAATGAACTTTACTATGCTTCGCGTTATTAACACTTTCAAAATTCGTCTTCAAAGAGCTCGTTGCGTATATTTTGAAAATGTATATTACTGCCTGAAATATGGCATCAAATTTAATGGAAACATATCCATTAGTTTTCTACACATATTTTGATTACAGAAAAGAATTGTTCGAATAATAAGCAACTGCAATTCCGCGAAACACATGTTTATTGAAGTACAAATCTTACTATTCATTGACTTGTCTTTACTAAGCGATGTTTTGGCCCACTAGTTTTAGTCAAAGGTAGGAGCATATTATCATCCAATGCATCCATCCAGCCAAGTAAATAGAAAATAAGCTGTATAAACAGAAAAAATCTCAAGAAGGGTTTTACTAATACGATAATGTGATGAACCAACACATTGATTAATTAACAGCAAGTTCGTCCTCTTCTGACGATGAAAGCAGTGATGTCGAGTGACGGTCAATGAGATCGCTGCGATTTCGCAGACGCCCCTCTTCATCGCCTACGCACCTCCTTATCGCAGAGGGGAAATCGTAGTTACCGGAGGGTGAGGGAAATCTCGCAGACTTCACGAACGCAGTACGTCCGTCATGATGGCTTTTCGCGAGCGTTACAGCTATAGTTACAATTTGTACTGAATACATGAAAAAGGTTAGACGACTGTAACAAGTATTGTACTTCACCTTTACTAGAAAAAATTACGCCATATCTACAAAACGATCCCATACCGAAATGTAATATTTTTTTTAATGTTTTGCGTATAATGAAATAAAGTGAATTAATAAAACAGACCAATATCCTTTCTCCTCTAGAATCTCATTGAATGATGCCTTGATTTCATCCCTATCGTTTTTCCACTGTGCAGGTGATCACAGACCAGCCGAAGCAGACAGCATGCACGATTAGTCAGCGTACGCGGCCCAGCGAGCACCAGTGGCAAATACACGGGGGCTGGCATGGGGGGCATGGGGGGCATGGGGGCCAAGAGTTTTCGTTTGTTACCTTCTTTTATTCGGCAAAATTAATTTCAATATTTATTAATGCTAGAATTATGTAATTATTTAAAAATAAAATTCTATAATATCATAAGAAATACGCTTCAAAAATAATGTACAATATATAAAAAATGTTTATTATTTAACTAAAATCTATGGTGGCCCTTTCAAAATGATAGGCTGGATCCGCCCCTGCCGAGCACCGCCTTTGCTCTTGAAGACCGCCAGCCGCGCCGCCCGTATCAGACTCATTGAATGCTGCGTGGGCGTGGCAGTAATGACGTGTATTTGTAATTCGCCCGAGCCGTATATTACGACGGAGCCCGCACTATTTGACACCTTCTCGTTTGTGGCGCCATCCATTACGCACTCGGCGCCGACGAATGGCAGCTCAGCGGCACCACCCACGCACCCGTCCGCTCTCACGCTCAGGCGCCCGCCCACGCCGCTCCCAACCCCCCACGCCCCCGCGCACGCGCCCGTGATCTCCCGCTTTGCCGCTTCCATCCGCGCTCTCCTGGGCGCTTTCCGAATGCGCCCACCCCCCTTCGCGTCCTTACGACTACACCTCACCCCTGCGCAGTCTCACTCAACTCCCGCCCCCCGACCCCTTTTGCATCGTCACCCCGTCTGGCGGCAACGCCCGTGCTTTCCCGTTAGCGCACCCTCACTCATTTCACGGCTTCCCGATCGTACCTGCCCCGCGCCTTCCTCTTCCTCGCGCCTTCCTCTTCCTCGCGCCCTCTTCCTCACGCCCTCTTCCTCACGCCCACCTCCTACGCGTCCGCTTCACTCTCCACGTCGCGCCCGCTTCACTCTCCACGTCGCGCCCTCCTCCCCTTCCCCCTCCCCCTAATCGTGTCGCCCTCTTCATCCTCCACGTCGTCGCGCTCTCTTCGTCGCGCCCACTTGCCCCTCACGCCCTCCTTCTTGCGACCTGCAAGTTAACGTAAACATTTGCATACAGCTCAAAAAATGAGGTATGTAGGTGCAGGCAATTAACGAGAAGCGAATATGAAGAGAAAGAATAAATATTTTAATGGCCATCATAAATAACGAAACTATTTCGTTTCCGTCCGCCTTTCTTCCATTCTTTTAATACTTTGGTGTACTTTGATGTATGTATACTCTCAAAAGTTTGGTATATTCAACATAACGGTTTTGTTCTATGTGAATTGGTGGATTTGGTAAAATCGTGCCGTCATACCCAGGGCGAAGAACTGGAACAACGACACCGGAGGACGAACAGTCAAAGAAAAGGTTGTAGACAAATTTACTTGTGACAGTGTAAATATTTAATTGTGTTTGTGCAGATTGTGTCACAGCATATGCGTTTGTTATTTTGTCAAATTGTTCCTTCAAGAATAGCCACACTTAATTTTCTATTGACTATGTTATTGTAAATATGGAATTTTTTGTTTTGTAGTTTAAGAAATGTTTTTATTTTGGTTTGGAAATTTTCTGGATGTATATAATTCCTTTTCTAAATAAAAATAATCCACGATCCTGTATATATCAATTTCGTATTTATTTTTACTGTTGATTATGAACAGGTCACAATTGTAAACGTCTAACATTTACAAGACAAGTAAAAGGTTAGATCGTTTTCAGGATATTTGGCACAAATTTATCTTGAGCTAGTTCTGACAAAATTGTTTGAATGAAAAAAAAATCGATTCCTTGACCTCAAAAATCTCGTCCAGGTGCACTGATATACCCCACTCATTATGGAGTTCAATCAAAGACATAGTCCTTGCCGATTAATCACGATATGGCTAGTTTCAGACTGCCCATTTAGGAGAGACCGTGGTCGAAGTTAGTGTATGATTTGTAACAGAGTTGTGTATATAAGTGTTGTTTATACGTGTGACGCCTTGACGAAAAAAAGAAAAAAAAATAATCGGACGAGAGACCGACTGTGCTTGAGGAGTTATCTCGCGAAACTTTGAAGCGGCTTCTGCAATAGACCCCCACCCCGAAAGGCTAAAAAGGGTACATAACTTATAAAAATTGGCCAGATAATAGTGTAGATGACCATTGTGGTGCAACTGCGTTCTACGCACAACACATGCGAAATCAGTCACTATCTTGTATGTATCTCATACGCTTAATTACTTCATTGGAAATGTACTATAGTAAGCAAGAAGTAATTGATGTTTTCAGATTTCCAGATACACACGCTTATTCGTCATTACCAGCCCACTACATGCAACATAGCCTTTGCTCGCAGCTACTCGGCGACGCATGAAGGCAGAGGCGCGAGGCAAAAAAAAAAGCTTATTCAAGTTGATCTGTTCCGGGTGTATAAATTACACCTCATCATACAACCCATACCTCACTTCTTGGGTACATTTCTCAATGTCTATGATAGTAAACTCGTCAATTACACGAAACACCCAACAATGACGTTTATAGTGGAACCAAGGGTCTAAGACGTTTTTATATGAGAACTAATGAGTTCAAAAAATATTTTTTATAGTTGAAACGATGTACTAGCTTACTTTCGTAAGCTAGCACATCATTTCAACTATAAAAGATATTAAAAGGGCCTTATATACGGGGATAATTAATAAAGGATCAGATATAGTTATTTGGCAAAAATGCGGTTGTAAAGTTAAAAAAGAATTAGAAATTAATAGAAAAATGAAATGCTAAAGTTGACAATACGTTAACCCGAAGAATAATATAAAAATGTAGTAGTATTAAGAACCCCCTGTGGCTCGTTGGTTAGTGCGCTCGCGTTCCCCTGCGCAACACCGGGTTCGATTCCCGGCCGGGACAAAATTATAACTGTGCGCTTTCCTTAGAAACCAGTACCTCTTTTTGTGCGACGAATGGAAAGCCCACCTAAGGTCACCACATACGGCGGTGGGATGCCTAGTGCTAACTACGCGAACCCCGTATCTCATGGCCGAGAAGCTGAGCCACCGCTGGTCGCCCAAGGCCCGTATTGGGCTGTCGAGCTAAAGGACAGGACAGGAGTATTAAATATTAGAAGAGGGTTGAATGAGGGGAAGCAAATAGAATACATATGCATGTATTTTTCGCACCAAACCAGGAAATGTTGGTACAACATAAAAAAGTGTTTATGATTAATAATAAATAATAAATAATAATAATAATAATAATAATAATAATAATAATAATAATACAGTAACAGCGGAAACTATTCAATTTATGTTATCGAAGCAAAAAACATTTCTACAGTGGTTTAGATTATTAAAATTCTCTATTGGAAGAAAGGCTTCTTGGATCTTTTGTACAGAAAAGCGCAGTATAAATAAGTTGATGATGTTTGACTACCAGTTCCACAACAAATTTTCTCGCATTATTTGTAACAGATACGTGATTGCAATTTGTATCTTACTAATTCTTCACTTACCTCTTGAAATACTTTCTTATGCAAAAGAACGCGACAAAAGTTTCGATACCAGGCCCTTCAATACAAGTTGTGTCGAAAAATCACCACTTTCCGCTGCAGCATTAGCAAAACATCTCTTTACTACGCAAGTACGTAATTTATAAGTACATAATAGACTGCTATCAAATATTTCTAGTTTTCAAATATTTTTAACTTCCATTTGTTTGTACTTTCATTTATCATTCAGCTATCGTTAGTAAAAAGGACGGGAACGGGCACTGAAGGTCATGTAAACCTGCGCAGAGTTTATTTCTCCCCCACACCCTCGTGGCTAGCTGTTGGTCAGCGTGGTCGCTTGTCACTTCGCGGCCCCGGGTTCGATTCTCGGTCAGGCAAGATTATAGTGTGCTTTTTCGTTGCAATGTCCCTGTATATGTTGGGAGTGTGACTATGAGAAAATTTACTTCTCAGGTTGAGAAGACCGGAATACGGCGTGGGGATGTCTACGTGTTGATCACACGTACGCCCTTAACCCATGGCCGCGAGGCAGGGACGTCGCCGTTAGGCCTGAGCCCATTCAGGGACTGTCGTTACATACGTACATGCATACATACAACATACATAATTTATGTATTTTTTATTACGCTATTTTGGGTTGTCTTTTGTGTTTGTATTTACGAGGTCTCTAAGTTTGTCCAAACGTCTTTTGTGTTTGTATTTACTTTAAAGACATCATGATAATATCGAATTTTTGCGTTTCT
>BOPP01000070.1:3079560-3092348 GCA_017312745.1 Gryllus bimaculatus | reverse complement strand
TCCGAAAAGGTTAGATATAATTTCGGTTGAAGACTTCTACTTTACTATTAAGAGATGTTTGAACTATAAACGTCATGCCAAGGAGCTTTAGCACTGTCATTTGAACAAGCCTCAGAATTTAATATTTTGTAGTCACAGGTACGGATAATTTTTTGCTTATATTTAGACATTTTATAGAGGTACACCATAAATAGGCCAAATCATGCTTTTGATACTCCCGAAAATTAGATATCTGACCGTACTTGAATACTTTCGAAGTGTCTGACACAATGCGTGATCTATCCATGTTTCAGCCTTCCTAATGCTAAGTGAGTTCTGGGCCAAATTCTAATATTGTGTAAATTGTAGGAATTAAAGTATCAATAAACTTTTTCAGCCGAGATTTGTGAGCGGTACTTTCAGATCGCAATTGAAATCACCCATGATTATGATATCCTGTATATTTACTTGCCGAACTGCGAAAGGGGAATCTCTAAATTCAGATAAAACTCCCGTTTTCGGGGCCAGTAAAACAATAGCAACAAGTAAATGTTTCATTCCAATTTGAATTTCTGCCAAACAGTATACTTTCCATGCCAGGGTTAAAGGAGGATGTGGAGTGAAGCGACTACTTAACCTAATGTCATTGCGAACAAAACAATGCGACCCCTCCACCCGTCTTTTCTTTTAAATGCTTTTAATTTACCGACCTATCATTCCGAAGGAGTTTAATAATTAGATACAGATACGAAGTCCTTGATTTTATTGTAGATTTTAAGCCATATTTCACTTATAATAACAGGTCTTCTGGTTTCGTTTCAGTTAATACATTATTTGAAATTTCAGAGTAATGCTGCTTAAGTGATTGGCATTTACGTTGGAAAACAGACAAGCCACGAGGGAACGAGACAAAGAACTTTGTAAATCTGGAGGGTTACAGGGGGCTACTACGAGCGGTATGGGACTTTCCACGGGGCTGGGGTGAGCCAGTAATACCTCCCACTTCCGGATTAGCACTAAACACAGAGCAGAATTCCTGGAACGCATTGGTACTGAGGAAAAGAGGTGTTAAAGCTTTTTTGCCACATTATGAAGCATACGACGTTGGGAAAAAAATCAAAAGCAATAAGCAGAAAGAATTTGAAGTAAATAAAGTTGCTTACAATCACACGTGGGGCACTAACTATCTTAGAAATTTAGTCTTAATTATATGAAATTTCTTAACTAATAAATATTCTAGGATTAATATTAATTATAATTATAAGAATAAGGACACTAGTGAAACAAACAATATAATTAAAAATGTATAATATAAAATAAATATAATTCTATATTAGTAAATAATAATTAAAGTTAAAAGTGTTAATAGGCAAACTATTATGATAATATTAATAATAGTAAATAGTAATTCAATAGCACTATAAAAATTAGCAAAAGATGAAAAAAATTAAAAAATATAATTAAAAATATTTTTGTTTTTAAAGAACACAAAATAGTACATAGTCTTTACTCCTAGTTAATGTATTACTATCCAGTTCTGCTAAGTTTCTGACGCGAAACTTTGAATTTCTCACTTTACGATGACGACATCATCTGTTGTCCAAAACATTCTGTTGCCGAAACCGTTCCACAAGCCTTTTTTAACACTTCCAGGCCGCATCCTTTCGGTCAGGTCTCCCGAATGTGTGAACCCGTTTTTCTTCAGATTTCTTTTTGATGAAAACATTTCCCGGGCGCTTCCTATAAACTGGTGAATTTTAGCAATTTATAGGTTCGAAGTACCACCATTCGTTTTCGCCAACTCGCATGACTGCGATCAAATATCGCTTAAGCGTCTAAATTGAACACTATCTTTTTGGCAACATGATTGCAATGCGAGTCGGTGTCCCCTAATTTTAATATTTATTACATTACTCTGTATATTTGGGAACATTGTGCGTCAGGCGGAAGAGCGGGCCTGATGGCCCCGAAGCCTCGCCAAAATTATAAGGCATATATTATTATTATTATTATTATTATTATTATTATTATTATTATTATTATTATTATTATTATTATCTCAGCACTTTGCCCAGCTGCTCTGAAACGGGGAGACGGCAATGGAATCGTGTGTGATATCAGGTCGTACCATGCTTCACGCAATGAAACACATTGAGGTGGTTTTGAATTTATGGATTTAATCGAAACAGAATATCGTAAATCTAAATATAACCTATTTGACATTAAGGCAGTGTTGACCCCAGCCAGACGGACAATGTTCTCGCCCGACATTGGTTGCTGGGAACGTCCACTTTTGACCAACCGTTCGCGGGCTACAATAAATGGCATCCCGGGCCGCCAGTTGGACAAACCTGATATTGACTGATCTCCCTGAATTTTTGGCTCTTTGATGTAACAGCAAATTGGAAGAGAAGTGCGCCTTCATGTCATCGCCAATGAAGTTCGCGATTCAAAGCCGATTCGCAAAGCGTCTTGTGTAAAAAAAAATATAGGCAAACTGCATCGTATTTACAGTATTCTCCAAATTAAAATTTTCGAAATTATAATCGCCAACAACTATCCTTGGACACCTCTGAAACAGTATACAGTAATCCGAATTTACTCTATCTAAAACTATAAAATATTTTGAGCGCTATTTGGGAAGGACAAAATGACATACATAATCTACTCATTTTCTTTGCGATCACGCGGTTGAGTACAAATTTACACTTATATAAGGTAACGCAACTTGAAACCAACATCCATACCACAAAAAGTATAGAAAAGTATAAAGAATAAGAAGAGTAAAGCATGAATAGATACGAAATTTTTACAGGCTCCTCTTCTGGGGTGTCGCACATGTCCTTGCAATATTGGGTAGATTAATTCAAATCACAGGCGGAAAATAAATAATTTAAATAATATGTTGTTAGATGCTACAAGATTATTACTGTTCGCCTGTCTCTAAGAGTAGACACATATTACGCCAGACGCCCCTAGCGATGCCGCAGAACTGGTACCTAATATTTTGTTCCAGAGGCCACTAGCGGTGCAGCAGAGCTGATACGCCTAATAGATTCGTTAAGCGCCAGTAGCAGTGCGTAAGATTTTTTAAAATCTAATAGGAATGTACTGTAAAATAAAATGAAAGAAAATTGTAGTATTTTATTAAAATTTGAACCAATTAGTTTTCATACAATAATCTTAAATAGCGTGGTTTATATAAAATTGATATTTCTCCTCTTTCACAACGAGTGAATATGAAGAAAGCCCGGGCAACGTCAGGCATTTTGCCGTGGGTTATAATGCGTCAAAGCTTTCCATCCGGAAAGCAATGCGTCCAATGTCTGTCTGCTCGTCGCTGGGTGGGCTTTCACGCCCCGCGTTTCGTTCGCGTTTTTGCGTGTGCGAAGCGAGTCTCGCGAAACGACGCGCTCGGCGGTGGCATTGGACAACGTGACGGGCGGACTTTTCACGGACGGTTTGTGCTTTTCAGCCGATGGCGCTCGACGTTATGCAATGTTACGCACGCTCGTGCGTTATATTCTGCTGATGAACGTGCAAATACGGTAACGGGCGCGGTTTCGCGAATTAATGCTCGCGCTAGTTGCCACGATCCTTCATAATGACTAGGTTCATTCCAGGGATCGCCGCATCTTTTACGCTCAGTAATAAAGTGCTCCCACAACAAAGCTATTTCTACGGGAATGAACAATCGGACAAAGTTCCCACTAGGCCTGTAGCTATGTACACTTGTATTTATAATTGAGTGGTTCAGTACCAGAGCTGTATAACCCACGAAGAAGTGAAGTCCCTTATTTCTACGAAGTATGGCTCAGAATGATGCTCTATTAGTACCATAATTCTTTATCCTTGTGATGAATGAATTAATTAATGCATGAATTAATGAATTGGCTCAAATAGACAGTTTGAGACAATAAATCACTCATTCACTCATAAGGATTAAAAAGGTTGGTACTTATACAACAGATAGTTCAGAGTCATTCTGTGAAGAAAAGTGCCTACACAATCTACTGGGTTAGGCAACTCTGGCACTGATCCACTCAATTACTCTATACCACGTCATGTCTACATTCTACAACTATCATGGTATTTGTATGTGTGTGCGAATAATGAAAAATGGGAATTATTCTAGACTTTTCAAATTATACTTATATGGGTTTCTTTTAAATGCAAACATAGGCACTGAATATTGTTGAATATTATTCAATGATTCCAGGATTGAAGGCAGTAGAGCACTTCGCCCCCACCAGCAGCCATAAAGTATTTTAGTATAAGCATTAATTTTATGTTACGACAAAATAAAATGACCCATTTCTGTATGACTTTCAGTTTTATTCCGCTTCGACTAATAAGTATTTTACCCTTCTTTATCACTTTTGAAGCATGTTTAGCTGATTTCATTGATTTTAATATTATTTTAATGGTACTTCAAATAATATTTACGATTTGCAAGAAATAAAAGGAGAACTCCTGGGAAGTTTATTCCATTTCTTCGCGCAAGATGTGTAATGTCTGCAGTTGTAAGTATATAATCTAATGTTCCTGTGACACCTGTCACCACCTGTCGGTTAGGCCGATTTTGCGATAACTATAGACAAATTCCTGGTAAAGACCAGTCCAAACCAAACGTTTGGAAGCCCAGACAAGGAAGAATCCTCAATTACATTAGTAATATATCCAACAGTTTGAGTAGTTCATCTGACACAGGGGCAGATCCAGAGCCGAATTTTGGGAGAGAAAATTCAAAATGTTTGGGTTGACGGTGTCATACTATAGATTTCGTAAAATGTCATGGGCTACACTACCACTTGATGCAACACAGTTTTATTTTATTCGATTTTCTTTTGTTTTTTTTTTGCTCGCGAATAGGCTGACTTGGACCACGCGGGCATGCATCCTGCATTTACCGGAGCTCAGAATCTGTATCTCGGTGGCAGGCGCATGTAATTTTTTATTAGGGGATCAGCATTTGAGCTGGATCAGATTTTTCCCTCAGGGTTGTTAGCTTTGAGGGCATGGAAAATGAAATGATGATGATGATGATGATGATGAAAATGAGGTTTGAAAGGACGACATACACATACAGACATACACAAATACACCCCCACCCGAGGCATGACTCGAACCTATGATATTCTGCCTTAGCGAACGGCACTTCTGCCTTAGCGAACTTGGTCATCTGATCGGCTATTTTATTCGTTATAATTATCATCCGAAAATATTTTTGCTTGAAAGTTTCGTGACAAGTTAAAGTTAATAGTTACTGAAAAATTTCAGGGGGAGGATTTCCCTTATTTCCCTCATCTTAGATGACCTCGCACCTGACTGAAATGGTTTTGATAAAAAAAATACGATATTTTTCTTTGCTTTTGGGGCATTTTAAAATCATTTTAAGAGCATTTTATTGATCTTATTCGATGACGTTTTAGGTCACCAAAATACGCCAATAGTTATTATAGTTTTAACGTAGGTCATGCGACTCATAGTGCACGAGGTCAAGACGTCGGAAATGTGCTTACACTCCCTTGCATTGTTTGCATCGAATCATCACGCGACCTGGCCGCAACGACGTGCCCGTGGATGCCGCTGTGCGGTGTAGTCGACGTGGAGGAGGAAGAGTACTTCCACCACAGCTCCGCGGGCTCCGCGGGCCGTCCGCCTCTGGGCGGAGACGGGAAAGGCGGGAGAGAGGAAGGGTGAGTGCGAGATCAAGTCCATTTACTCGAGAGCTCCGCAGGGCCTGTGACCACACGTGTGCAGAAGGGCAAACAACAGCCCAAAGCACTTTGCGCCGCTTAAGTTCCTCTCCCGAGGCCCTTTTATACACAGCTCCAAAACGAAGTTACTTATTTCGCAGCCCTTCCACAGCGCGAGCAATGTCGGGTCGTGCGTACGACCAGAATGAGATGAACCCATCCCATTGTGGGATTTTCATAGCTCCTTAAGTCATATAAGGTGAAAAGAACAGTCGTTGGCGTTAAAGCAGTGAACATAACACGAAAGTTTCGATTTTGGGAGCTTTCATTTTTAGGATAATATTCAATTAATCATGAGCTCAAACTAGTGATGATACATCACATATTTTCACGCGTAATTTCTACCTTTTGCACTTTTGAGAAAGGTGAGGTGAAAGAAAATAAGATCACCCCCAAGTGTCCTTTGCTGAAATCTAGGAAAAAAAATTAAAGAAAACATATTCGTTACATTTGGGGCCGTTTTTAAGAAAATGGCGTTTAAGCGTTTCTGTAAATGCGAAAATTGAATCTGTATCACAGAAATCTAATTTTCAAAAACGTCCTGGAAGCCATTTGAAGCACTTCCACTCACAAATGAATAATGTTTAAAAATTGCTGGAAATGTGTATATTACCGGTATGAGAGATATTCAAAAAATATTTGCGTAGTTTCTGAAAGAAAAAAACAAAAGAATACAAAAAATATTTTTATGTCTTATTAAACAGTACAATTTTTTTTAAATTGGAGCCGTTTTTGAGAAAAAAGCGTTTGACTGTTTCTCAAAATACGGAATTTTTAGCTCATTTTCACAGAAAACTTTTGAGTTTTGGAGAAATTATTAGACATTATAAAAAGAGCATGTGCTCAAATGCAATAATGTGAACAAATTGCCGCGAATATAAATATTAACAACGTGAGAGAGCGAAGATACATTTTTGTAATTTTTGGGAAAATAAAAGAATATTGCATAATGGTGTTTATGCCATCTTATTTTCATCTTGCACTATCCGTAAAAAAGTTTAAAGACAAAATTTGGACAAGTTTTGAAAAAATCTTGTTCTTGCTATTTTTTAATATCGCATATATTGTAAGCAATATTGCCCAAATACTATTAAAATTTTCAAAGATGTGTATTATATAACCGTAACTAACTATGGAGAAAATATTTTACTTGTAAGAAAAATCTCTGTCTTCAATTATGTAGTTGTAAGAAAACGCCGAAAAAACTTCAATCTTTCGCAATTTTCGAAAATTCAGAGTTAACCGTGAAAATCAGACCGATGCCACATTTATATGAGTATTTCCCTCTATTCTTATAAGAAATTTAAAGAAAAAATTTTGAACCATTTTTGTGAAAATTTTGAAAATGCCACAAGGGCTTCATGTAAAGCAACCCAAAAATTAAACGAATGTTTTTCAAAATCGCTGACCTTCGAGTGAGGTCAGATCGACAGGTCAGGGCTTCATTCAGTTTGGAAAAATCTTACGTTCTGTTTAGACGCTAGTGTTCTTCGCAGACGACAGACTGACTGATAGGCAGGCAGATGTTTTGAAAAACACTCTTTTAGTACCATGGGACCCCAAAACGCATATTACCGTTCAAATCTCGAAATCGACTTTCCGTAGCATTATATAACTTTCTCTATACTACGCATATTACTCCGTTTATATGTACGTACACGAGAAAGTAAAACTTGGAGACTCTTTTAGAAAATAATTGTTTTTTACAGATATCTCTTACATAAACAGATTTCTTTCAATAATCTCTATTTCCAATATTGTAGATGTAACAAGATTCCGAAAAAGTTTGAGCTTTGGTAATTTTCGAAAACACAAAGTTCAACGAAAATGACACCTGCTCCTTGTTTAAGCATCCCTTGCTCTATCCGAAAAAAAGGACCATAAAAACATGGAGCCATTTTTGAGAAAAATTTGAAAAATGTTAAGGTTTCCGTTAAGTACTACCCAAATTTAAATTTTATTTTAATATACCCAAGGATTCGAATTCGTTTACATTGATCTGAGAATATCAGTTTTCTGGAACATCGTCTGAATGGTTTAGGAGCTTGCAGACAGACCGACAGAGAGTCGGCAAGACAAAGTATGGATTATCACTACACATGTTAGGGAATGACATCCATGAACAATATTGGTCATCCTATTATTATTATTATTATTATTATTATTATTATTATTATTATTATCATTATTATTATTATCATTATTATTATCATTATTATTATTATTATTTCAAACATTGTGACCAACCCGAATGAAACATCTAATTGCCCCATTTCTGCACTGCATGTATTAAATTTTACACCCAGAAATTAAATATTTGGCATAACCTGCAACGTTTAATATATCCTTTAACAATAACGGTATTTTTTCCACAACTTCTTGATCATATTCGTAGGATTATTATTTTCATTTGTAAAAAGCGATGGTACTGAATTTCTTAATATTTACTAGCAAATACTGAAATTAAGCTATCGAATGTGGATACGTGAAGCAGACAGTATAGGGTTAATCAGTCCATCTCAGATGTATGCCCACAGTGTTATGACTACAATGTATGTCACTAAATTAGTTTTAAAAGTCTTTCAACAAGCACTCACAGTGAGGATTTTGAAACTGTCGAGACTAATCGGAGGATAGATGTATTCAGTCTTTGAATAACATTTTTTCTGAAAAATAAAATTCCTTTCCTCATCATTCATTAAATAGAAATTCCAAATGAATATCTTCTAAATTCACAGATTAATCACTAAGAAAATCGTCCGTCTACTCTAAATCCGGCTTTACGGGGAGACAAACTTACGTTTTTAAGGATATATTAGTGGTCGTTTCGCATTGTTCACCCTGAAAATATTCGTACCCTGTGCCAGAGAAGAGAAAAAGAAAAAGACGGTGTCAAGATTGCAAGAATAGGCAACGATATGGGCTCTCATTTTATAAAGAAACATAATTAAGGCTTTACAACGCATGCACAAGAAATAGGTGCTTGTAAACATAAAAAAGATACTTCTCAAAGGGGCCTTCCATAATTTACATAACGTAAATTTGGAGTCTTCTGAATACCGCTTCACCCCATGTAATGCACCCATTACGCGCAATTGAACCTCCCTAAACAATTACGGAACTCTTGCAACAACACTCCCCCCGTGTAAATGCAAGGAGTAAATATATTATAGCTCAGTAAAAAATTGTATGCATTTTATTTGTGTATATTAAAATTTATGATAATTAAAGACGAAATTAGTTGTCAATGCCGACTGCTCCTAACAATAAAAATGGGGGGGGGGGACATTTTGTGTGAAGGAAGGACACACAAGCGAGAAAATTTCTGATCACAAGTCGTGCACATGGCGCCGTTGCGGGTGGTGCATGGGCGAGAGTCTATTGCACCAATTTATTTGTTTCCTACAAAATACTACAGATCAGTTTTGAATTTTCTCTTTGTAATCTTACTGATTCAATACAAAATAGATGAAAAATGTTTCCTTTTATTGTAACAATTTCTAATTACTTTAAATTATTTTTATTTTAAAAAAATTTAGATAATATATTGTTTTAGTATAAGACTTCAGTGGTGCTACAGAATGGCATAGACTTTCCCTTACTAGTTAGTTTTCTAATTTCTTTGGTCCGGCGTAGGTTTTCTATCTTGACACATAATTTTGCCACCTGCCATCTGTCTTCGCAAAGTACTTCTTTTCATTTTTCGGTTTACTATTCTGCAGTTTAAACAACTCATCCCCAGGCAGTTATCAGCTGTTGACGATTTCATGCAATCGGGAGCTCGCATGACACCATAGTGACGTCACTATTGTGATGTTCAAGCTCCTGATTGGATGAAACTGTCAACAGCTGATACCCGACAAGAAAATGGTGTTTAAACGTGACGGTAAATGAGAAATTTTAAGCTCTTTTTATATAGAAAATGTTGGCGTTTTCGAAAAACCTCATGGAAAGTCATGTGGAGCAATTCGACTCACTAATGTAATGGTGTTTACAAATCGCTGGAAATGTGGATTTCAACGGCGTGCGATATCCTATAAAAAATTATAGTTATGTAATATTTGAAAAAACAAAATAATACCCTAAAATGAACTTTACTTCATATTAAAGAGTGGAATTAGCACTATCATTTCGAGAAGTTTTAAGACAAAATTTAAAGCAGTTTTTGAAAAAATATCTTTGAGTATTTCTGAAAATGCGGAATTTTGAATTCATTTTCACAGAAAACCTGAGTTTTCGAGAAACTTTATCGGACATTATTTAAAGCACAGGTACTTAAAAACATAATAATATGAACAAATCGCAGCTGATGTAAATGTTAATGACTAGAGAGACAAGTAAAAAAATACATATTTGTAATTAAACACAACAACAAAAGAATAGAGAAAAATGACGGTTATGTCATCTCAGAGTAAATTTAGCGCTATACCTACCAAAAGTTAAAAGAAAAAATTTGGAGCTATTTTGGTGAAAATCTTATTATCTTATGAAAGTTGGAAAAGTCCAAACCTTTTTTGCAAGAATGCTTCTATTCTATCAAAAAATGCTAACTTCAAAACTCTTTATTTGCGTCTTAACGACTGTTGTAAATATCACGAAACGTAATGTAAACAAACGCAATGGATTCAATACTCAAAAATGAAAATTGTACTATTTGTTCCTTTACTTCTTCAAACATAATCTGTTTTCATTAATTCACGTTGTAAATTCATTAAAAAAACACATCCGTGTTCTTTTGATCTTCACTTGCTATTAACCGTCACCCAATTCGACGTGATTTCATTCGTTTCGTTATTTCCACAGAAAGAACTTTGAGGGTGATCATTTTTGAGAAATGAACATAATTATATTATCATTACTATTATTATCATTATTATTATTACTATTATTATTGCAAATCACCCAATTTGACAAAGTTTCTGAGCAGCAGTATGGACATGCACAATTTTTCTTGAGAGTAGATATTCACTGGGCCTGCGAACTCTATTAGTAGATGCTTAATGAGAAATAAAGATATATAATATCATTTCACTCTAATTTATTTACGCACTATATCAGAGAGAAATCACCACAATTATGCTTGTGGTACGTCCACCCGTAATGTTTAAAATAACGATTGCATTTTCTAACTTATTACAATCATTACGCGATATATTGTCAACGAGTACACTAAAAGAGAATTAAAAAATACTGTTACCCGCACATTCACTAGCATATTTTGCGGATGACCGGGCTATACAGCGCTCATAACTGACCTATAGCCGCGAAACACTGTCCGACCGTTTAAAAAGGATGACAAATATTTGTGGAAAATACGAGTTTACAACAAACTGGAGCACCACGCGCGTGCGAGAACTCTAACCCAACGACACGAGCAGGGACTGTTGGAGTGCGAGGCGCGGCAGGGGCTGACACGGCAGACGAGTGGGTACAGCGTGCGCGGACGAGGAAAGAAGGGATAAAAGGACACGTTGATCGATTGGCTATTTCGTGTTTCCGGGCGCGTTAACCGCTACTGTCATTAGTCCCGCACGTGTAGTGCAGGTTTTAAGCAGCAATCTGGAGGAGTTCCGTCCAGCATTCCTAGAAAATGAGATCAGGCGCCGACCTACACGTCGGGTTGCTAGGTTTCTCCATCCAGGTATAACAGCCAGCAGGGCACCGCCTCAGCCGGGGCAAGTTCTAAGCTCCCGACATGTCTGGTGGTGCAATGCATATACGCGCGTGTGTGGATGTTTGTAAGATGAGAAGAAGGAAGAAGGATGTGGAAGGAAAGATCGCGCGAGGTCTGTGGCCCGTGTGCTAGGGTACTACTCCTGCGGTTGCCTGATACTGATTGGAGCAACCGCGGAAAACTTCCTATCAGTGTAGCCGAGCGCCAAAATTGGGCCTCGAGACAACGTCTGAACTCGACCTAGCTATCTAAATCAGTGTCGAAAATCCTGCTACAGTGGGGACTCGAACCCTAAGACATGCGGGTCACAGGCACTGCAGTTACATCAGTTAATGCTCTGGGCTACCTCAGCCAGCATAAAAGGATATGTTTAGAGACAGAAATGGAATGGTATAAAGCACATCAGAATCCTAAAAACCGAAGATCCACTCATAATCATAATTATCTTAAACAATCATATTATTCATTATGATTACGTAGTCAAGCTTTCTACTAAGCTGCGCGCGAGGAAAGGTTTGATGACAAAATAGAAACACGAATCCAATGATTTGGAGGTACTGACAGAGCTGAAACTACGTCTCCAAACGAAGATAAAAAATCATTAACAAAGACGCGGAAGTGCACTCCAAGGTGCAGGTCTTCACTGGTTTGTGTACATCCTTGAGCCGGTGTACAGATTATGGAAGGCTTCAGAGGAGGAAAAACAAGGCAAAGGGCTTAGTGATGGCGAGAATGCAAGGGGAGGGGAAAATAGTAAAAATGGAGATGTAGAGAAATACGATCATTGAAACCGGCTTGACAAACGCGGAAGACGATAAAAGCAAAGTCTGTGAAACATGAGGCGACAACGGTGGGAAGAGGAACGATAATGTCGGATGACAAATGCATCAAAAGCGAAGTTGAAGTAAAGCAAAGGCGAAATAAAGGCAACAGTGAGGAAATGAAATAAATAGGGCGATGTTGGAGAGCGAATAATGGCGGCGGCGCGGCGCGAGTGACGCAGAACCGGAGCGGGCGAGGGCGGCGCGAGCTGTCAGAAGCGGCGGGGGGCCGCAGAAGCAGTGGCAGCGGCGAGCGCCCTACACCGACCAGGGGCGCCCGATGCGATTGGCTGATTTATACGCGACCCAGGCAAATATAATAACAAAATACGGCGACCGCTCCGCGCCACGTCCCCTGCTGATTACTGGGGCATTACGTGTCGCTGGGAGCCGCGGTCGCGCCGGTGGCGGCAGCGGCGCTGCCCACGCTCTGCGGCCGCAAGCGATGTTGACGGCGGTGGAAAGGGAGTGGCAGGGCGGAAGGTGGAGAGGTGCAACGTGGCGGGAGCGAGGATGGGGCAGGGTGGAGCAGGACGTAGCGAGGAGGACTGTGGC